>CM052549.1:78357622-78466807 GCA_028533065.1 Trachops cirrhosus
GTTTGCGTGCATCATGGTAGATTCTAATTATTAACATATTTTTGAATACTAGACCAAGAATTTCTTTAAAAACCTCTCTCTCTATCCCCCCTTCCCCCTCTTCTCTCTTTTCTCTCCTCTCTCTCTCTGTCTTCATGAACATAATGGGTACTCAGTAAGTGAATCATTTGATGAGAGAAGATACTTAGGAACAATTTAGTCAATAAAGTATGTTCTGTAGACCATAAAGAGAAACATTCAGAGGATGCTTCATGGAGGAAGTGGCACCTGAAGAGGGTCTAGAATCTAGTAAGTTTCAGTAAGGTAGAAAGAGAGAGGGAAGGAGGAGTTCTAAGTGGGAGGAAAAGAATCCGCATACCAAGTTGACAGGCATGATTATAGGAAAATGTGTAAATGGTGAAAATGAAAGTTGATCACATAAAACATTTTAGATTCCTCACCAGGGAGTAACGACATTAAAGTGGTGTTTAGTAAGGCATCTGATCATAGTGAATATATTTGGAGTCAAGAGAATAAAGAGACCCTTAGTAGCTGTTTATGCCACATGTCATGAATGTACCATTCAGACTCAATTGATTTTGGTTTCAAAAGAATAAGTGAAAGAGCCCCGTGGTGTATCCCTTCTTTACACACATCTGTTACGTCTGTTCTGCTTTCTGTATGGCTGATGCCGCAGCACCGCACTTGCGCCTGGCCTGGTCCTTGAGCATGGTTCTGGGATGGGCAGCCTATGCCCACAGACAAAGCTTTCTTTTCTCCTCCTCCTCCTCCCTCTCCTTCTCCTCCTCCTTCTCTTTCTCTCTCCATCTCCTGCTTCCATTTTTCTCAGCTTTTCAGAGAAAGAGGCTGCATGGATCATATTGTAGTTATTTAGCTAATATGCAATCATTCAATTATACATGGTCACATGAGTGAAAAAATACAGTCCCCTTGGTTTTAAGTAGAGCTTATGAAATAATCTACATATTTCACTGGAAACATAGACAACAAAATGCAACTGATGTAAACTGGGGTCAAAACATGAAGGGTCGTTAGCAGGCTACGGACTTCAGACTGTCCTGAGGGCCAGGGGGAACCACAGAAGTGTGTTCAGCAAAGTTGCAACTGTGCTCATATGTTTATTATGCCCAAATATTATTGTACAAAGTGTTCTTGCTCTATGTCAGAAACAATAATATTCTGTACTATCATATTAAAATGTTTTGCCCATACGTACCTGCCCCATCTTTCAAAGCTCCTTCCTCAGTTTCACAGATTCAGTAAATTCAACTCCATTGTTTTCAGTTGTGCACATCAAAAATCCTGGTGTTATCCTTGACTCATCTCTCATTCTTTCTGCCTTAGACCTAACACCTTGACTCTACTTTAAAACTATATTCTGGGTCAATCGCTCCTGACCACCCCAGTTTAAATGAACATTATCATTTTCTCCTCACCTGGCATATTAGAGTACCGTGTAATCGGGTGCCTGCTTTCGCTCCTGCCCGCACTACAGCAGCCGGAAAGATCCTGCTCAAACTAAGTGACATCATGGCGCTTTTCTTCTAACAGTTCTCCACTGGCTTTTCCTCTCATTCCGAGGAAAAATCAAAGCCTCTTACTGTACATACGAGGTACTTCTTGGTCGGTGCCCCAGCTGATTTCCCTAACTTTATCTCTTACTGTCCTTCCCCTCTGGCCTCTGCTCCACCCCCTTGCTGGTTCTTGACATCTGTCCTTCTCCTGACAGGGTACTTGCCATACCCTCAGCCTTTCCTTCGATAAACCTGAGCACCTTGCCAGGATCTGCGTTCTTATGATCTGCATGCATTTCCAGAAGCACCTGCTTTAATTAGATAAATGTAAAAGTTGTATGATTTACTCACATGTACTGACATGCATGCTGTGATTGTGTCATTTGGTTTAGATAGATGCACAACGTGTGTGAGACACACACGGACGCACACAAAGAAGCTAAATCATTGTCCTTTCGGGGCTTTCCATTGGGTGGTCACATACCTGTATCCACTCTGCTTCCCTTTGCCCGGGCTGATGAAAAGGCCGTTTGATTAATGCTGAGTCTGAGCAGGAGAGCATCTTTGCACCGCTGGCGCTGTGCTCCAACGATCTCAGGCTGCACTCCAGTGGCTGCCTGACTTCGACCTTCTGTCTCGGCATATAGCTTCGCCGATGCTTTTCCTTTGAAATAGTGCGATTTGAAGCCCCTAACAAGTACTCATCTTATGGCTTCTAATAATAGTCATTTGTCCTGTGGGTGGGAATTATTTCTCACCCCAAAGCCTTAGATATTGCTCTTGCTGATTTCAAAATACATTTTCTTAAAGGGGACGGGGTTCTAAAACAGATAAAACCCATGCACATATTTTCATTAGAAATCATGCTCCTTCTGCCACCCTTTGTATTAAGAAAATTGAGATAAATAGCAATACTTTTAAAAGTATATGTTACACTATTTGTATTTCTTTTCTCGGACAAGTTTCTCAAAACCCCATAAAGCTTTTTTCCTGCTATTCCCTCTACTCTTACCCTGTTCATTTATTTTGTGTGTGGAGGTGAGGATGGTGTGATTTTTGCAAAAGATTTGCGGCTCTCTAGGGAGAGTTTGGCTGCGTTGCGTTTCTGAGGAGCCGTGGAAACGGATGGAGGCCAGCCCTGCCACCGGCTCTTGCTGTGATTCACTCTAAACTAAACGTGAGGTCACCTGCCTGGCACAGAGCCCCTGAGGCCGGTCAGTTCGAGGGCCATCAAGACCTCTTGACAAAACTGGAGTCAGGCGGGTGAAAAAGAGGGAAACACACCTACATGTTCAAAGTGGCATGTCACTCACTTTTTTAAATCAAACCTCATAATTATCCTGTGATCTACTTAAGTATTACTTCCTCCTCTTTACAAATGAAGAAAACAGGGGCTAAGAAAGGTTAATTTATATGCTCAAGAGTAGACAGAGTAAGGGCTCAAATCTCAGTCCTTGTACTACAAGTTTTTAGTGTTGACTCAGAGCTCAGTGTTCTGTGTCCTGGAGTGAAGGAGCAGGGAGAGCTCTGTCCTCACTCCTCCCTCGGTGACCACTGGGCAAATCAGCCCAGCAGCTGAAGCTGTTGTGTGACTTCTGCTAGATCTGCTCACTGGCAGACACCCTTCCTACCCCACCCCACCACGCCCACCTTGAATAGAAACCTTGCCTTTGCTTTAGGTTTACATTACCTATGTCATGTATTGGGCTATACATAAAATTATCCTTTCTGTCTGTCTGTATGTCTATCTATCTAAAGTTTTTTTCAATATAGTAAATGTTTTTAAACACCTAGCTCACAAAAATGCAGCCATGAAGAAAATTGTAATTTTTAGGAGATATATTCATGAAAATCTCAAGAACAATAAAAGAGTATAAAATAGTATCATATTTAATGTAACCATCTTCCACAGCGTGTGGTGTAGTAGGTGTGGGATAAGTGAGGGGTCGTCTCTTGTAGGTTTAAATGCACAGGCTCTGGTGTCAGAAGGCTGGAGGCCACCTCTGGGCTCTGCAAAGTAACATTGGGGGTATCCGAGTGACCAGTCTAAGGTCTGAGTCCCACAACCTACTTTTGGGATGCTAATACATTTATAGAGGCGTTGGCAAAGCTGAATGGTTAATGTGTGTAGAGCCGAAGCTTAGTGCCTAGTCTCGACAACACACTCTAAACAGAAAGCTCTTCTTCCCACACCTGTAACTCTTATCAGCTACATTAAATAAAGCAGCTGATGACTTCTTTAGATATCCATGTTATGTCAGCAGTGGTGCCTGGATTCCAACCAACATTCTTTCAGCAAATACACAAGGAAAAAGGATTTTTCACCGTTAAAGTTCTTCTAATGTGAACTGCCAGGATGGTTTTTGCTCAAGTTGTAATAAAAACCTTATTTAAAAATGCCAATTTAACACGGAAATAGAGAACAGGCTGACAGTGACCAGAGGGGAGAGGGGAGGGAATTTCAGGGGGAACGGGGACAACTATAAAGGACACGTGGGCAAAAACTCGGGGGGATGGAAATGGGAGAAAGGTGGGAGGGCTGGGGGGTGGGCTGGGATGGGAGTAAAGGACAGAAAACTGGACATGAACAACAATTAAAATAAAATTTAAAAAATGCCACTGTAAGCTAAAAATACATCCCTCCACAGTATTTAGAGAGAGAGAGGAAACCGCACAGCTCTGTGGGGGGGCCAGGGGATAGGGTTCCAGGCGCCCGTGCTCTCGAACTCCAGCTCTAACCTCACCAGCTTTGCAGCTTTGGATAAAATGCTTCGTCTCACCTAGAGTGAACACGCTCATTCATAACACTAGGAAAATTATAATTACTTCACAGACCATAGCAAGGGTGATAAAATAGTGCATGTATATTATGTAGAACAGTGCCAGTATTATGATAGACGCTTAAGCAATGTTCATTTCCCTTCCTGAATTCCTTTTATTTTGTTTTTCTTCTCCACACCTATGTTTCTGAACTGAACATCTCTAGGAGACAAAGGAGCGTGACAGAAATTCTAGGGCACCTACAAAGAGCCAATGAGAAAAATCTGTGTACAGAAGAAAGGATTGTTAAAAATTCTAATGATGTCATTGCAACTGATATTTGACTGAAACACATTACTCATAAGAATGGCTGGGCAATTTATTTAGAAAGCAAAGCATATTTATGAGGGCAAAGAGGGCAGCAGAGAGAAAAAGAGAGTTAGTGAAATTTGACTGTGGTGAGCTGGCACTATTTGTAAACCTCACTTTCCTCGGTGAAAACCATTAACTTCCCGAACAGATCAGCCTACGTGGGAAAGAAGCACAGGAACATTAGACGGGAGGGTCCTGTTCTACATGGCCAGGATCTTTTCAGACTAGTCTGGCTGATTAGACCAACAGGGGAAGTAACCCTTCTAAAACTGCATAAATACTAAGATTCAGACAGAACAGGGATATGGGTATCACTGTGCTGCTGGGATGAAACATTTCAAAGCAACAAATTCAGTTAATGCTGTAACACACAATGGTGGTGATTTTCCAAATGGTCTACTTTGAGGGATATCCATGTTTTCTGATTTTTCTCCCAACAATGTCATTAAAGTTGGAAAGGGGAGAATTGTAGGTCCAACTGACTCCGGGTAGTTCGATTATGAAAGGAGAGTCTTTTTGAGTACTTAGATAAACACTGTGCATGTATACCCCCCCAAATATTGCCACTGTTTCCAAAGTGTTTATCTCCACATCCACTGTTATCACTCTTTATAACATCACCCCTCTTTTTTAAAAAGAGACGCTGAAATGAAACTGGTACCCTTGATGTGCTTCAGATTTCCTCCCCATCTTTGGTGTTCTTATTTAACTTTAAATTATTTGATTGAAAAATAAATGTTTTTCACAGTCAGTACAGAAAAAAAAACAACCCACCGTGCATGAAATTTTCACGTAGGACAATGTGGCCCTTTCCTATCAGCAGGATTTCGGCACCATCCGCAGACACACCTCATCTTGTTATGCTTTGCTTGTCTGCGCTTTGCAGATACTGTGTTTCTTTTGTTTTCTTTTTTGTTTTGTTTTTTAACAAATGAAAGCTTTGTGGTAACCATGTGTTCAGCATGTCTATCAAGTGCCATTTTTCCAACAGCATTTGCTCACTTTGGGTCTTTTTGTTACAATTTGGTAATTCTCACAATATTTCAGGCTTTTTATTGTTATTTGTTATGGGGATATGTGAGCAATGATTTTTGATGTAACTATTGTAATTGTTTGGGGGCACCATGAGCTGCGCACCCATATAAGATGGTGAACTTAATTGATAAATGTTCTGTGTGTTCCAGTTCCTCCACCTACCAGCTATTCCCCTATCTCTCTCACTTTCCTCGGGTGTCCCTATTTCCTGAGACATAACAGTATGTAAATTAGGTCAGTTAATAACCCCACAATGGCTTCTACATGTTCAAATGAAAGAAAGAGTCATATGTTTCTTGCTTTAAATCAAATTAAGCTTAGTGTGGGAGGCATGTTGAAAGATGAGAAGGGCCAAAGGCTGGGTCTCTTGCACCGGTTAGCCATGTTGGAAGCACCAAGGAAAGTTCTGGAAGGGAATTAGAAGTTCTCCTCCACTGAACACACAAATGATAAGAAAGCCAAAGAGCCTAATGGCTGATTTGGAGAAAGTTTTAGACAGAAGATAATACCAGCCATAACATTTCCTTAAGTCAAAACCTAACCCAGAACAAGGCTCTAACTGTCTTAATTCTGTGAAGGCTGAGAGAGGTAAGGGAGCTGCAGAAGAAAAGTCTGAAGTTAGCAGATGTTGATTCATACAGTGTAAGGAGAGGAGCCGTCTTCTTAGCATAAAAGCGAAAGGTGAAGAAGCAGGAAGCATTGATGTAGATCTGCAGCGAGTTACCCAGAAACCTAGTGAAGGTCATTAACGAAGGTGGCCACAGCAAACGACAGACTTCCAATGTGGGCAAAGCAGCCTCGTCTCGGAACAGGATGCTACTGGGACTTTCACAGTTAGAGGCAAAGTCAATACCTGGCTTCAGAGTTTCAAAGGACAGGCTGACTCTTTGGTTAGGAGCTGACACAATCGCTTTAAGTTGAAGCCAGTGCTTGTTCGCCGTTCCAAAAATCCTCCCGCCCTTAAGAGTTACACTAAATCGACTCTGCCTGCACTCTATAAATGGAACAACAAAGCCAGGACGACATCACATCTGTTTACAGCATGGTGTACTGAATATTTTAAGCCCACTATGGAGACCTTCTGCTAATTGGCAATGCACCTGGTCACCCAAGAGCTCTGATGGAGAGTCACAGCAAAATTACTGTTGTTTTCATGTGTGCTAAAACAATATCCATTCAACAGCCCATGGATCAAAGAGTGATTTTGACTCTTAAGTCTTATTACTTATAAATATGTTTTGCAAGACTATAGCTGCTATAAATAATGGTTTCTCTAATGGATCTGGGCAAAGTAAATAGAAATCCTTCCTAAAAGAATTTGTCATTCTAGACACCATGAAAAACATGTGTCATTCTTGGGAAGAGGTCAAAATATCAACATTAAAAAGAGTTTGGAAGAAGTTGATTCTAACCCTCGTGGATAATTTTGAGGACTTCAAGGCTTCCGTGAAGACAGTAACTGCAGATGTGGTAGAAATGGCAAGACAACTTGAATCAGAATAGAACGAAAGGAGGTGTACGGTCGTGAGTACGCAAAACCCAGAGTTTATTCATGTACTGTCATTGATTCATTAGTGTATTGGTTTCCATATGAACTCCTGTAAATCCACCTTTTGCCCCACCCCGAAGAATTAGAGCCTGAAGATGTGACTGAATTGCTGTGATCTCATGGTAAAACTTGAACAGATGAGTAGTTGCTTCTTGTGGGTGAGCAAAGAAAGTGGTTTCTTGAGATGGAATCTACTTCCGGTAGAGGTGCTGTGAAGACTGTTGAATTTTCAGACAACAAAAGATTTAGAAAATAACAGACACTTAATTGATGAAGAGGCAGCAGGATTTGAGTGGATTACTTCTAATTTTGAAAGAGGTTCTTTGGGTAAAATGCTATGAGATGATATTCCATGCTGTGGAGAAATTGTTCGTGAAAGGAAATATCAGCCAATGTGGCAAACGTCACGGCTGTCTTGTTTTAAGAACTTGCCCCAGCCATCCCAGCCTTCAGCAACCACCACCTGGTCAGTCAGGAACCATTGATACCAAGGCAAGAACCTCCACCAGCCAAAAGATTACAATTTGCTGAAGACTCAATGACGATTAGCATTTTGTAGCAGTGAAATATTTTTTTATTTACTTTTGTAAAGATTTTTTAAAATTTGTTTTTAGAGAGAGACGGAAAGGGAGAGAAATAGAGGGAGAGAAACATCAATGTGTGAGAGATACATTGACCGATTGCCTCTCACACATCCCAACTGAGGACCTGGCCTGCAACCCAGGCACGTGCCCTGACTGGGAATCAAACTGGCGACCCTTTGGTTCACAGACCAGCACTCAATCCACTGAGCCACACCAGCCAGAGCTAAAGTATTTTTTTATTAAGATATACACAGTACATTTTTTAGACATAATGCTATTCAAAACTTAATAGTATAAACATATAACTAGTATAAAAATAACTTTTATATGCACTGGGAAACTAAAAAATTTGTGACTTGCTTTGCTATGCTATCTGTCTTATTGCTGTGGTCTGGAACTGAACCTGTAGCATCTTTGAGGTATTGCTGTAGTTGGAATCAGCCCAGAGCATCTTCTGGAAGTGGTTTCTCATGGGACCTGGTGGAATTCATGGCCTGAGGCATCGTGAAGAGGAGAGGGGATCATGCACACCACGCATTTGAATGTTGTGCGTGCAAGGCAGTGGTGCCCATATGGTATCTTAGCAAGCCCACGTGTCTTGCTTCACTAATGGGACTTAATCACTGTTGAAAAATAGTCGCTGCTCTCTAGGATGAGAATGAAAGAGCTTCTGAAGGTTATTAGATACCTGCACAGTTGAAGAACTATAATAACCACATCTGGAATGTGCGCCCCTGGTTCCTCACACACCAGCAACCTCTGGGCTGTTTGCTGCGGTAGGGTTTTTCCAATGCTTCCTAACTGTCCTACACAACTAACTAAAATGCATATTAAATGCCATTTTTAGAAATATGAAAAACAAGAAAATCCTTCAAATTCTTTTATCTTCTTTTTATAAGACATTCCATTACTTGCCACAGAAGGCTCATCTGTAGTAAAATCATCTCTTGAATATCATAAGTTTCGATAATTAGTTCAACCATATTTTTAATATATTTCAGCCTATTGTTAACATCCCTCCATTTGTGTGTGTGTGATTTTTAAAGATCATTTCATTCAACTTCAGATAAATATGTTTCAATAAATAAATAAATAAATAAATAAATAAATAAATAAATGTATTTGGCCAATGGTAAGCTGTCATCTAAATTACCTTCCAAGAATGACACAACTTGATTAAATAAATGTCATTTAAATGTCTTCCCTCCTCTCTGCATGGTCACACACGTTGGCACACCTGCACATTTGGTTGTTTCAATCTCACAAATTATAAGTTTTGTCCCTTTTTCAGTATTTAAAATGAATATTATCTTCCATTGATTAAAGCGCCTTCACTCGCTTGCAAAAATGTTAGCATTTTCTAATAAAACAGTAGCAAATGCTGCTGTCATTTCCAACTGGGATTTGGTTATCGTAATCCCATTGCCAATTAAATTTCTTTGCCGGGTAATTAGATTGTTATCTGATTTCATCTTGCTTCCACTGAGTCAAGATGTACACAGGTAGAAAATGCATTAAATAAGCCGTCTTTCTTGACGGCTTCTTTTCAATGTCAGCGAGGCTGTGTAAATACAAATGGGATTATGTAAATTGCTCTCAATATTTGAGGATTTAAAAGTCAGGCCACTTATTATATATATAACATATCCAGACGCTATTTTTGAGGTTCATTCTGAGATGTCGTTGGTCCATCATTCATAGCTGCCAACCTCAGCTCCTCACCAGGGACCATCTCTAAATTCCCTTCAGGATCCTGCCACAGTGGAGCAGGAGTAAGTGATGATCCCTTTGTGTCAGCTGCGTTAGAGGGGGGACGTGTCACTTGTCGCATTAAGAGAACAGTGCCTGACATCTTTAAAGTGAAGTTCCTGACCTCCTCTTTGTCTCTTTCTAACAGAGAAAATGGCACCCACTTCCACCGCCGGACTCCTGGGGCACCTAGTACATTCCCCTCTATTCCAGCATTTCGGTGCACTCTGACACTATTATTTGATTATGGGTTGGTCTCCACCTCTCATGTCAACTCAAGGGACCTTGATTTACTTTCTCACTCATGTTATAATATGTCTGCATTATAGTGTAGACATTATAATACACCTGTCAGAATAGAGAGGTTCTGTTTAGGAAAAAAATTACAGTATCGTCTTGCATCATGGTAGCTGATACACTAACGGTGAAAATTATTGTCTGAATGTGAAAATTCCAGCAACTTATTTTTTAATACAAGTTACCCCTTCAGAAAACATTTTTGAACCCTACTTTTATCTCCTTGATTTGTTTATAAATCACTACTCTTATTTCTGTTGATGAAACAGAGGATTGAAACATCTTTCAAGACCAATAGGCAATGAAGCCGTCTGGCTCCTATGAACACTCTCAAATCATAATTTATTATTTTTAGATCTCAGTGACTTTTACTTTTTGGGAAAATTATATTAATGAAATATGTTTTACTTGTATTTTAAAGGTATTTTTCCTTTTTTTGACAGGCTAAATATTTAAAATAAAAATCAAGGCTTCTATTAATTAAAGCTTGTTCTGAGTGATTAACAAGATTAGCCCTTTGACTTTCAATTGTAAATAAAGAAAATGTACATATTATGGGAATTATAAAATGTGTACTTCATAAAGAAATCTAAATTTGAGTAGAATAAGTAAGTGTGGGCGCTCTCCCTCCTGCGAGCAGGCCTACGCCTTTCTTCCCCCACAGACATGCGTATTCTAAACTCGAAGGGTCCCCACGAAATTCGCAGCCAGGGGACAATGGGAAGCAGCAGCTTGGCCTGAGTTCACCCCCTGCTCCATCTCCAAGGCCCCTCTTCTCTGCCTGCCCAGGGAGCTAAAGCAGCCCGGCCTGCACTCATTTCTTTCCTGTAACATTTCAAAGCCGCCCTGTCTAGGCTCTCTCTTGTCTCTTCTATCCTAATCCCTTCCTTGTTTCACTGTCCCCAGCTTTAATAAATACACTCTCAAAAAAATTAAAAAATAAACAGTGTGAAATGTTTAAAGACAAATAGGTGAATGCTAAAATGTGCTGGCAGTAAGTGTGACTTACGAAAAATATTGACTGACTTTATTATGGCAGGGTTTTGTTTCACTTAATGACAAGTATGATATTTAATTATTATCTTTTAAAGATTTTATTTATTTATTTTTAGAGAGAGAAGAGAGGAAGAGAGGGAGAAACATCAGTGTGTGATTGCCTCTCAGGCCCCCCCTACCGGGGACCTGGCCTGCAACCCAGGCATGTGCCCTGACTGGGAATCGAACCGGCAACCCTTTGGTTCACAGGCTGGCACTCAATCCACTGAGCCACACCAGCCAGGGCTATTTAAGTTATTCTTAATGCTACTGTGTATGTCCTTGAAACCTCAGTCAAATTTCATGGCTGTTATCGTTCACTTTCGTGATGAAGAAACAAAAAGTACTATTGCTAAAAGGTCATTTTTACCAAATCTGTAGCTAAAAGTGAATTTAAATTTCTAGGATTTCTATAGAATGTAAAAAAGAATTTCTTAATTCAAATAGTTTATTATAACTAAAATTCAATTTCATGAGACTATAATCCAGTCCTATTATTCTATTTTATTATTACTTTTCAATACTTTATAGATGCCTAAACTACATACCAGACTCTATTAGGTTCTTTTTATATAGAATCACATGTACTTTTCTCTTCTTAAGCAAGTATCTTCATATTACAGACAGAAACTAGAGCTTTCGCAACATTAACTTGTCCAAGGTCACATAGCTAGTGGCAGACACAGGGTTAAAGGTCACCTTCATTTGACTCTGTAACAAATATAGACATTGATTGACTGAGTTCTCAGTTTTCAGGAACATCCTTTATAATAGAGACCCTCTAGTCCAGCCAGTTATTTATTTAACCTCATTCTTGCAGGTCCTCATGTCCGTAAGTTCTCGTCTTTTTTCCCTTTCCTTTACATCTTACCCATCTTTCAAGACCAAGTGAAAATCATGTGTTCAGAGAAGACTTCTCACTGTTGCACTCTGAGCCCTCACAGCTCTTACCTTGAGTTCATTTGAGACCTTAGAGACTCACCTGATGGTCTTATTAACACTGCATGTCGTTAGACCTGAGAGACAAACACTGTGTTGCCTCCTGTCCCAGTATCCTCAAGAGAGCACGTTTAAGACCTTGCTACATAGCAATTTCCCAATATATTCATTTACTGCCAGCTGCTGGTACCTGGACCATTCTGAGTAGTCTGGGCTTCCCGGGAGAGAGAGACTCTCCAGTACAACCAGGGAACTCTTTGGTTCCAGAGTTTAAGTAAACTTCTTGATTGCATGGTGTCTGCCAGCTTCATGGGGATGGGCAATGCAAACACTTAAGACAAGCTCAAAAGAATTAATTTTGAGAAAGTTTTATAGAGGTTGTGCTCCTTTGCCCCATCACAAAATCCTTCATTTTAGCTTCAAACCTATCTTCTCAATTTCCTGCATCAGTTGCAGGTGGATTTTCAGGAAACATGGTAACAGGGAGCCTATAAATGGAATGCTGGCCCTCTAATTTATTCAGAGATATTTGTCCTTGGCAAATGCTATTTGGCAATCCTGCCTGACAGTACCTTATACCAAAGGGATTGCTCAGATTCTCATATTTCTCCTCTAGTGTACAGCATTAGTAGAGAAGTCACATGCCCTTACTCTTTAAATTCTGTGCATCAACCAAGAGTCAACGGGTGACATTTGTTAGGTATCTTGCTAAGTACCAAGCTCTTATTAAGTATCTAATCAACTAATCAGAGAAGAAGTTCCTACTAATATTTTGAAATATTTGAAAAAATACAATCTCCCTGAAGGTAAACTCTTGAACACAAGGACCAGCTCCACAGTCCAAAGTAGACACTGATGATGGAGCTCACCTCTTCTGCCTTAGAAAGGCGACTTTGCTTAGTGAATGAGCATCCAGTCTGCTGTGGTTGAAGTCTTCTCTGCTCTGGACTCAGCATGGCATTACCTGAGGCAAGGAGTTTGCTTCCCAAAGCCTGGATTTCCTCATCAGTATCTACATCCCTTAAGGTTACTATGAGAATTAAATTAGATCACTTGAGAAACTTAGTAAGTAGTTGCACTAAAATTATTTTTAAAATAATGTACTTCATTTTGTTTGCTGGACCAGCGTTTAGGCCTGTCACAACGTAGTGGGTAATAGGTCCTTGGTAGATGTTCACGTAGCCCATTTCTGAATGGACCTCTTCTGGCTATTTTCCCTGGAGAAAACTCTGTTTGCCCTCCCCATGTGTTTTATGTAAGTTATTTTCTGTAAGTGATTTTTTGGTTTGTAAGCTATTTTCTGATTTCAGGATTTAGCAGCCTAACCTCACTCCTGGCCATTGCTCCTATGATTTTTATGTTTTTGTATTAGAATGTGTTTCAGTATTTAAAAGCTATAGTTAATGGTATGGAGGCGAAAGCAGGTCCTCATGTATACTTCCCACGTATTCTGTGTTCATTAAGGTAAGTGGTTGGGTTCAAAAGCTTCATATGCTTAAACACAAATAAAGTGGGAAAAGAGAGAGAAAGAAAGGTCTAAATCTACTAAAAAGCCAATCAGAGGCACACCAGGGAATCGGCAAGTCAATAAGGCCAAGGCTAAGATGCCCATCAGACAATGGCCGTGGTCAATTTTCAGGTCTAAATTCAGTCCTGTCTGTTCCTGAATTATTTGATTGACCAAATCTAATAATATAGCATTTGTTATCTACCTCTAATCAATATTATCACTTGATCCCATTGTTTCCAGTTCATAACGAATACATTTCCTGTTACTTTGGCTTCCTCTGTTCATCCCCACCTCTCCCCCACCCCACAGCAGCTCCGGGATAATGCCATACACCCCTCCTCTGCATTCTTGGCCCTCTCCTGTTGGTTTTACAACTGCCTTATTCCGTGCCTTTAGCCCATAACCTGTTTGTATTTTTAAAAATCACACCGGGTTCTCTCAACAATGTTTAGAGAGCTTTTAATCTCACTCCTATCATTTTACCGATGAGAAGACTGAGCTACAAAGACATGAACATTAGACACTATCAATTGAATTATAGGAAACAGATAATGCGTAGTGCACTTAGTAGCTTACAGAATTCATTTACGTATGTCATTGGATTTTATCCTCCTGTGAATCCCACGAGGAAAGCAGTCTGCATTATCCGTTATTTACAGAAAGAACCTGCATATCTGTGAGTTAAGTGATTGCCCACGGTCAGGTGACTCCGGATTCCTCATCCAATGTCCGCCACAGCATTTTACTTCTGCCTTTTCCATCCACTTTGAGTGTCATCATTTTCACTCGATTCTAATTGTCTCATTTTCGCTTGATTCTAACTGCCCTTTTTCAGTGCCAGACTGAAATTTGCGGTGTGACTATTTGTGGCGTGACACAGTCACACCCGTGATTCAGGGCACAATTTGCACTTCCAAGGTTCCCACACAGCTTGTACAAGGTGCATCTTTCCGTGAGAGCTTCTGTGGTTCTACTTGTGCATTTGCTGAGGACGTGTTTTCAGTTGAAGCCACTGGTACGATTTAGAGAAATTCAATTAAAAAGAAAATAGAATTAGGAAGCTTCGTCAAGGATTTCATGTTGTACATTCGATGGTATATGTGTAGCCATTTTCTTCCATGTTGATGTTAAATAACAGATTTCTGTTTCAGAAGAACAGTATATGTCAGAGTTAATTAAACAGTACTACAATTTCCGGGATAATAAACATATGGGGGAGAAAAACCTACATTGTTGTGTTTTTTCTTTTTCTTCCATTCCTGAAGAGATTTACTTTTGGCTTTCTTTCCTTTTAAAAAAAAAATAAAAAAGCAACCTAAAGCTACTGAATGGGACTGATTAGCTGTAGAAAACCATTTGGGCTCTATCGGCACATTAGCAAGTTTTTGCTAACAATTTAGAAAAGGTTTTTGCCCACTGTTATTTTTAACATTGTTAGAGGAAATCTGCCCATGAACTGTTTATCTGCCGTTTAAAATAAACCATGTGGGTCGTTACAGGCCTTCTTTCAGTGGCCCATGCCATGCTTAAAATACGCCAGGACATAAAACTGCAAGCTTTAGGAAAAGACAGATTCTGATGCCGGCTGCACTTGCCAAGTAATCAAGGATCGTGGTATATTTATCCCACTCCCTCCCTCCTCCCTTCTTGTTACGCCAGCCTCCCTCATCAGCACACTTGCTTTTCCCAGCAACCTTGCACATTAGCTCCCCACGCACATTCACCGGCAAGTCACGCAGGGATTCGGCGGTGGCAGCAGCCCCTTCGCCACCAAGCGATCGCAGAGCACACCTGCGTGAGGCCTGCCTGTCACAGGTCGGCTCCCGCAGACAGTGCACGTTAGCTTTCAGTCAAGGCGAAGTTGACCACAACTTGATGCGACAGCCCTTCTACGGGCAAGCCTTTCATCTTCGCGAAGGTGGTGCCACATTTCTGATGAGATGCGCGCACAGCAAGGAATTGCATCCTGTTCACAACTGGAGTTCTCCTAAGGGGAGATGACCTTTCATATTTTTAATGACGATTTTATCTTTTGCTTTTCATGGGCAAGGGGTCAGGCATTTTGTTGTGTTGTAGGAGAACCGAATGCCTCTCATAGTAATTATTTTTCTAAGGCTCATTTATTGAATTTATAGATGGTTCGTGGGAGGAATCCTATTTTGAACAATTCCAGGGATAGAGGAGAAAATGTACAAGTAACCTAATCTGATTATAATCCCCATCTTGAATTTTTTTTCTTTGATTCTAGGAAGCCCTTCACTGTATAAGGATAATTTTGGGATTTTGTGTCTGAGTTAAAAGCTAAAAGAAAAATGCACCCCCTAACACACACATATACTTCTTTTTTGAAGGTGACTTTTTTCATCTACCTTTGTAACAATGGACCGGAAGCAGGTAGTAAACTATATAAAACTGCCTTGGATGTTTTTCTTCTGCTGGAAATGAGGGGATATCGTTGTGCCGTGCAGTTCTGAATATATGCCGCAGTTGCGAAATACGACCGAAGTTAGAAAAGACCCTCCTCTGTCACATACTTCTGTAACAAACGTCTTAAGGACAATACCGGGTACTAGAATAGTAAGACTCTGTGGGGGATTTCGTAGGCCCTCTGAACTCTATTTTCCAGCCAATACAGGCATTAATTTTATGTCAGCCATACTATGTTCTCTTCAACAAAAATTCTTCGGAAAAAAGCCATATAGTAATACACACACACACACACACACACACATATATATATAGAGAGAGAGTCTTTTCCTTTTTAGTTAGTATCTTAAGAACAAAAAGTTAATACACTATAATAGTACTTTCAAATCAAATTTCTGAAACAAATAGACTTAGATTTAAATATCAACCAACTTGTATTTGAAAGTATATTGGTACAAAAATATATAATTTTAATTATTAGACCACAGTCTAAGAACCGACTCCCTTCATTGCTTTTGGTAAAAAGGAATTTTAAAGTAGGATTATACTTTAAGTTGGTTTTATTTAACTGAATCTTGCAGTAAATTACCCAATTATATTTCCTTTCCTGATTAGCCTAATTCTTGCCAAGGATGTATCAGGAAACCCACTAGATTGCTACTTTCACTGTTTTAAATAGTTATATTAATGCTTTTTAGTGAACACTTAGCTTGATTAAGTTGGGTGTGCATTTTAATTTGGAACAGTTCCATATATTGAAGTAGTTTTCAAATTTGATAATATAGAGAAATAAAATTCATCCCAAATATTTAAGTTCAAGAATTATGCACACCGCCATCTAAGTAGCACCTAGGGTTGACCCTAGGCTGACGCCTTGCAGGACAGAGCAGTCGGGCCACCAGTATCTTGAGGGCAGAGGCAGTTGGGTAGATCCACGTAAACCACGTGCATAGACCCAGATGGTTTCTTTCAATTTTGGGCTTTCAAAAGATTTAATAAAGACGACAAAAGGATTAATGAAAAGCTGAAACCTTACTGTAGAACCGATATGTAATCTACTATGCAAAGTTCCTTCTTAGTATAGGTAGTGATAAAACCTTTGGTAGACTCCAACGAGGCCATTATCTCCGGCTTGATCCTTATCTACTTCTCGTCATCCTGTATTTTTTGTTCTTCTCCTAATGTCCTTCAGAGAGGTCAACATTTTAATTCACCTTTTGATTAATACAAATTAGCAGGCTCCTTATATTTGCAGCCACACACTGATTGTATGGGATTCTCCATCTCTTTCCTTGTTCAACGTTTAGAGTTAAATAACAGTTGTGCCTCACCTGTGTTTCTATAGCTTTAACCATAGTCATTCCTGGGCTTTCCTCTAAATTCTATTGGTTACAAATTCCCTTTTTATTATCACACATACCTGTGAAGGCTGCTTATGAATTCCCGGGGCAAGACACTCTTGTCTCTGCACTGTTGCTTCGAGGAGGGGTTGTACAGATTTCCCTCGTTTTTAGTGCAAAGAGACCAACTTCTCACCAGTGTATGCCACGGAAAACTCTTCCCAAATACTGTAAAGGAAAAAAGGCCAGCTTTTGAAGTCAGATAGGCTTGCATTGGAACCCTGGTTTCATAATTTACTAAATCAAACTGGGAGACTATGGTGGTAATATTTGTGATATTAAATGACATAATTTATTAAAGTGCCCCCAACTCACATACATAACAACTTGCCATCTCCCCTCTTCTGTGTGGTTACTTCCGGCTGCAGACAGTCTGGCATCCTAACTTCCCTGCGGGGAGTCTTCTGTTGATCTGTTCCATGCCGCTCACATGCGGTTCACACGGACATACGTTATCTTGAGTGGAAAGAAAGAAAGAATACTTCCTGATTGGTATCCTCCTGAAAATTTTAACATTAATTTTCCAGTAAAATAAATTAATTCTTCCTGAAACACTGATTATTAACTCAGCACACCCATGGCATCCCAGTTCCATTTGAGAAATACTTTTTATTTTCAGCAGTGCAGTGGCAACTGACTCATTCAGGTGGTGTAGCCTGGAGTCTATAGCCAACTTCCAGGCTCACAGATGAGCACACATACAAAAAAAAATTTTTTTTCTGCCTTTTTGAGTGAAATTACAGAAAACAAAAAGCATACTATCTGTTCAGGTAGGCAGATGGCCAAATGAATTTCCTATAAGACGGTGTCACATGTCACCTTATCTGCGTTGTTACACCTTTCCTATCTGACAAGACAGTGTCAGGATCTGTTAACGAGATGGCCTTACAAGTATATATTTGAATATTTTATGAAAAGTCACTGGAGCTTTCTATGGAACTGACAGTAATTAAATGCATGAGCTCCAAAGGCCCATTTCAGGGGCTACGTGTAGATTTTTCCCTTCCAAAGACACATTCAAGGTGTGCAAGTCACCTCACTGACTTTTCAAGGAAGATGATTATGCTTTTTTGCTTCTTTCTGCAATTACCTAGTTCTCTCTGCTGCGTTTCAGCACTGTTAGTGCATAAGTAAAACTCATTACTGCAGAGAACATTTCCATATGAATTTTCACTTGAGATGCCCAATACTGTGGTCTGGAGACACAGCACACCTCTTGTTTTTTACTTCTCTTTGGCTACCAAGGAATAATTGACTGGCCAGTAATCGCTAGCTAATATAATATATAACATTCTAATAGAACAATACAGTAGGAATTTTTGAATAATTTGTTTCTATGGGCCTCACTCTTCTAAAATTGGGAGGAAAGATGGAGAGATAGTATTTGTCTTGTACCAAATCATTGATACGTGTTTATTGCATTAACATTTTTTAAATTGCAGACTTCATTTTTTGGTACTAAGAAACAAAAGAATCGATGTTGAAACCTAGACTTTTTTTTGCAAGGCATCTGAAATTTGATGCAGGTGTACCTCTCAGTTAATGGACGATGATGATCTTCATAATAAATGTGTGCAGTTAACATTCTCCTCTTGGGATTATGCATTGTTTTTTTTAATAAAGACATTAAACTTCCTATTGCAGTTTTGGACATTCAAATTCACATTAGCATAGTTTATAAAAGTCAAAAAGGTGCAGAGGCTTGTGCAGCTTAGATTTTTAATATAGAATTTCGTGAACTTGCTTGAATGGCCAACCTGCTTTTTGCTTTTTGCTAGTTTGTTTGTTCTGTCGTTGTTTTGGTAATCCCTAGTAACATCCAGAGGCAAGCACATTGGGAATCCCTGGTGGTGGAAATTCCAAAGAACTCAGGGGGAAGAGGAAGGTGAACACATTCTTCAAAACTGGGGGGACTTTAGTGAAATTTTTAAAGCTAATATGCTGCCATTATGGTTGTCAAGTCTACAATAAAATACGTTAGACAAAACAATATGAAAAGTCACAAAAAAAGTAATTAAAGAAGGGATGACATTCCTTTATGTGTTAAATTCTCCAGAGTATAATACATGTAGTTCCTATTGTAGAATTTTAGGTAAAAATAACCATATGCTATAGAAATATTGTTTGTACAGTAGGCCTCAGTGCCAGGGGTAAAGTGAAAGTTGCAACAAACAGGAAAAGAAGTGTTCACAGAAGAAAAGGGATTATTTAATAAGTGGGTGATATGGATTCTTGATATTTGTATAGACAAGCTGGGAAAAACTAGATGAGTTAGTAAGAGATGGAAAAGTATGCAAAAATATTGATATCGTACCACCTTGACGGTCATTGTCAAGTGGCATTTGTCTTTCTGGGACTGTCTATAACTGCAGTTTATACAGCACGTTAGAAAAAGCTCTGTGGATGCCTGTGCTCTCTCCTTTTTTTTCATTGGTGACATGAAGAAATCAGGAGGGGGATGGAAACATTACATGGGAGGACCATGGCCCGGAGTGCAGCTCAGGCACCTGACACCGTGACATTTCAAAATACCGCGTTCTGTCGTATTTAAATGCACTGCCCTGCATTTGGTTGGAGCAGGACACCTGCCTGAAGACCGTGGAATGACTCAGCAGTGGCGTGCATGACAGGGATTCTGTGATTTTTACTTCCCTGCCTGAGAGCGGAACAGTCTGAGGATTTTGTCTTGCTGAAGCTTCAATGTCAACTGCTTGGGTGTTAATCCAGGCTGTGGCATGAGTTATGTGCTCTTGGGCAGCGTTCATAGTGCTTTTGAATTCATTCTTTGTCCTTATAGGGTTTTCTTTGTACCGTTGCTAAGAGGATTAAATGAGATAAGTATGTAAATTGCAGAGCGTAGTGTCGGGCACACATTAAATGGGGTGTTATTTCAGTAAGCATGAGGTTCTATTATTTTGTCTCGATTGGTTGTATCTGGACACTTCAGTAAATGTGTGCTCTGCTGAAGGAGAAATATAGGCTAATGGGAACATGTAAGGGGGAGGGAAAGGAGAACACGATTCTGTCATCTGAGCCATGTTTGATAAAATTAACGATGTTAAGACCTCGGAAGACGTCGTTATCCTTGAACACTCATAAAAGACATTTTAGATTCAGTCTATTGGATGACAAAGAACATAACTAAGAGTAAATATTTAGGAAGCTAAATACTTTTCATCATCTGTGTAGTCTAAGTCTCAGACATACAAGACCCTTTTTGGGTTTGCCACTGAGGAGGTTCAGACCCTGGGTATGGCGAGTGTAAAGATCTCTGAGCTTCATTCCACACCTGGGATTCATGTTCCCAGCATGTAAAGAGTATTCCTGATACTTGGCTGTCCCTCCATTTCTCTCTTAAAATAAATAAATAAACAAATGCATGAGTACATAAATAAATCAGTGACAAACACTAAATTTTCTTCACAGAATTCAGTGGTTTATTTTGTTCATTTTGTTCTTCTACTATGGATTCTGCACACACACACAGCACATACCCGTGTAGTTCAATGACTTAATTCTACTTTTGATATAAAGTTCAATTCTTTTAACAAGGTCAAGAATACAGTGTTAATTTATGCTAACTGGTTCATAAAGACAACAGATTTGCTTTTAAAATATCTGTGAAACTGAGATGTAATTCATTTGTCTTATTCTTTAATATGTTTAATTGTTGTTCAAGTACAGTTGTCTCCATTTTCCCATCACCACTTTCCCCCACCCCACCTACCCCCACCTCCCACCCTCAATCCTATCCCCCTTTGTCTTTGTCCATGGTGCTTTTTTAATCCTCATTTGGGCATTTTTTTCACTGTTTTCAGAAAGAGAGGAAGGAGGGAAAGAAACATCAATGCAAGGGAGAAGCATTAACTGGTTGCCTCCTGTACACACCTCGACTGGGGATTGAACTCCCAACCCAGCACTGTGCCCTGATCAGGCATAGAACCTGCAACCCTTTGGTTATGGGATGGTGTAGCTCCAACCAACTGAGCCACACCAGCCAGGGTCATTTCTCTAATTTTTCAAAGCAGTAGG
Source organism: Trachops cirrhosus (assembly GCA_028533065.1). Lineage (NCBI taxonomy): Eukaryota > Metazoa > Chordata > Mammalia > Chiroptera > Phyllostomidae > Trachops > Trachops cirrhosus. Next base: position 78,378,826 of record CM052549.1, read on the forward strand.
AGCCATAGATAATGACTGACCTGCTGGTTGATACAATTGGTGAACTTGTCCTCATTTACAGGGTTGCTACCTCTGGGTTAAGACCCTATTAGGAAGCAGCAGGGTACAGAGTGAATCTGCAAACCTTTTCCTTTTTTTCCTCCAGGTTCCGTCTCATGCATTCCTGTGTCAGAGAACGATTGATTTTGGCAAAAGCTTAGAATAAAAAGAAAGAACACCGATAGCCTCAGCCGATGTTAAGACTGCTCACTTTCAACTTCAGAGATATAGTTTAAACACTATACTTTAGAAGGAGAGCTTTTTAAAGCCTACTGTTTTGAGTAAGTTTTTATGTGTAATTATCAATAACTAATTATTTGGGAGAGGATTTTAAAGAACTCAATGCTCAGAACTGATCTAATAATTATTAGTATATTTAAATAAATATCATTTAAACTGATCCATTAATTTAGTCAAGTTACCCAAAGGAGAGCAATATCATGGTGATTTCTCTTGGAGGGAATTTCGATACTTGCGGAAAATGGCCCAGATTGTCTGTCAACTTTGACACTGAAATATGTTATCAGCGGGAACAAAGTGTGAATGGAATGTAACAATATTTTATCACCAGCGTCTCTAAGGCAATAAAAACTTTCTAAAGTTGGTAGAAAATATAAGACTTCAACTTTCTAGAAACCACATGGCAGTTAATTTTGGCAAATGGTTTAGGACCATTTTAACCCACAAATAATGACTGAAAGGCTTAAATCTTATCTGTAGAATGGCTTACCGAAAAGAGAGAAGGAAGACCAAGGAGGCAAATATGAGAAAAAGGTGAAGACACACCTTCATTGAGATTCAAGGCTGCAGGCTATTCTGTGTACAAATAAACAGGTTTGAAGGCCCGCGGATGGGCTGGCATCTGGCTTGAAAGCAGCAAACATCTGTCTGTAATTTGCAGTGGGAGACCGCGACAGTGAAGAACGGGGCACCGCCACAGAATGTACAACTTTGTTAAGTTCCTGAAAGGATTCAGAGGGGGGAGAAGGTGTGGCTGATTTGGGACATGTGACTCCCACGTGATAAGCTGATAAGATGTGCTGGTTTTCGCTCCAGGTTGTCATTAGGTTTCTTTCTTGAGTCGTTGTAGAATGGACTTGAACTAGTGCAAAGCAGTTTGTGAAGGAAAGCTCTGTAGAGAAGGGAGAATTTCCCCCACTAGCTTCTACCTTCCCCGTTCTTAAAAATTAAGTGGTTCTCCATAGTTGATGGGGAATCCTAGAAACTTATGTAACCTCCAGTGTGTTTGACCGGGCCCGTCTGGGGACAATCCGGGGTGCGGGCAGCAGTCAGAGCTGTGTTTGCCATGAGTCCCAAGGCTGATGAGACAGGTACATTGCGGTTCCCTGCCCTCTGTGTCTCTAAAAATCCTGGCATTTTCGTGATCTCCGATGGTGGTTGTGATTACGATATTTTAAGCAGTTAACTCATCATTTTAGTGTTTTTTTCCTGACACAGATGCCGATAATTTTGCTCATATCCCCAAGGCCAGGAAGTTTCCAACTTTTTCTTACATTTCTGCTCAAGAGACAGATGAACACCCAGGGCGTTAGGAGCCCCGCTCCTCATTTTTCCAAGGATTTATATGCAAGACTCCACGTTTTGCTCGTCTCCAAATTCCGGAGTTCTAGAGATGGCTTTTGCCTACATCTCTGTGAGCTGCCGTATCAACAAACCAGAGCCGGGGTGGCTTACAAGTGACAGAACTTTCTTCCTCACAGCTCTGGAGGCTGGAAGTCCAAGATCCAGCGGCGTGCAGAGTTCTGGCTTTGTGCTGTGTCCCCACCTGGAAGGGGCTAGGGAGTGCTTGGGGTCTCTTTCAGGACCATAAATTCCATTCACGAAGCCTCCAGACTCATGACCGAAGCACCTCCCAAAGGCCCCACCTCTTAATGCCGTCATATGGAGCAGTAAGGTTTCGACATAAGAATCTTGCAAGGACCCACACGTTCAGATACTAAGAACGATGAGGCTCCCATAATAATGGCTGTGGGTGTTAGACCAGTCCGACCGTGCAGGCTTTCATTTGGAACTGCCACAGCACGAACGATGTTATCTAATACCCGACCGTTTTATCACTTGGCAACATCTGTTTTTATAAATTTGAAGTTCTAAGTGTAGCTTAGGTGCCTGAATTAGATCAGCCTAAACGATTTAACAAATTCTCATGTAATTTCTTTTAATATTTAAAGTGAAGGATGTAGAGTGGACTCGGCCCTTTGTTTGTTAAAAAGATTAATGAGCCAATAAAGGTGGAAACAGGGTTATTGTTTTCCTGATGGGACAGAGATAGATACCTGTGACTGCTGTTTGGTTTTTACCTACAAGCTGAGAGTTGATTTAGAGCTTCTCTCTTGCAGGAAGATTTGCCTAAGTTTATGTAGCACATACCTCGAGGCTGCATGCTGAACTTCACAAACCAAGTTTCTATTGATTAAGAAATTCAAAACTTAAAAGCACTTCTACTGTGATGTAGAATATAATGGTGGCAGTAATTTTGAATCATCTAACATTTATATCACGATACCGAAGTTATCGTCCCATTAGATTTTTAAAATTCCGTTTCCTAATTAACTTAAAAATACACATGCAGCCAATTGGGAAACTTTAAACTTAAAAAGGAAGTCATTTTTTAAATTTGGGTAACATACAAAAGAAGCTTAGTGTGTGGGGATAAAATGACTGAATAAATGTATAGGGGCTAACAAGATCGATATTTATGAAGCAATGTGCCTTGCTCATTTAAAATGCACAATAAAAATTTGAACACATTAATATTTCATTTTTAATTAGAATGGATACAGGTAAATGGGGAAGTCCATTTTTTGCTACGTTTGAAAAGTAGAGGATGAGATCAGTGATTGTGTGTGTGTTTGTGTATGTGTGTGTGTGTGTGTGTGTGTGTGTCTCAGGGCTGCTTGGGAGGGATGGAACCTGGAAACCCCAGGTCAGGGCTTGGGCACAACCTTCTCCACTACGGAGTACACTTTTAATGTTCTGTATTTGGTTAGTATTTTAATCCTCTTAGTTATTTGTGCCTGATTTCTTTCACAGTGACTGCTTTTCATAGTTTTAAAATATCGCTGTTTCTAAGTTTTAATATATTTTGGGGAAACAAAGTGAACCCAACAACTGGAATTTAAGCTGTCTGATCTTAAGTGAGATAATTTTGCCTGGAGCTGGTATTATCTCTCACTTCCCTGAGTGTTAATTAGTGAGTCTGTATTGAATTTCGTTCAGATAAAATTTGAGGCATTCGATATTTAATTTTTCATTATGCAACGGTGTCGGTCACTCGGTTCCTACACTTGCACCTTGGATATGTGCATGCTGTCCTCTGCTCAGAAAAGCACATCCTGAATAAGAAATGTGGGGACCTCATGTAGGATGTATTTTGCAGATGAGGCCCTCAGTGGTTTTAAGTAGCATCATGCTGTCTTGGAAATAAGAAGGAATTCCCTAAGACGTACAGTGTTCAATGTACTGACATTTTGTTCCTACTATTACTCATTTATTGAATACGTACTATCACTGGGCATTTTATGTGCCCTCTTATGTAATTGTTCCCCAAACACCATTTTAGCTTCATTTATAAATGAGAATATTTGAGATGTAGAGCAGTGCACTACCAAGTAGGTGCAACCTCGCCCAACCCTTACGTGCTAAGTGCCAGGCCATAAACCGCAAAGCTCATACTGTGTTACATGCACCGTATTTACATCTGCGTCTTTCCTACTTGCTAGAGACATCTATTAAATAGTAAACAAGAATTAAGTCAGATCCTTTCAAGTCCTGATCCTTCAACTCCTCTTTCAATTGTTTCTATTTCCAAGAGTGTGCTTCATATCACTCTGTGCGGGAAAGCCCTTTAGATAATCTTCAATGATCACAGACGGTTGTACCCTTGAGATTCGGGTCCTCCAAATTATGGCTAAACTGTTTCATTTTGAGTTTATTTGCTGATTTACTAAAATACTCTAGCTGGTAAAAACCACTGACTACGACGGTATGAAATCACTTTCTCGAGATGAGTTCATTACATGTTTGATCCAACCGAGAAATCTCAGGTCTTGAGATATTTCACCTGGGTAAGTAGTCAAGACCTGATTTCCTCTCAGAGAGTGTTTTGTGGTGCAGTTTCTAAACAAGGGCTATTTGTATGGAGTCTCAAATGGCTACTCCTCAAAACCTTATTCACTGCTAAGCTCTATAGAAGAGACATAAATAAGGCAACAGCCCATAGAAATGCTTTTTCCTTTTTAGTAAGTTTATTGGGGCAACACTGGTTAACAAAAGTATATAGGTTTCAGGTGCATGATTGTATAACGCATCTCTGGACCCTAAATTGTGTGTTCGCCACCCCAAGTCAAGTCTCCTTTCATCCCTATTAATCCCCCCTATACCGTCCTCCCCCTCTCTCCACTCCCCCTAGAAATCTGAAAGATGGATTGCATTGATAATAAAAGAAACCTACACAACAACTTCCCTTGACTAATGAGAATGTCGTAAGATGAAGCCCAGCAGACCTCTCTGTGTGCCAGCCCACTGAGACGTTAACATTACGGTAAACAGTGTTTGCAACCTCCAGAAAGCTTCCCAAATTCAACAGACTCTTAACCTCTCCTTAAGCTTTCCAGTCAGTCAAAGGGGGTTCTGTCTGCTGCTGACGGCCCAGGGACACTCCCTGATTGAAGAAACATAGGCAGCTCAGCATTGGTCATTTCATGGATTTGGTGTCAGGAAGAGACTAGGAATTACTGCCCAAGCCAGGGGTTTGCTTCCATCCCCCTCACCTGAATCTAAGAGGCGACCAAAAATATGAATGGCAGTGCACGGAAAATACAGTGTGACTTCTGGTAGGACGTTATTATATGATACAAAAATAATTCATCGGCCTGAAAATAATAGCTTGGCCTCAAGGTTCTCAGTCTCTGTTATAGTGCAGAGAGGATCTGCTGAACCTCTCTCTGGTCCTGTTTTCCAACTCTTACGTGATGCTTGTCGCTTTTCCCTTCTATTTATTTCTTGTAATTACGGTTAACATCCCATATTATTTTGTATTAGTTTCAGGTGCACAGCATCGTGGTTAGACAGTCACATAGTTTACGAAGTGGTCCCCCTGATATTTCCAGTACCCACCTGGCACTGTACAGGGTTGCTGCAATATCGTTGACTCTATTCCCTGTGCTGTACTTTACATCCCCATGACTGTCCCGTAACTGCCAATCGTATGTCTCAATCCCTTCACCTCTTTCACCCAGTCCCCCAAACCCCCTCTCCTCTAGAACCCATCCGTCTGTTCTCTGCATCTATGAGTCTGTTTCTGTTTTGTTTGTTCATTTATATCATTCTTTGTATTCCACATATAAGCGAAAGCATATGGTATTTGTCTTTCTCTGACGGACGTATTTCCCTTAGCATAATAACCTCTACTTCCATCCATTCCATCCATGCTCTAGCAAATGGTAAGATTTCCTTTTTTTCTCCTGTGGCAGAGCAATGTTCCATTGTAAATATTACGTTCCATTGTAAATATTACGTTCCATTGCCTTTTTATTTCCTTCTCTATCGATGCGCACTTGGGTCGCTGCCATAGCTTGGCTATTGTACATAACACTGCAATGAGCTCTTTAGAATCCTGTGGTTTTAGGTCCAACCAAGGAAGCATGTTCAGAATTGACCCAAAAGCACATTTTGCCCCCTCACCTAATCACTTACATTTCTTATACTTAAGGCATGTATTTTTCAGAATGACTTTTTAAAGTGTTAAATACTAATGCTTAAACACTAAGTACTAATTTTAGCTCTTCTGATGTACTAATTCCTAGGGATAGGAAGTTTTATTGCAGTGGGAATTTTCAGGGGTAAGTTATTCATAACATCGGATCTCATCTGACTTAGAAAATCAGAATGGTGTCATTTTTGTGTTGAAAGTCACCCCAGTAATTTCAGGTGACTGATTTTTTAAAGTTGAACTTTGTATCTCAAATTAGATTTTAGAGTTTGAAGGGATGTAGGTGGTGAGTTTATCTTCCTGTCATCCTTATCACCTCAATTAATTGCTACATAGTGAAAATGAAAATATTTCATACACTCACAGAATCCTCAAAAACAACTCAGAAAATGGGTTCTTAAAATAAAAAGTGAAGAGAAAAAACTGATGGCTTGAGAGGGTTAGTAAATACTTCAGCAAGATCTCAAAATAAGGAATAAAATAAGGAGCACAAGCCGGAGTCTTTCTGAGAGTGAAGCGCAAACTATTTACGACCCACTGGTCCCCTTTGCTGGCCAGTCCCTCTGTCAGCTTTGTCTCAACTTACATTGTTAGGTTTATTAAATACCAATAATGAAGATATCCCTAAAAGGCTTGTCTACGGTGAACATATTTAGGAAGGGTTACGATCACTAAGAAGTTATGTGATGTGATAGGATAATTAAAGTGTAATCTCAATGAGGGCTAGAAATATTGTGTTTTAATCATAGCTTTATCACCATTACCCACATTCTTGCCTGAATAATAGCAGGAGGTCAGTAATATATGTTCAACAATTGAATGTTTATATATTCTTGACCAAATGACACTCCCACCACACACACACAAAATTATGCTAAAATTATCCAAGAAATAAAAGGCCAGTAGAAAAAGTTGGAAAATTAATTCAGCTGAGGGAACTGTCATAATACAACTTGATTCAGAACAATATGATTAAATCATGACCAAGGCAAAACTTCTGGGCCATCAATAACTTTCAATCCTTCCAAAGCAAGAATGTGTGACTAGTATACTTTCTACGTGTAATCAATCCCACAATATATGCAGAGCGAAGACTTGGTGGAATTCTAGCCTCATTTTCAGAATAGTAAGTTATCCTTGAATTAGAAAGCCTCCATTACTAAGCGACTTGATATGAGTTCCCAGAAGAAGCTAACTTTTTTCCAGGTTGTTATATGCAAGAAATAAAAGCAACTTTTTTGCCTTTCTCCATTAGATTTTGGCAAGGTCAGAATCAGCAACCCCTAAGATTGTCTCTTATTGGAAAAATATGTAATGTTTCAAGGTTATTAAAAAATAAAAGAAGACAATGACAAATTCTAATAGTGATAGCTGAACTTTTTTCAAGATTATATAAATCTGATTTAGAGCTGAGGTTTTATGAAAACAATACTTTAACTGGTGATAGAATGTTGAAAGTGACCTATGTTGAGAAGAAATGGAGGAAATTTAGGTCACACAATATGGAGTGCATTAATCTCAAATAGTTTTTTCAAAATAGGTATTAAGGGTTAGGGTTCAGTATAATGTATTATAGTCAACAAGCTAATGGTGGCTACTTTTAGTAAAGAAAGTGGTTTATTTAAATGTTCTGATTTTATTTTATGTGAGATGATATTTTTCTCAGATTGATATGAGACTACGTTTTTAAACTTTTATTCTTATTTTCTTACTGTGGAACCCAAAACAGAATAAAAAAGGTACAGAGAAAATAGACTTTCAAATAGATTGACTGCCAAAGAATTGGAGTATTGTTAAGGCAGTTGTCTTTTCCTCCTGCTTTCTACCCTTTCCACAAAATGATGGGGAGAGTAGATACAGAGGGGTTCGCGGTCTAGAAATGGTCCTGTGCATCAGTAGCTATAATGCAAGGACGACCAGAGTGACAGTGAAGAAGGAGAGAGTAGTTTGGCTCTAAGGCAGGGGCATCAAACTTATTTTCACCAGGGGCCACATCAGCCTCACGGGGTGCCTTCAAAGGGCCAAATGGAATGTTAGGACTGTGTAAATGTAGCTACTCCTTAAGTAGTGGCAAGGAGCTCAGCGTTGCGGACTAGAAACAAGGTGCCGGGCCGGATGAAACAAGGTGGAGGGCCTGATTCGACCCACGGGCCTTGTGTTTGCCACCTGTGCTCTAAGAGAAGTTAGGATTTCTATCCTCTGTCAACAAGCTTTCTCTGGATCTCTAAGGCCATTTCGAGGAAACTAATCCTGGTGCCTTCAAGGGAAGACTTCACCAGAGCAAAATCGATTAGAACTTCCCAAAGGTTTTGAGTATATTTTAACACTTTTTTGTCTTTTGGTTGCCATGTAAATTATACATAAGTTCCTCTCTGGTTCTGCTACTGGGTTACACAGGAACACCTGGATGGGTTTTCTCCAGAGGATACTTTGGGATGATCTGATTTAAAGTAGAGGTTATGTCATCATTTAAATAGACTGTCAGCAGGCTCGGAAGATACCCCAAAGACATAGGTTATCCTCCTGGAGAACGCAGCAACTGCTGATCAGAAGAGACGTGCCGTAGATCTTAAGATGCTACAGGGAGAGAAAATAAACAGTGATTTATAACACGAGCCTCTATTTGAAAGTCACAAGGCCAGACACCTGGAATTACAGGTGCTGATTTGTGGTCAGAGTGTTTCTCACATGGGCTACTCTAGAAAGTCGTACCCAGAGCACGGAGGCACTCATAGAACATTGGCTAAGAATTTTCCACATAATGCAAAGGGCCAGATTTTTCTGAGTGCATTTTTTCTCATACACTTACCAAATATAACATAATTGGGTCCAAGGACAATGGAGCATGAACTTTTCCTATAACTAAAAATGAAAAAAAAAGGATTTTCTTGCTTTTATAAAAAAATACTTCTCAGTAGCTCTCTACTATCTATACAGAATATCATTAATAGATAATAAGGTAACACTGTTATTTGGGTCATGCTCTCTTTTGGGGGTATTTATTTAAATTTATTGTTGTGACACTGGTTAATAAAATTATATAGGCTTTGGGCATACAAGTCTGTGATACAGTAAGCCCACTGCCCAAGGTCAAATCTTCTGTCACCAGGTCTCACTTTGGTTGAATGTCTTGGAGATACTTATCTCGCAGTGTGTTTGTTGCTGAAATGTGGCACCGTGTGGGGCTATCGGAGTCATCAGTAGGAAGGTAGCCGTGGAAGCTTCAGAGTAGAGGGAATCTCTGCTAAGGTGGAACGTGTCAAGTGATCATTAAAGGCGATTCAGGACATCTCGTGAAGGAACTGGCCCCACAAACAGCAGCATGAGGGAGTAGCTTGGGAGATGCAGCAGCCGGGAGGAGCTCTGGGAGTCGGGGTTCCCGAGGGCAGGAAGGAGCAGCTGTCACGGAAGACACAGAAGTCAGGTAGGGAAGGCGGAGGGAGCGGTTGCAATGATGGATGAAATCGCCACCCGGTCGGGAAAGCGGTGTCTCAAGCCCAGTGAGGGGCGCTGTGAGGTGTGCGGGGCTTGAGTGAGCGAAGGGGAGGGTGAGAATCGGAAGCTAGAAGGAAGGCAAGGAAAGGACACAGGTTACTTGTAACCAGAGAGGACGTGGAACTATTTTTAAAGACTAATGAGAGGAGCCCACAGGACAAGAGAATGTTTATGAAATAGCAGGAAAAAAAATACATGTTCTCGATCAATTCTTATAAAACACTGACAAGATCTGGTTCCTCTTAAGAATAGTGCAATTTTTACATAAATGCCAATTTCTGTTAGCATTATTTTGAGTGACTTCAACCCTTGTGCTTTACTCATCCATATTTGTTTTCTTGTTATAAATGACATAATTGAGTCATATTTAAAATAATACCCTAAGCATATCATGAGCTCTATTTGTATACAGTGTGTAGGTCTTCCTGGTACAAGAGATTTTATAGTGATGCTTTGGAATTGAGGTCATTTTATTGTGAATGTATTCATGTGTCACTTGTTTTCTGAGCAAGTGTGAATGTAGGTCATGTTTACTTATGGTATCTGGTCTGGATTTTAAATACATATTTACAGAGCAAATCTAACTTAGGCCCTAGCTGCCCAAGTTTTCCTATCTATTTTTTAAGCTATAACATTTAAAAATTATCAATAAGCCAAGAAAGTGCTGATAAAAGAAGACCGAAATAATACGTTAGTCTGTTCTTCTTCATTTTCCAAGTAAAGCAGCTTAACTCGCAGGCTTCGGGGTGAAGCAAAAACAAACAGACTGGTTTAAAATGACCCTCCTCTGTGTTGACACTGGTTATAGTACCGAACAGCCCTGCGCATCAGTGCTCTGCAAAATGTGGATAACCAATCCCATGGAACTGTAATAAAACATGAAGTTAGGTGATGGTTAGTCGAGGGCCTACCGCGTGGTAAACAGCAGAGAGAGGTCTTCAGGTGTAAGACATAGAACCCTAATGACGTCTGGCTTGAGCAGTTAGTGGATATACAGGGTCCGCAAGAAGTAATGCCTGCTTGAGTGTGTCTGGTAGGGTAATAATATGGATGTAATAATTTACAGTTTTAATTGGAACATTTCACCTAAAATGGCATATGGTGTGCTTGAGTGTGATATTGTTATGTTACAGAATGCCATGCTTATGATGTTGTAATAAAGGATTTTGTAATAAAAAGGGGCGTTATTTGTGCAGGACCTTGTATTTGCTCACACAGTTGGCAAGATGAGCCGGGGACCCCAGCTTCCTTTCCCATAGTGGGGCCTCCTTCATCATGGCTAGTGCAGAAATCTGGCCTCCCTTCCTCCCTCCGTGTCATTCAGAGGAAGAGTCATCAGAAACCCTGTGTCATAGTAAGGTTCTTTTTCCAGAAGCCACCCCAACCCCCACACCTGATTGAGACCACATGCCCATTTCTTCAGCAGTCCCACCGGCTAGGAAAGGCCTTGGTCTAACATTGGCTGATGTTCTTAAATCAGCTGTTGCAGAGTTTACCGGATTGTCCTCTGTCTAGTCAGGGTCATCTTTGGAGATGGTAGTTAGGTCAGTCAGTGTCCCTTGAATCATTGTATGGAAGAGGAAAGGACCCTGAAAAAAAATTAGAGTTCAGTTTGGAAAGGACAGCAGGATGCTGATTAGGCATCTAAATAATAGCTACAGTGCGCCTCATCCTGGGTCCCTGTCCTTTCCCACTGAAGAGTGAAGCCAAAGGGTGGGGCCCATCTGAGCTGATGTCCGTCCTGGTCTTGGATCAGAGATCTCAGTGGCCTTTGAGATCCCTGGCCCATTACCTGTGTTAATATCTGTGCCCTGCCTTTATTACCTGTTCTGGCACTTGAATATTCAATGAGGTAATGGAATGAAATGAGTTCTGTGCAAATGCTTTAAAACACAGGAAGTTAAAGAAGGTGTTTATCCAAAAAGGTAAATGGATGTCATAGGTGTGTCTTTGTTACGTGATTCTCCTACAGATGCGAAGTTATTTTAGGTCATCACAGTTGACAATGAGACGTAGAATGAACGAGTTATCACAGACAGACCTAGAGATCAAGTGTCCCCACGAAGTCACACACCTACCCAGTAATCTAACTCATAGAGTACAAAGAGAAAAGAATGTTGCCTGAGATGCTGTGGTTTGGTGACGGCAGACCAGGTGCATGAGCACAGTCTAACAATGACAGGGTCCGAGTGCCTTGCTTCCTGTGCTACTGTCATTCAGCACCTCAGCTTCAAGGATGGGTCTGGTGATTTGAACCGTCCCCTCACCATCAAATACTTCCGGTCCTGTCCATCTACATTTCACACCTCATCTTTACTCACACCCCCAGTCAGAATTCTTTATTCTGTGCAAGGACTATTTTCAATACTTTAAGCAAAGTGATGCCCAAATTTTAAAGCTGCGATAAACCACTCTTCCTGCTAGACTCTAGAAATGAGAATACATTGTCTGCCCCCAAGGAGCTGAGAGCCTGCTAGAAAATGCTCATTATCCAATGATGATTTGCCGTATAAGCTGATGGGTAGGATAGAAAAAAAGGCACGCACAGGTAGGTAAACATGGGTGCCAAGGAAGGAATGGCTCGTCACTGACTGTTGCATTGTTTCTCCTACTCGCCTTCTTTGATGCCATCCGACCTGGTGGAAGCGGAAGGCAAACTGGAAGAAACACTTCGTTTTTACCGTGTGACCTTCAACTGTAAAACTTTAAAATGAAGAGTAATGAATGAGTTTGCAAACAAAACCTAATATACTATGGCACCAATATATTTAATAGGAAATATTTTAGAATGATTGTGGCATTCTTATTGTGGCTCTAAAAAACTCTATCATGTGTCAAAATAGGATTTTGCTCATAGCCAATGTGACCTGACAATTATTTTTCTAAAGAGATTGTGCACTTGCTGGCGAAATAATACATGCCCATTCACAGGTTAGATAAGATCTAGCTGGGTGACGTGCAGATTAATTAGCTCATCTGATTGTCAAAGGAAGTACCTTTTTATATGTGAACTGCTATCAACTTCTAAATCACTCATCAAAGTTCCTTGAAGGTACACTGGGTTTCTCTCCACTTTCCTTTGCTATCAACGTATGCTTTCTCAATTATCTAATTTCCTTTTCACTGCTTACATAGCATTTTATGCAGCATTTTTATAGCCTCCCACAAAATACCTTTATTAACCTAACGTAATCCTGCTGGTTCAGTGAAAGGCCGAGGCGTGGGGAGCCCCCGAGAAGCTCGTCCGTATGACCTCTAGAGACCGAGCATGTCTGACCACCAGCTGTGTGTGATTCTCAACACCTGTGTGACCCCACGTCCTCACCAGTCAGGTGTGGATCAGGCTCTGCCCTAATCACATTCAGTACTGTGGTTTGAAAGCATGTATTTGAATTTAAAAACCACTATATGTGCGTATGTGGATATGTGGATAATTTTCTCTGTAGAACCATGACCAATTATACACACACAAACATACTACCTCTCCTAATTATGTATCATATACCATGTGTGTGTGTGTGTGTGTGTATCTATCTCACATATATGTATGGGTATAAATACTAATGGCTCACAAGACACCTGCTTTATATTAATCCTGATCTTAGCTCAAGTTGTTGCACAGAACACTCTAGGAAGCCAGATGTACTATGCGCATGCTCCTACTTCCAAAAATTTGCAATAGGTAGAGATTTTGTGTATGTATAATTTATTACAGCTCGATCAAGGCTGGGCTCACATAGTCCTGATTTTTCAGGAAATTTTAAAGCTACATGGAATGGTCACATAGATCTTAAACTTATGAATTTAGAGTAGGTAATTATAAGAATGTGGCACACCTTCCATAGTTTATAAATTTGGAAATTTTCTTTAATTCCACTACTTGGTTTTTGGAATACTGAGAACTAAATCTTCATGAGTAGAAATAGAAAACCATTTTACAAGGATTCTTATGTCACTCCAAGATATATTCATTAAAGAACATTTTTAACACAAAGAAAATTTGATGTGTGTGTATATAACACATGTATATGTTTATGTACTTTGACCCAACAATCATTTGAGTTTTTAATACAAACTGATATGAAATGATATGTTTTAGTTCTAAGACTTTCTAATGATCTATAATATTGATTTCTTCATAGTTCAGTGACAAAATACTGTGTCATTATAATTCTTAGAGGTTCCTGTATTAGTCAGAATTCTCTAGAGAAAAATAGCCAATAGGAGAGAGAAAGAGAGAGAGATTATGAGGTTTGGTTGGCTCACTGATTTTGGAGGCTGGGAAGTCCTGCAGACTGTCACCTGCAGGCTGGTGGCCCAGGAACACCAGTGGTGTCATTTCAGTCTAAACCCAGAGGTCTGAGGACCAGTGAGCCGGTGTGTACGGCCCCATCTGAGTCCAAAGGCTGGGGAGCCAGGGGTGCCCGTGTCTGAGGGTGGGGGAGGAAGGATGTCCTGGCTCACCCTACAGCACATTCTCCTTCCTCTGCATTTTTGTTCTGTTCAGGCCCCCCAGGAATCGGACGATGCCCACCCACACCTGAGATGGAGGTCTTCTTTACTCACTTCTTTACCAACTCAAATGCTACTCTCTTCCAGAAACACTCCCAAAGATCCACCTATGAATAATGTTTACCAGTTCTCTGGGCAGCCCTCAGCCCAGTCAAGGTGGCCCGTAAAATAACCACCTGTCACCAAATTCAGTACTTCCTACTTCCTCGTATCTCTGGTAGACTGCCACAGAACCTTTCCTTGAATGCTTCCTGTCTACTTTCGTTCACATACTCACAAGCCCCCTGAGGCCATTGCTAGAATGCTGCTGGAGGGTTTTATAAAATGTGGTTGTTTTCCTAGCCCTATGAGCATTGTTGTTTAAGCATGTGATTCAAAGTGGGATGGAGATATGCTTACCATACACAACAGTTATATTAATCGGGGCAACGCTAGTTGCTGTAAAAAAAAATCAAGTCCCAAAATGTATACTGGAACGATATAACAGAAGTTTATTTCTCACCCAAATACAGTGTGAATGTATGTTCATGGCTCGTGGAAGGCATTTCTCTGTCCCTCTGGGAGCCAGAGTTCTCTCTTATTCCTCCGCCCCCAGATGGAAAATAAGGAAAAGAAAGAGTGGAACATCGAACAGCACACGAGAAAGGGTTTCCATGAGCCCGTTCTGGAAGGAACACACGCCACATTCAGCCGTATTACCTTGGCCAGAATGCGGTCATGTTTAACCACAAATGAATCTGAGGAATGTATTCTAGCTGTGTGCCAGGAAGAAGGGAGAACAAAGCTAGTACAACTTGACATCCACCTAGCTCTCCGGATTCATTTAACGACTTGTCTCCTTCTTTCCCTGTGTTCCAGCCATCTTGACCTTTTCTTTCCCCAGTTTCCAGAAAGCACTACAGAGTCCTGACACTTCCATTTGTTTAGTTTGAACTTCATTCAAATGTTTTTCAGGGATGCCTGCTATCCACTCTTATGGTGCCTCATACTACTATTTATAACACATACTTTATAGCATTTATAATATTGTTTGACAAATGTCTGTCTCCCTAACTAGATTGTAAGACCCCCAATGGCAATGACCATGGCTGTCTTCCCTGCTTTATACCACAAAGCCTATCAAGGAGCCTGGAGCATCTGTTTAAGTAATGAATTCAACAAAACACTGCCCTCTAACTCTCAGTGGTGCTACTATGAAGTCGTGGCCACAGGAACAAAACTATAGGTTCCTCAAAGCCATGCATAGCTTAAAGTATGTGACTGAAGATAATTGCAAGAATGACCAAGCATATTTGACTATAAAATACATGTGGAATTGTAGCACTCTCATTGAAAAATCAACAAAACCCCCTCTTATCCGGCTGCTCTATATGAGTGTCTGGGCATAGGATCCAGAACAGTTAGCATGGTTTTCACATCCTGATCCGGTAGGAGAAACTCTGTTTCTGTCTTTCTTCAATATCTCTGACCATATTGTCAAGGTCTGTTTCCCGAGCTCCTCCTTGCAGTCCAACATTGAAACCTTAGTATTCTCCAAGGGACACGTGCCTTGTTTTCTCAGTGTTCAGCCAGCTCTTGGTGGGTGATGTCAGCGTGACCTGTCATCAATACATAACATGTAATTCAAGCCCTGTCTCTTCTTGTGAGTCCTGATTCTGCATGTTCGTTGCTGATCTTGATTCAGAGATGCTGCACATCCACCTGAAACGTCATCTGCCCTCTCATTAAATTCAGGAAACTCTGCTCTCTTTCCTTGTCCTTCTCCTCTGCTATTGTCTGCATTACCTCATGCTATCACCTGCTGACAGTTGTCAAAGCCAAAAAAATATTCGTTTTCCATCTTCCCTAACACATTGGCTGTGACCAGGAGAAGAAAGAGTCTTGACTTCTGAGCTCAGGATGCCTGTCGGGTCAATTGTGCCAATTCAAACCCAGCTATCCTGAAATTTGGATGGGAAAAGAGAGTCGGTGCCAATGTTGTTCTGCAGGATAGAAAAATCTCCGTGGCTGGGAAGCCTTCCAGGTACCCGCAGAGCAAGTTCATTCTGGGCTGGGGATCCCTGTGGCAGCTGGGATGCGAAGGATGGCTAGGAAAAGAATATCCATGAGAGAATAGTCGCCAGAGAACAAAATCGAAAACCAAGAGGCCTGCGGAGGATGTGGTCAGGGCTGGGTGGGTGAGGCCCCTAGGTGTTTGGTTATCGCTTGTGCTCCTGCCTGTGAACCAGGTGGTTCCAACGGTGCCCGAGCCCACAGAGAAGCTGCCGTGTTTGCCGTGTGTGAGCCCAGGTCTCGGCACCATATGTGTGAGCCACGTGCTGCCCTAATCCCCGAGAATTCAGCCAATCCAGAGATGACTCTGAGTGCATGAAAAAATCTCCAGATTCTCACTTCCTGGTGCAGAAAGGTAGTTTGGGAGAACCAATGTGAGAATTCAGCATCAGAAAGGAAAGGTTAAAAATCAACCCCCTGGATTAAAATGTGTGGGAAGGCGGCAGGGCGGCATCAGGACAAAGCTGCCCTTACCAACCTGGTCTAGGACCACTGCCTAACGCGGGTCCAAACCTCCCCTTGCATCTTTCTGCCTCATTTGCAGGGGCGTGCTTGCCTTGTCCATTAGCACGGTGCACACGGGCGCAGACATGTTGACCTTGACTGGGGGCGCCCTCCGAGTCATCCCCACCTGAGAGCTTGTGTCTCCTTTGTCCATTCATGCGATCCCAGGGTTACCTTGTTAATAAGTTAGGATGATTGTCTGGAGGGATTTCGGTAATTCTTCTATTACATGAAAATAGCAGAGACTTTAAGAATAATGCTGACGAACTCAGTATCATATAGTAGATTGAATCAATTAACGTTGCAATGACTGTCTGGAGTCAGCCCTCCGTTAGACCAGCCCACTTGTCATCAGACTGCAGTTGGGAAGTCTGGTGAAGTGTTGAAAAACCCTTCACGTTCCTGGGGCTCGCTTT
This sequence comes from Trachops cirrhosus, assembly GCA_028533065.1. Taxonomy (NCBI): domain Eukaryota; kingdom Metazoa; phylum Chordata; class Mammalia; order Chiroptera; family Phyllostomidae; genus Trachops; species Trachops cirrhosus. Next base: position 78,395,578 of record CM052549.1, read on the forward strand.
GAGGAATGCAGAAGGTATCAGGGTGGGGGAATACACTAAGAAAAATATTTAAATGTAAGTCTTGCATTTGAGAGGAGAAACCTGGGCTCAGTTCTTGGAGTCGGAACTCTATTGTTGTGCTATTAAAACAATGGTGTTCAACACCTTTCAGATTCTGCTTCAGTCTGCTGATAGAGCCAGCCTCATCGTCACCCCTCCCCCACCTCAGCACCCAGCCCCTGACTCCTCCAGGTCAGAGACCACTGCCTGGCATGTGGTGGATGCTCAGTGAATGTTGTAGATTAAACGAAAAAACCCACAACCAACCAGTGCCTTATATCCCCTCACCTGTGTATCTCTGCTCATGCCACTTCTCATTTATAATGCCTTTTCTTTCTTTTTTTCCCTTTTAAAATTATATTCAGTAGATTGTTGGAATAAATATATTGAGTGTCACTTTCCATAGGAAGCCTTCACAGACTTTTCCAGCCCAGCCTGGGTCATTAATCACTCTGTCTTCTGGGCTTTCATAGAAGAATTTGTAATTTGCACCTCTACTAGTCTGTTACAGAATTATTTTCCGACTAGTGTTTCACACCCACACACACTATTAGTATTGAGATATCGACATTCTCTCAGCAACTTAAAAATCACCTGAACTTTAGAAGCTATTTTGTAAACAGTTGAAAGGAAATGTGACTTCCTCATAGTATTAACTGTTGAGAAAACTCTGTGCTAACCTTCCTGTAGCCATTGGTGGTTCACAGATGCTTGCACGTAACTTAAATAACTAATCTTCTGCAATTTGTGTTCTCACGTAAGGTCTACTCACTTTAATGAATGAAGAGAGACTATGGCATGCATAATAGACCATGGTATACTGGAGAATATTTAACAAGTGGGTCCTCCTTTCAAATTTAAAAGCCCTGATTGGGAGTGTTTGCTGATTTATGTGGCATTAAGTACGCCCACTGTGACAGATTTCTAATGACCGATATGTCGTTTCTGACACAAGTTGAGGTGTGCAGTGACGCATTGTCACATGGCATCTCCACTGTCCAGATACAATAGAGGTAAATAACTTAAAGGATGTAGTAATAGTAAAAGGTAGCTTTCAATGATGGGTATGTTTAACAACTGGCTTGCACATTCCTGAAAGTTTAGCTTTTAGCATTGAGAGCTGAGGTGAGTTTTCTCTAGGATATCAGTAGAATGGATCAAGGCATATTCCAATTATACACCTCATCCTCAAAAGTACAACAAGAATATTGACTTACAAATAAAGTTATAAAATTAATTGATTATATATCAGTGTTATCAAGAAACATACTATATATGATATTTGATTTCATTGGTATTATTCCTGAAAATCTTGAGACAGTGATCTAGATACATTAATAATCTACTTACCAAGTTATATGTATGTACAGAGAAGGCACACCTGGAAAATACATATAATAATGGTAGTACAGGGCCTTATGGTGATCAAAACTTGTATTATTCTTTAAGAGACATATTACAGTTTTGGGAAGATGTGGGTAAACTGATTCTCATACTCCCAGTGTCCACTAATTCACAGACCAAGATGATGGCACAGCATATGGTTGCAGATCTTACACAAGTGCCCACAGCCTTTGTCCAGAACACTTCTGCAAATAGGTAGAAACCTACTCACCCAGCTACAACGTGGTCCGTATTGAGTGCCTGCTAGGCATTCCCTAAACCAGCGCCTGTGCTCATATTATCAAAGATACCCAACATAGTGGTTTACTGAGTCGTCCTATGTGTACTCATTGTTCCTATAGTGTCCCTCAATAGTTGAGTCATTTCTCAATTTCATATGCCATGTTCAAGTTCATTTGTGGATGCAGCTCTGGCTACAATCTGGCTCAGTGGCTGTTCTTGAAGTACAGTTGATCTTTGCTCTTCTGTCGGATATAGATTTATAGTCATGTTTTTCCCCTGTTCAGGTGTAAGTGGTAGTTGCTGAGGCCTTCCTATAAAGCAAATTTGCTGTTACTAATACATTCTTTAAAAATTATTTCACTTGAAACCTATGTAATCGTATTAACCAATGTTGCCACAATAAATTTAATTTAAATTTTTTAAAAAAATTCGAGTACAATGCTACCTCTTACCATAACCCATTGCTGGTCAATTTCCAAGAACATTCACTATGGTTTTCCTTTCAAGGCTTTCTTTATTACCCAGAAATTTACATTTTTAAACTGGTTACAGATAAAATAAATAAAGTACTGTCTTAGTTTGGGGTTCCTTAAATTTTTTTTTCATTAGCATTGTAGCACTTAAAGTTATTATTGGTTATCTAAAATTTATGGAAGTTGTGGATAAATCCAGTTGTGGGCCGATGTCCTCAACTCCTTACGATTGTGTACCGGCATGGCATCGTACTCCAGAACAGGCCATGGAGTAACACTGATATGAATTCCCCTGCATATACCCATCTGGAGTGCAGGTTACTGGAAGTGGGATGCAACGCTATTACGTAGAATGTTAGTTAAATCTGCAGGGCATATTAAGCGGGTGGATGATGAGAGGAAACCAGCTGCTTTATGACAAGCTGAAGTGGGGTGAAATGCTGCAAGGACACCACGGCACGATGCCTGGTGATACAACAGATTGTGTAATCATGAGAGGAAGGAGCAACGGGAAGAATGGCAAAAATCAGCCATCAGAAGCGTCATGATTTAAAAGGGTACGTAGGCTCAGAGATGATGAGACTTAAGCTATAAGCACAATCACTTGTTATAAACACAGCTACACTTATAACCCTAGAAGAGCTTTTTCAAACAGTTTTTGGCTTTGCAAGCCAAAAAACACCATAAAAGAGAAAAAAGAAGAAGAAATCTCTGAAAGGTCTCATGTGAACAAAGATGGTCTTATGCACCACTATGACATAATGGCTTAGAACCGGGGTCTGGGAATAGGCAGCATGGATTTGAACGTGGCTTTATCCTTTACCTACTTCTGTGGATGTAGGGCAGGTAAGTTTGCCTTTTTATGTCTCTTTCCTTATCTGTGAAGAAAACCTTCGCATGTACATTTTGATCACAAACCTAAAAAGATGGAGATAGTATATATAGATTAGAGATTTTTGGTGGTGGTATAGGAGTTTGTCCAGAAATAGAAAATAGTAGAAATAGAAAAAATAAGAAATATATACAGGTAAACAGAATTATCCCTGTTTAAGTAGAATGTGTAATATGTGCTATGTTTTGAGAAAAACGGAGTTTCTCTACCAAAAAATCAAGCAAAAAGTGTGCATGTCTTAGTTCTAGAAGGCCACTACAGGACTTCCTACATTCGATTTTAAAAGTTGATCAAACTGCTAGATAATACAAGAGCCACCTGGAGATTTTGCAAGTGTAAAATCTTGCAAATGTAAGAAGGCGGCTCCCACCCCTGACCCAGTCAGTCAGAGGTTCTGAGGGTGGCGCCTGGCGATCTGTCATTAAACTTCTAGGTGCACTAAAGGGTGAGAACCATTGGTCTGTGCCAATTAAACTGTGATCTGCAAACGGGCCCTATACACTGCCAAAATTGAGAAACATTGAGAATTACTGAGAATTACATCATCTTCAGATGGTACCACTTAAATTAACAGACATGGAAATATGTGCATTTTATATCCATTCACACATTTATATGGGTTTCTTTTCAGAATAATTGTCTCCCAGCAGAAGCAGGGCCTTGGGGAACAGGTGGTGTCCATGGCACAGGGAAATCAGGAGATCGGAAACCCTGGGCGCGTGGGCAGCTCCCTTGTGGATCGATACTGAAGGCTTGACATGGCAGGAGTCAGGGAAAGTCTGAGAGGCATGGAGAACTTGTCCAGTGGTTAAATACGAACACTGGCTTTGTCTGGTGTGTACCTGTGTGCAAGTTAGGAGTGAGGTGAGGTAATGCTAAAAGTGTAGCAAGAATCAAAAGACTATTACATAAAAAAAGACTATAACAAACCCTCTAGGTAGATATTACCAATTTGAGAGTAAAGGGCAAACGATCCCATTAAGTCCAGCATTAGTAAAAGTAGTTAATGTGATTGTAACATCCTCTTATTATCTCAGTATGCATCAATATTTTAAAGCCCATTTTTGAGACATGATTGCATTTTCCTCTTAATTAGCATCTTCTTCCAAAATGATCTTGATTTATATTTGTACCAATCTAGACCCTAAAAAAAGTTGTTTTCAACATATAGTTGGGTCTCTGAACATATTAAGTCAAGTAGTTCTTCTAGATTTAGAAATGGTGCTAGTCATCTGTTAGCACATTAGCACTTGAACCTATTTTTGAATTAGAATATGTCCTGAAAATGTGCTATCCCCAGAGTAATTATGTTCTTGCCTTGAGCTGTGGGGATCCCAATGCTGTTTATACATTAATTTAGTCAGTCTCTTATAGGTTTAAGAAGAAAGCATATTAATGAAAATGAGAAATTCCCAACCTCTGGGATTTGAATCAGGAATTTAAAACAAGCTAAAAGAGCATCAAACATGGAAGCAGAATTGCCAATAAAACTTTTAATGATTTTAAGGAGCATTAACACTGTACTGTGAATCTATAAGTAAAGCTGTTTATGTATTTTGCTTTGAAAGTTAATAAACCACTAAAGTCCTAGTTGGGAAAATGTTTTATTCTATTGTCCATAGAAATACTGTAAAGAAAAAAATATTTCTTAAAATCTGCTGCCCCTTTAGAAGTGGAAGTAATTGAGACCTAATATTAGAAATGTCTGAGGGGAAAAAGCAGGTTAATGGTACTGAAATAGGACTCCTATTGTGCAACAATTTTAAGATCTTTCTAAGAAGGATTTAAGCACGTTTAAGGTAAACTCTTTGAAGTAATAGCAAAATTTTCTATTTGTATTCTGTATCTCCCTTCAATGAGAAAAACTGTTGTTAAAACTGTGCAAGGAAATAATTTTATCTCAGTACAAACTCAGCAAGCTTCACACAAACATGCTGCTTTTCATATGTACGGTGCCTTCAGTGTCCCCAAATGCCCACGCAGACTGCCCTCACCTGGCACCCCGGGGCACACCCTCACTGTCCCCAGGCCACATAGAAAGTCTGAGTTGAAAAATCACCTTTCAGCCCTTTCGATGCAAAGGTTTGTTCCACCTCCCCTATTCCCTGCTCATACGTGCATAACATTAAATTATTCTTATTCACAGTTGAGAAAAGGGGGCAAGTATGTATTTAACACTTCCTTGAAAAAAATAAGTTGTAACTTTTGTGTCAGAAGACAGCCCCAAGCTTTATTTTGAGCTCAAGAAGAGCAGCTTCAAACACAATTGTCAGAATTGGATCATCTCCTTAAGGCGTGAGTTCTCTGGATGCATCTCCTGAGTATCCATCCCCAATAGAGTGGTTTCTAGCGCCCCATTGTGAAATACCTTGTTTTCAGCCTGTTTCAAGCTGTTACTTTATCTCTCTAATAATTAGTTGATCTTTATTTTTTTACCTTTATTGATTATTCTATTACAGTGGTCCCAATTTTCTCTATTTGCCCCCCTCCACGTAGGACCCCCACTCCCTCAGGCAATCCTCACGCCATTATTTGTGTCCATGGGTCATGCATGTAAGTTCTTTGGCTACTCCATTTCCTATACTATACTTTACATCCCCATGGCTATTCTGTGACTACCTATTTGTACTTCTTAATCCCCTCACCTCTTACCCATTCCCCCGCATCCCCCTCCATCCCATCTGGCAACCATCAAAACGCTTTCCCTGTCCATGATTCTGCCTCTATTCTTCTTGTTTGCTTAGTTTGTTTTTACATTCAATTGTTGATAGATTGTTGCCATTTTATTGTTCATAGTTTTGATCTTCTTTTTTGTAAAATAAGTCCCTTTAACATTTCATATAATAATGGTTTGGTGATGATGAACTCCTTTGGTTTTCTCTTGTCTGGGAAACTCTTTATCTGCCCTTGGATTCTAAATGATAGCTTTGCTGGGTAGAGCCATCTTGACTGTACATCCCTGATTTTCATGACTTTGAATATTTCTTGCTAATGCCTTGTAGCCTGCAAAGTTTCTTGTGAGAAATCAGCTGACAGTCTCATGGGAAGCCCTCTGTAGGACACTAATGGCTTTTCTCTTGCTGCTTTTAAGATTCTCTTTTTATCTTTAACCTTTGACATTTTAATTATGAAGTATCTTGGAGTGGGCCTCTTTGCATCCATCTGTTTGGACTCTGTGCTTTCTGGGCTTGCATGTCTATTTCCTTCACCAAATTAGGTAAGTCTTCTTTCATTATTTTTTCAAGTAGATTTCCAAGTTCTTGCTCTTCCTCTTCTCCTTCTGGCTCCTATGATGTGAGTGTTGGAACATTTAAAGTTGTCCTGGAGGTCCCTTGTTTTTTCGGATTCTTTTTTCTTATTGTTTTTCTGGTTGTTATTTTCTTTTCTTTTTTTTTCTTCTATTCCAAATCACTGATTTGATTCTTGGCTTCATCCACTCTACTGCTGTTTCCCTGTAAATTTTTCTTTATTTCAATTACTGTATCCTTCGTTTCTGAATGGATCTTTTTTATGCTCCTGAGGTCCTCACGTAGTTCCTTGAACATCCTTATAAACAGTGTTTTGAATTCTGCATCTGGTAGGTTGCTTATCTTCATTTCGTTGAGTTCTTTTTCTGGAGTTTTGATCTCTTCTCTCATTTGGGCCATGTTTCTTTGTCTCCTCATTTTTGCAGCCTCCCTGAGTTTGTCTCTGTGTATTAGGTAGAGCTGCTATGACTTCCTGTCTTGGTAGCATGGCTTAATGTAGTAGGTGTTGTGTAGGGCCCCATGGCACAGCCTCCCCTATCACCCATACTGGGTACTTCAGATGCACCCTTTGTGTGGGCTAAGTACACTCTTCTTTTGTAATTGAGCCTTGATTGCTGTTGGCAGGTCAATGGGAGAGATTTACCCAGGCCAGTCAGCTGCAAGGACTGGCTGTAACCACTGACCACCAGCCTCTGTCCTCTGTGGGGAATCAGCTGTGCAGGGGCAGGTTGGTAATACTCTGGCATGATCTGTAGCTGTCCACTGTGTGGGCAGGCTCTGGGATTTCCCCAGTGGTGTAGACCAACATCAGCACCCACTTGTTTTCTGCCCAGGGCCACCCTGCATGAGCTATAAAGCAATCTGAGATAGCTGCTACTTGTGCTGGGCTTGGAGTTTCCCAGGAAAAGCCAAGCTGTGAATCTAGGCTGGGTGCTGCTAGTGCTGGGCCTGCAGCCACTTAGCAAGAGGTATGGGGGCGTGGGGCTCACTGAGGCCAGCTCTTGCTTACTGTTTGATAGGATTAAGAACATGTGAAGCATAAGCCAAAACCAGCCATTCATACAGAAAAGTCATGATTAACAGTTTGGTTGGACCCATTAGTTGGGTGGGACAGAGTCTCAGGGGATCTCCAGGGCGGGGTACACAGTGTTAGCCAGGTTGGTGCAGTCTCATATGTGGCACCCACCTGCCAGCTCTGTGGCTCTGTGGGCGGAGGGCTCATAAAAGGGACGATGGCATCTGCCTGTCTTTCTAGTAGAAAGTTGTGCTGTAGCTCTTGCCTTGATGCCGGACACTTTAGTTTCTCCCTGTGCACCACTGATGCTTCTCAAGTTGCTATGTTTGTGCTGGAGCTCAGAGGGGGTGAGTCTGAATAAGTCCATGTGTGGCTTCTTTAAGGGGAACTACTTGGGACTCCAGATGTTTCTTCTACTGACGCAGTCCCTGCTTGGTTTTGCAGCCAGAAGTTATGTTGACTTATCTTCCTGGCACTTGAACCCTGGGTTGTGCGCTGGTATGGGGCTAGAACTCCTTGCTCCCAAAATATCCCTCCCAAATTTTTATCTACCACATGTGGATGTGGGACCAGCCCTGTCTCTGTCCCTCCTACCAGTCTGGATGGATGTGGTTTCTTTAATTCTGTAGTTGTCAGACTTCCATTCAACTCAATTTCTGATGGTTCTGAGTGATGGTTGTTCTATATTTTAGTTGTAATTTTGATGTGGTTGCGTGAGGAGGTGAGCTGTGTGTTCCTATGCTGCCATCTTGACCAGAAGCTAATAGATCTTCACAGTGACAGTAAAGAGTAGGACTCAGAGCATGGGAAAGATTGAATGGGGCACTTAAAAAAAAAGAACCTAGAGCAGTTCCTAGTAGATAGGAACATTATTTAATAAAAGTAGTTATTACTATTAAATTATGATTTATATTCTTAATGTTATAAAATGATATATTCTCTTCAAATGCTAGCGTGGACCTTCTCTCTTGGTGCACATAATATTAACAACAAAATTAATTTTCATGTCAGAAAGACAATAAGAAATTAAAGGGAAGGGGCTATTTCAGATATAGTCTTTCTTTATATAAATAACATTTTAAGAAACCTAAAAACAAAGAAACGTTCAACATGTCTTTTTTATTTTTAAAAAAGTATTTAAAAAAAGAGATACTACCAATAGTTTCAGCATAAAAGAAAAAAAGGAGCAGCATTTTCAGAAAACCTGGACAGAATTTATGTGGGATTTCATTCTTTTTGCAAGTCCTTACTTCTTTATATTTTTAAGGCTGTGAGCAAGAGTCAGACTGCAAGAGAGAGTTGATAAGAAATTTTAAAAATATTTTAAGATATATTTTTATATTGTAAGAAGCATAATTGTCAACCTTTTCAGACTGATTGAGATAGGAACTGCTTGTATCACTTATTTTATTAATCACATGTTATCCTTAGCCTCTATAATCCCTAGCCATGGACACATACAGAGAAAAATATTAGACTTAAGTGCTTATTATTTTAGCATTTTCTTAATGACAAACTTATTGTTATATAAAACTCATAGATATTTTTTGGTGTCCTTTCTTCAGTTTATTTCCAAAAATACTAAAGGATATTGTTCAGTATTGCGTAATGTTGAATAAAATTAGCATTAATATCTGGGGCCAATTTTTCTTCCACTTACCTATGTGGGCATCTTTTTTTTTTTTAATTTGCTGCAGAATGTTTTTTCCTCCACTGAAACTAGTAGTTACCCATGTGCCTTTGTTTTGTTTTGTTTTGTTTTGCCTTTCCACTCACTACCAAGGAAACTCAGGATGATAACAATTCATCAGGAGACTTGTAGGCAGGCTAATTGGCTTCCATGTATTTTTTCTGTCCCTGTAATGCTTTTTTCTCAAACAGCTCTCTGTGAAGTGTCAGACCATTGCAGATACACTATCTTTGTTGCGTCCACCAGGCATTAAAGTCTTCACTTTCCCAGACTCATTCGTCTGTGGTTTCTTCAGTCATCACTGGAAGATTTTTCATGAACAAGCACCGTCATGGTGGCCACACAAAGACTCTGGCGCAAAAGTGCTTGGACAGACACACCATCGGAATGACTCTTGTCTTGGCCTGCCCTTCCCTAATTTCCTTCTTTAATTATTTTAAAACTTGAAGGAAATTGCTGTCAGGTTTCCATGATAGATTCCTACCTAGTTTGTTCACTTGGCTTACATTGTAACTTTTGGCAACAATAAAATCCAACGCTCCAATAGAAATATAATGCAAGCCATGCATGTGAGTGTAAATTTCCTAGTAGCAATATTTTAAAATGATTTCAAAGGGATGAAAATAATTTTATGAATATATTTTACTGAATCTAGTGTACCCTAGATATTGTCATTTGAACATGTAATCAATATAAAAATTATCTGTGGGATATTTGACTTTTTAAAACTAATTCTTCCAATTTCAGGGTACATTTTACACTTGAAACCTGACTCAGTTTGAATGAGCTGCATTTCAAGTGCTTGATAGTAACAGTGGCTTGTGCTGACTCAATCAGACTGTGCGGGATTAATTCCAGAACAGAAAACATAAATTCGATGATTTTTATGACTGTTTTGAGTTTACCTCTTACATTTTTCTATTGAGTTATTTTTAGATCTCTAAATTGTGTGTTCCAGGAAACAAGTGGAAAGTGGATATTTCCGTAAAATCATTGGCAGTAAAGAAAGAAGTATTTCATATTTTTCTTGTCATCACTTGTCTGCTTTTGGAAACATCCCCAAAGTCGATCCTTTGTCCTCTTATCTTCGAGGAATACCACTTATATTTCGGTTGCTAATCTCCCTTTGATACACTTCAATACATTTTCAACTTTTATTATGATATCCTATTAATCCCATTTAATTTTAAAGCAATATATTCATATAATTTTACTGTAGTTAACCTTCTGTTTCCTTCTAATTACTTAGTTTCTCTTCAAAATATATTTAAATACCATGATGTAAAAAGGTATTGAATAAATTGGTCAGGAACTGATTAAGCTATGGACTATAGTTCACAGAGAGTCTTTATTGACATAAGCTCTGTTTATGTCCTTCCTAACTTAAGAAGTTAAGGGAATGCTTATAAATGTTAGCAAATGATACTGTAAGTTTATAGACAAAGTTATTGGGAAATTTAGTAAAAAATTTCTACCTGGTGGGAGGCTTAAATAGTACTAGCAGAGCCAGAGACATCAAGAAAAGAAAAAAAAAATACAGGGACCACGAGAGGTTACCCAGGTGTGAAGAGGTGCTACTGGGGATTTACCCTGTAATATGATAACCATCTGGCTGATTGAAAAACCTGTGGGGAAAATGTTAAGGTCGGCTCGTTGAATGTTGAGCTTACAATCTGTGTCTCTGCGTGTCCATAAAAACAGACAATGCCGTCACTCTGGTCTGCAATACTGCACGGTCCTGCTGGAAAAGATAGCTAGCTCCATCCCCACCCCCTACAACAGTCTGAAGTTATAAAATACACACACTTGGGTGACCTAGGAAAATTGAAGTTCGGCAGGCTCGCGATACAGAACACGGTGAACTGTGGCCATTACGAAACAAATAAAAGGACAACAAGACTGGATGCTTTCTTTTTCATTTTCTATCCACCACTCTACACACCCTACTAAGCTAGCTGCCTATATCCCTATTTCACAGATTAGAACAATATATGTAATAAAAGAACACAACGCTGGACCTTTTTATGAGAAAAGTTATAGGGGAGTGTTACCATTTTCATTTCATGTGTTGTCAAATCCTAATCTTGGCAATTTGGAAGCCCTGTGGGAGAGCTGATGCAGTAACCAACAGGCACTGAACATCTAGTGAGTAACAACACTCTCTCTGCCTTCCTTACTTGGTCTGCTAGTGCTGGCAAAAAAAGAGTGCTGTGGAAATCTCCTAGAAGGTGAAGACATGGGGGCTGAAAAGAAATGAAGTCAGCCCTGGCTGGTGTGGCTCAGTGGATTGAGCATCGGCCTGAGAACCAAAGGGTCACTGGTTTGATTCCCGGTCAGGGCACATGCCTAGGTCACGGGCCAAGTCCGTTATGGGCAGTGCATGAGAGGCAACCACACGTTGCTGTTTCTCTCCCTCTCTTCCTTCCTTCCCCTTTGTCTGAAGATAAATAAACAAAACCTTACAAAAAAAGAAGTCACTTGCACAGGATTCCTCCATCATTAACTGAAGTTCAACTGAAAAACTAGATCCCTGAGCACCTCGCTTCCAGGTCAGAATAAAAGTAGAAATATCCGTCCTCAGTTTGAGCAGTTGTCCCCAGAAAGAGACATGGGGCCCTTTGGACCTTCTTCTGAATCACTGCCTTCACCAGAGCACATACATGTTCCAACCAGCCGGTGTGGGAACGGGGGATGAAGGGAGGCAGGGCAAGAGGTTCCCCAATGACACAGTAAGTATGGAAAAAGCATATTAAAACCTCCTTTGTTAAACCGGCACAACAATATACCAAGAAAATTTGTTGTAGGTGCTTTTGGGGTTTCATTCCTATCTCATCAGCACACACCATTCCTGAACATTCCAACTGGGACTCTCTCCAAAGGCTGTTCTGGCCGAGGGGTCTGCCTCAGCAAAGGCCAAGCAGACGGGCCAGGAGCCGGGCTCAGCTGCGTGCAGCCCGATCGGTGACTGGCAGCTCCGGTGGATAAGTGTTCTGGCTCCTTTAGCTGCTTGGTGGGGATGACACGAGACGCTGCCTACCAGACTTGTCGTGGGGATTGGGTTCCAGAGCCCTTCAGGTGCCCGCAGTGGCATCCTGCTGGAGGATGGACTTGACGACTTCCTCTCTCCTATGCCTCGTTTCCCTCCCTTCTACGGATGTTACCTGGGACCACTTCTGCCACCCCTATGATTGAATGATTGAGTTATTTCTGTGTATTGGTCCAAATGGAAGAATTTAGACAAGTGAAGTTTGCTGTACAGATGGTGTTGCTATAATTAACATAAGGATGGACTTTCTAACTGAAATCATTTACAATGGTAAAGCTCCCTGTGCATGACGTAACCCTTGCATTGCTGAAATTGTTTAGATGGTAGGGTATTTCTCACAGACATGTGACTTGAATTTGGATTATATTACTCTGTAGTCCTTACCATTCTATGAATCTATATAACAAAAAAGAAAAATTAAACTGATTGAAGGAAGGTACTTATTAGCTGTCAGCTAACACATTCAGACCTATTTAATGCTTTGTAATATGATTTAACTGTGAACCGCCTCATTTCTCAGGGAATCTGGCACCTCCTAGTTCACTTGTGCCAGACAACAGCAGTTCCTTATCCAATTTTCAGGGCAGGCCCATTCACTTCAACTCAAGAGACACTGACAGTGCACTTGCTGTGTATTAGGGGCTGTTTAACCCCACCGGGGAGTCAGGGTCTACACAATTATCACGTGCAATGAAACATGCAGTGATAAGATGTACTTGTGGATACGGAATAAAACCTCAAGTTGTATAATGGGCTTAGTTATTGTGAATCCTTTCTACTTGGCCTTCAATATAATATTTGGTATAATAGAAAAAGTGCTGATTCTAAGAAACCTGTTTTTAGTCCCACATGTCATGAGCTGTTTAACCTTGGAAAGTTATTTAACTTGTAGGGACAGATGTTCCTCTGTTTATAAACTGAGGAGTTTGAACAATAGCCCCAAATTCTACAACCTGGGACCCACAAATAGACTTCAGTAGACCCAAAGGAGGCTGTTATTCAAAACATTTTAAAAGAGGTTGAATTGTAGTACCTTGAAGCTATTACTTTTGTCTGAAATTCTTTGCTTCATAATTCTGTGACTCATTACCTCTGTAGTGATTTTGAATAGCTATTTTTATGAAACAGACTCGTCCCTTAAATCAAAATCAAACTTACACATGAACTTGAAATAATGGTTTATCTACCCATGAAGTTTTTCACATATAAAGGGATGTTTTATTAGGCTTTTTGGCAAATAAAAATTGATCCATTGTCAACTATTAGAACAAACTAAAACTATGATGTAGAGTTGGGCAAAAACACAACATAACTGTGGCATTTAAATAACTCTAGTAGTAGTAACTCACCCTGGCTGGTGCAGCTCAGTGGATTGAGCACCAGCCTTCGAACCAAAGTGTTGCTGGTTTGATTCCCAGTCAGGGTACATGCCTGGGCTGAAGGTCATGTCCCCAGGAGGGGGCACGTGAAAGGCAACCACACACTGATGTTTCACTCCCCCTCTTTCTCCCTCCCTTCCCCTCTCTCTAAAAATAAATAAAATCTTTTAAATTAATTAATTGATAAATAACTCTAGTAGTATTAACTACAGTAAAAGAGAAGATATTCTTTTTTGAGGCTTGTGAAAATGAAGTATGGAAAATAAAATTTTTCTTCCTCAAACTGCATGTAGTTTAATAAAAGAGAAAATGTGAAATATTTTACTTGAACCTCCACTTGCTTTGTTAAAAAGGTATAAACATGTATGCAAAATAATTGAAGTCATAAGACATAAGGCTAATGATGTCAAACTTGAAGTAAACAGAAAGATACAAATGGGAGTTCCTAAAATTAAAAAAATAATAAAAGTAGTTTTAAAAACTCATCACATGTAAAGAAAGCAGTATGAAAGTTACCAAAACAGAGCTAATTTTGATATTAAGCAGTCAGAAATAGTGTGTAATATTTAAATTTGTCTAATTTCTTAGCATTTTCAATGCTATTTGTTAAATATAAAGTATACCAAACTCTAGTGATGGATTAAACCCAAACTTGGGCATTATATGGGGAAAAAGACTCTGTTTCTTATCACAATATGTTTTATACCACATTTAAACAACTAGTGGAAAACTTATTTTACTAAACAGGGAGTTAAGAGATAAAGTTATCATTTTCGTCAATGTTAACTCCCTGTGTAAACTCATCCAGATCCTGTAACTTCATTGACCTTCATTATTCATCTAGAGGAAATCTATTCAGTAATTAATTCTACATAATTCTATCATTTTATAATTAGGATATCTACACTGCTAATTTTTCTGGAGACAGTGAAATAAGAATAGCATATAATGAAGTTGGTAGGGATCTGTGACCGCAACACGACTGTGTTGTCCCTGCATCTGAGGTGGCATGTAGTTGACGCCTGCTGAACCATGCCAGGGTCGACAGCCTCGCTGTGTCTGTGGCTGACGGTGCTCCATGGGAGCTGATCCAGAAAGCCAGGCCCTGCCAGAGATGTCGGGCAGTGCGTTGCTACCCACTAATGTGCTCCTGCGCCTTTCTCCCTGTAAATGTTAATGATAGCCGTGAAATCTCAAGGCCTTTCTTTAGTATTGCTCTTTTTCTTCTTAGAGAAGCAGAGATTGGAGGGGGGTTAATCAATATTATTAATTGGACTAAGAAAGGACTAAGAAAGGAGAATTCTACCAGGACCCGTATCTCCATTCATAACATGCTGAGATTGGGTGATGTTTGTAAATACACTCTGCTAATTCTTAAAGCCTTTTACAAGTCCTTAAAGTTGAGCCCCATGTATTTCATGGGTATTAGGTCTCATTTAGTTTTAAATACTCTGGAAATATTATACTTTTCCTAAAAGAAGACTATTGTGAGGATCAGATGACATTACAAATGAGAGAGCATTTTGAGAAGTACAGTGCTATACATTCTTACAAAGGTTGTTGCTATGTATACTCACCTTTCTCCAGATTCTCCCTGTTCTTTATAACTTTAATTCATGCCTGTGATTCAATTAAATAATTTGGTTTTTTTTGCAAACCAAGTAATTTTAAATATCAATTGGTAAGAGGGGAGGAAATGCAGTGATTTTTTTAAATAAGAAGAACTAAGATGTATTGATTATTCCCTAGGTGTCAGATATACCATTAAATGTTTTATTGGAATGTATTTTTAAAATTTATTTCTCAGTTAAAGTTGACATTCAGTATTATATTAGTTTCATGTGTACAACATAGTGATTCAACATTTGTATACCTTACAAAGTGATCATCCCAAGTCTACTACCCACCTGACACCATATATAGTTATTACAATATTACTGTTCATATTCCCTGTGCTGTCCTTTACGGCCTCACGACTATTTTTATAACTGCCGATTTGTACTTCTTAGCCCCTTCACTTTTTTCAACCCCCACCAACTCCTCTCCCACCTGGCAAACACCACTTTGTTCGCTGAATCTATGAGTTTGTTTCTACTTCATTTGTTCATTTGGTGCTTTTTGAGATTCCACATAGAATGGAAGCACATGGTATTTGTCTTTCTCTAACATTTCATTTAGCCTGATACCCTCTGTGTCCATCCTGGTTGTTGCAAATGGTAAGATTTCATTCTTTTTATGGCTGCATAATACTTCACTGTACACATGCACAATGTCTTCTGAATCCATTTGTCCATCAGCGGACACTTGGGCTGCTTCCATACCTTGGCTACTGTAAATAATGCTGCAGTAAACATAGGGGTGCGTTTATCTTTCTGAATTAGTGTTTTGGATGTTTTCAGATGAATACGCAGAAGTGAAATTGCTGGGTCATGTGGTAGTTCTATTTTTACTTTTTGAGGAGACTCTGTACTGTTTTGCACAGTGGCTGCCCCAGTCTGCATTCCCACCAATAGTGCATGAGGGTTTCATTTTCTCCACATCCTCGCCGACACTTGTTTGTTGACTTTATGATGCTAGCCATTCTGACAGGTGTGAGGTGACATCTCGTGGTTTTAATTTGCGAAAAATAAAGTGACTTATGACATCATCCTGGAATTATAAAATGTGGAATATTTTATCTTCTCCATTAACTGCATCATCTCTTATTTTTTTTCACTTTTGTAGCTTTCCTCATTCAGCCACATTGAATTTGAACAAGCATCCATCATATTAACTGTTTTTTCAATTACACGTGACAGGCAATATTATATTAGTTTTAGGAGTACAGCATAGTAATTAGACACTTAAACAGGTATCGCCCCGATAAGTTCATCATATTAATCTTGACTTTGACTCAATTTCCATAAGTGGCCAATGCCAAGCTCGAGTGAAATTGAAGAAGGCACAGTGATAGAGATCCTGGCCTCTCCTCCCCCATGCTGTTATGTGCCAATATAAGGTTTTATAGCATCTTTCTTAAATAAGCTTTTTAATTTTAGAATAGATTCAGATTTACAGCACAGTTGTGAAGCTAGTAAAGAGAGTTCCCATTTCCCACATAACCAATGGAAAGTTTCCTCTATTAACATACTACCTTAGTGTGAATATTTATCACAATTAACGAAGCAATATTCATACATCATTATTATCTCTAACCTTTCTTCAAATTTCCCTCGGTTTCACCTAGTTCATTTTGTGTCCCAAGACCCCATCCAGTTCATGTCACCTTAGGTTTAGTAATTGTTACTTCAGGGTTCTTTGGACGGCGGCAACTCCTTAGACTTACCTGCTTCTGCTGACCGTAACCGTTTTGAGGAGTACTGGTCAGGTGCTTTGCAGAATGTCCAACAATTGGGATGATCTGATGTTTTTCGAATGTTGAAGGTGGCCAGTGTGGGTTTTCGGGTATTATGTTCAGGGTGCATGCTGTCAGTGTAAGTTTTACTGGTGTTGCTAATCCCAGTGACCTCGCTGAGGCAGAGTGTGTCAGGGTTTTGCACGGGCAAGCAGACACTTTCCACACTATGCTTTTTGGGAGGAAGTCACCATATGCAACCACATCTAAGGAGTGGGGAATTATGCCCTGCCATTTTGAAGGAACAGTATTGACTAATCATTTGGAATTATTCTGCATGGGAGATTTATCTATTCTCCCCGTTTATGTAATTGGTC
The DNA here is from genome assembly GCA_028533065.1 of Trachops cirrhosus. NCBI lineage: Eukaryota > Metazoa > Chordata > Mammalia > Chiroptera > Phyllostomidae > Trachops > Trachops cirrhosus. Next base: position 78,412,697 of record CM052549.1, read on the forward strand.
TTTTATATTCATATGGACACAGTGATATTGATTTTATGCTTTGGGTTATAATCAAATACTGCTGTATTTATTTCATTGCTCAGATTGTCCCAGCTTTGGCCACTGGGAGCTCTTTCAGATGTCCTGTGTCCTTTGGACACACGCTTGTCACTGTAGAGTGTTTTTAAGCACTTCCTTATTTCTGGTACTAAAAGATGCTCAGGCTTTGTCTTGTGTATCTGCCACCTCCCTTTTAGAATCAGCCATATCTCTAAAGGATCCTGGTTTCTCTTATTGAGGAATGGTGCTAGAAATCAAGATTTGGGTGCTAGGTGTGCTCGTTGATAATGGAGTGTCATTGCTTCTAGAGCCCAGGTGGTAAACACAAGGCCTGTGGCCCAAATCCGCCCTCCACTTTGTTTTATCCGGCCTGGCACCTTGTTTCTACCCGGCAGCAGTGCCAAACTCTCGCTTAACTGTTAAGGAGTAGTTACATTCATTCAGTCCTAAAATTACATTCGGCCTTTCAAAGGCAACTGCAAGGCCAATGTGGCCCCTGATGAAAATGAATTTGACACCCCTGTGACCTTCTGAGTGAGAGAATTGTATGTGTGTATACTAACGCATATTTATGCCCATCTATAGCTATGTCTATCAACACTTAGATATCTATCTGTATTTATCCATCATTATCCATATTAAGCCACCCATGGGTTCATACTAATGTCTGTATCTATAATCCACTACCATATCAATCATTCTAGACTCCTCCCTTGGTTATCTGTATAGTCCCACCCCAACAGTGAGAAAGCTCCATCTGCATAAATAATTGTTCGTTTCTACTCTGCGTGCACAGTAGTTTCAAAATCGTTAACTCACATATACATGGGAATAACTTTATCCGCTGCAGTACAGTACTGTGTGCAGTTGCTTCCAACTTCAGTTTTATAGACTCCACTCCATTACCTCGGTTAGCATCTTCTGCCCCTACTCTCACATCAGTGAGGTTGCTTCATGCATTTTCATGAGTTAAATTATCTTGTCACTTTCTGCATTCTATCTTTTAATCCCCTGACTTCCCAAATAATTTTTAATTTGCATGTAATAAGGTTCACTCATTCTTTCGTAAAGTTCCGTGGGGTTTGACAATGTATAGTGTCATATATTCATCATTGTGGTATCCTACAGAGTAGTTTTACTGCCCTGAAAAAGTTTCCTGTGCTTTGCCTGTTTTACCCGCTGTCCCAAATCCTTGTCAACCACTGACCTATTTATTCTGTCTGTAGTTTTGTCTTTCCCAGGATGTCATAGAAATGGAAGCAAAGCTTATATTGCCTTCTAGACTGGCTTCTTTCACTTAGCAATATGCACTTAAGATGTCTTTGTGTGCCTCATTAGATTATTCTTGTTTAATCTATTGTCCAGTTTTATCAAAGTTGTTTATCCATCCACCTATCAAAGGGCATCTTGGTTGCTTTCAGCTTTTGCCAATTATAAATAAAGCTGGCGGGACTGGGTGCGCATGTGTGTGCATGAGTGTATGTGTGTATACTTCCATTTTCAGTTCACTTAGGTAAATACCTAGGGATGGGATTTCTGACTGAGTTGTATGGTAAGATTGTGTTAATAGGTGCATAGTGGCATCTCATAGTTGTTTTAATGTGCATTAATTTAATAAAAATGAGACACATTTTTCCATATACCCTTAACTGTCACCTGCATATCTTCTTTGATAAAGTGTCTGTTCAGATATTTTGTCCATTTATTAATCAGGTTGCTCGTTTTCTGTCACTGAGTTTTAAGTGTTCTTTGTTGATCTTGGCTACAGGCACTTTATATGTCTTGCAATTACTTTGTCCCAGTCTGTTCTTTGTCTTTTCTCTTAACAGTTTCTTTTGAAAAGGACAATTTTTAAATTTTAATGAAGTCTAACATTTTTTCCACGGACAATGCTTTGGGTTGTTATTATGTAAAAACTCACCTCCAAATCCAAGGACACAGATTTTATCTTATTTTTTCTTTGACATGGCGCATATGTTTTCATTTAACATTTAGGTCCATGGTCTCTTTCAAGTTAATTTTCCTGTAAGGTGGATGGTCTCTGTGTGTATATGTTGATTTTTTTTTTATCATCTGAACATCCAGCACCCTTTTCTCTCCACCTATCAACAAAGGTGAATGATTATCCTTTCTCCATTAAATTGCTCTCGTTAAAGATCAGTTGATAGGGTCTGTGTGGCTTTATTCCTGGACTTGGTGTTGTGTTCCACTGAACTATGCCGCCATTGGTCTGCCAATCCTGACAGTTCTCGACAGCCTTGATTATTGTAGCTTCACACTGTTTCGGAGCCTAGTACTGTGTCCTCCAGCTTTATTCCTTCCTTCAGTATTCTGTTGGCCATTCTAAGTCTTTTTCCTTTTCATGTAAATTTTAGAAATGGTTTGTCAATACCTACAAGAGAGTTTGCTGTTAAATGTCCATGGCATGGTGGGAAGAGTTGACATTTAAGAGTCTTCCAACCTGTAAACATGGAAGACATCTCCAGCCGCCTCTTGTTTTTAATCCTGTGAAATCGCAAAGGTTTCTGTGCCACTATTTAATAACACATATATTTGCCCCATTAAATATATCTTACAACTGATGTAATTCCAGGAGAGGCTTAAATAAACCTTGTCTGCCTGAAATAAATAGCAAAGATCAAGATTAAATGGATATGCAAAAATCTGAGTCATGCTAATAGGTTTCTAAATATATTCATATGAGAGCATTATCAAAACATGTTTTGATTTATATTAACTACGAGTCTGCTTTGAATATTGCAGACACTATGGAATTTGAAATTCATTACTCAGAAGGTTACCACATATGGGAAAAGAAGAAAGAAGTCTCGGGGTTCAGAGCTTTAATTGGTACAGTACTCTTTCTGGAAGAAAAAAAATGTCATTATATTAGGAAGAAGCTGAAACAATTTCTTTGGGGAAAGAGAGAACATAGCATTTCAGAGAAGAATATTTTGAAAAGAAATAAGTAAGAATTTCAAGTTATGGGGCCAGGAACAAATAACCTAGAAAAACCTCCTCCCCCACCTAAAAATGGAAACTTAAAAAACAATGCTCAAGATATCATAGACTGTTTTAAACATAAATCATGGGTTTATTAGTCAAAACCCAACATTTGTTTTTAACTTAATAGCCTGTTATTGGTTGGAGAGTTGGCAAATTCTGTTGTTTAAACAAGTTTCATTTACCAAGTTAAGGACTATTTTCTTTCAAATAAAAGAAGGCATTAAAAATATCCAAAATGCAATGAAAAGGCACGTGTGGCAAAGATGTGTGAGAGAGTAAATATTTCAAATAATTATTTGGTTGTTAACATGCCAGCAAAAGGTTGGTTTTGGAAAGATCTTTTTTTTTTTTCAATTTCCAAAAAATCTGGTTTTGGTGATTCCTGTAGGTAACTCATTCACAAACTGCCAACTGCCAGTAATGAATTTGCCTACAGAGGAAAAACTGATTTTTAGTGTGCCCACAAAAGCAGGGACGCTACTGCAATTTGAAGCTGCAAAAGGGCCCTATCTTATTAGCTACAAGACCACACTCACAGTGTATGTCTCATGAGCTGCAAATTAAATGATGAGAAGCTATTTATGTTCCATACACTAGATAGGAAAAAGATGGGTTATTTCTCACTTCTCCTGGAAGGTGTATACATTGTGTCTCTGTTCAAATTCCAATTTCAGGGCTTCAGATTTGTGCTGCTCCATCTAATCGAAGCAATAGCATATGCATATACACAAAACACAAAGCACAGAACAAATTAACTGCCGTATCTAAAAGCAGTAGGTATCAAACATTAAAAACACTAACAATAATGAATTTTTCCTTTTCTAAAAATTCCCAGTTATATATTAAGGCAAAATTACATTGCATTCTGTTTCTAATCAGATATTTTTGTTGTAAGACACCAACATCATAACCTATCAAATAGAAAAATATAAAAAGCAAATGTGTTGACATAAATTACTAACTTTATGTTAAGCTCTGTAAGAACATATTGTGTATAATCTGAATACTCTGTAGTGTAGCTAGTGTAATATGTGTGTGTGTGTGTATGAATAAACTAATGTAAATGATGAAATCTCAGTGTAGTTAATGTTCATTTATATTCCCTATCAGTATTCTTAAAATGCTGATGGGAATCTAAATAAATGTGGAATACACTGAGATTTCATGATCAATGTTAATTTTGTATTTTCTCATGTTTTTCAAAAAATGCAATTATTATGATGACATTCATGGAAAATGTCAAAGATTGCATTTAAAGTAATCATACTAATCACAAAACTCAAATTCACACGTCACAACCCCTTGAGGCTCATTTTTGGAGGTCACTATAAAGTCATCTTCTCTAAGACTTTAAATAATTAATTCTGGCAAAATTATAATCCACAACTGCCTTTAAGGATCTTTATCCAGACTACTAAAACAATAGCCAAAGACACATTTTCTAAATGACATGGCAGGCTTTTTTTTCTTTACAAAGCCTAAAAAGATTAAGCTCTAATATTTCTTTGCTTTTAGTAACACATTTTTTTAAAATTATATTCTGTACACATTTATTGGACATCTATACTACGTGATAAACTTGCTAGGGACTTAGAATATAAAAACCAAAAGTTTTTTCACCAAGGAACATGTAGACTAAAGAAGGAAAACAAATAGCAATTATATTAAAGTGCGGTGGGTGTTTCTCTGTCTGAAAACTACGTTATGACATGAAGTGGGAGGAAGGACTGCGTATTTCTAGGCTGCAGAGTGTTTCTTGCTGTTTCTTCCTAGTGATGCTGTCAGGGAATTACATGCAGGAAAAGGAGGTAGTTGGGATAAAAGGAAAAATACCACCAAGTAAACCAGGGTCAGAGACTCTAGCACAAGCTAAGACCTGGGAACCAGATTTGAACAAGGAAGTTCAAGTAAATGCATCCAAAGAGTTTGAAAAGGGTGCTTGGATACTCTTTGTATAGAAGTGTATGTGTTTATATACTTAGGTTATTGAGAATGCTATATGTTTTATGTATTATAAAGGTCAATGATGTTCATTAATTTATTGGCTGAATGTAATCCAAATCTCAACTGCAATTTTGAAGAAAACAAAGAAAAAAGATTTTACCATCTATATGCAGGAATAAACAATAGAATGAAAGAGAAAGAAGGGGAACTTTTCTACTCAATATTGAAGCATTAAAACTCAGTACGAAAGAGCCCTGGCTGGTGTGGCTCAGTGGATTGAGCACCAGCCTGCAAATCAAAGGGTCTCCAGTTTGATTCCCATTCAGGGCATGTGCCTGGGTTGTGGGCCAGGACCCCAGGAGAGGGCGTGTGAGAGGCAACCACACATTGATGTTTCTCTGCCTCTCCTTCCCACTCTTTAAAAACAAATAAATAAAATCTTTAAAAAAAAACAGTAGTAAAGAACATATCAAGGAATGGCACAAAAATAGAAATGTAATTCTGTGGAAAAATAGCACTCTAAGAAGGAGAGCAAATTGTATATTTTAGCATATAGTTAAAATACACATCCAAACCTGACAAACATAATTATTTACTCAGTCGCCAATGAACAGCTGGTTGGTTAGTACTGGGCAGTAGGGACTGTTTATCTTCATTATTTCTAGCATATACAGACATAAACTCATTATGGAGTAAAGATTAGATCAAAGAGATATAAAAATGAACATGGGTGAAAACAAATTGAAATAGTTTTTTGCTTCGATAATATCATCATTGAAATAAAAGTTGTTATATTGACATAGCAGTTTCCTCACATGTCTGTGTTTCAGGTGCTGCGGGACACTGTCTGTGTAGCTCAGTTAAACAGTCCCCTGACGTGCTAGTTATAACCCTGCAGGTGAGACCCGGAGGTCGTTCTGCGGACCCAGATCATGCGGTCATCCCTGAGCCCGCAAGTCCAGGCTTGTTTCCATTTGTTTCTTCAACGGACCACTTGATATTTTTATGTACTATCCCTGAAAATGCGTATCACTTTACATTAACTGAACAGTTGATCAAACAAGGGCCGACTGATTATTCTGAAGAAAGCAATTTTGTAGCACACTACAAAAAAAAAATGCTTCATGACCAGGACTAAAAGAATGAGTAAAAAGCCCTGAAAACCAAAGTGTAGAGACTTACTGATTGTCATTACCTCTTTGTATCAATTCCCTCTAAAAACTTGAAATAAAGCTGACTTGGCTAATAGTGGGAATAAAATTTGAATTTAAGCCAGAGAACCCAAGAGTTATATATAATCACTTTTATAGTGTGCGTTTTGTGATCTGTTATTTTAGAGAATCATTAATGTCTCAGATCACGATTTGAACTGCATTATAATATTCTTCTCACTCGGTACTTAGATCTAAAGGGTTTAAAAAATCTAGAACGTACATGCATTTTAAATTTTAGAAGACTGTTTTCAGCTCTCCAGCAGCACCACAAAGGCGGCATGAACTAGGCAGCATAATGCCTATGTCTAGGAGTTTTTTCTGCAACTCAGTTGATTTTACGTGTCACCTTACTTCTTCAGCTTTGATTGGTTTGGGAAAGCAGTACATTAATTACACTTTAACTTATATGCATACGTGAGTGAATGAGGGGTGACCTGTGTATGTGTGAATGATAATACAATAACACTGCATCCAGTTTCCCAAAGATTTCATAGCACTGTGTAGAAATGCGATGGCATCCACACTGGTGCACGTGAGAAGTCTTTCTCCACTTCATTTAAGGAGGAAGCAATTCTTTAGACAGAAATGGCCTTCGGAGCATTCCCATCATCCCAGCATGCAGGCAATATTGGGCCCTTAAGGAAAGATAAGTTGTGTGTAGATCAAAAACACGGCATTAGAGAATTCAAGAGCCAGCGCCCCGGATTGTCCCTTCCAAACCTTTGAGCCCACTGGAGCGGGTAAACACTTAGCTGTCAAATTTGTAGGTTAATATTTAGAGACTTTACTTGAAGCAAGTCCATGAACTAAGAGAGACCTAGTCATCAGAGCCACGAAGCAAAAACAGTCGCCCCACACAGACCAAATTAGTGTGATCAGGACCGGGGCACTAGCCCACACTTCCAGAATGGCCTTTGGCCACGCTGCTTGAGGGCTATCCTTTATGAATGGACATGGAGACTTATAACAACCTGCTTTCCTCTGCATAACGCATTGTAAAGAAGGAAGTATGGGCAGAGAGTGTGACCTCAAACTGATTTTGATATAAAAACTATTGAGATATAAAGTACAGTGAATATCCAGTGCATATTTTCAAGTTATTTATTTGAAAATCAACAAATTCTGGACAGAAATGAAAAAAAACCCATTAGAGCTTAACAATAATGTTGAATAATATTTATAATCCAAAGTCTTCTCAAAAAGTCTTTGTTATTTTTCTGAAATTTGCAAGACTGTCAGTAAATGTTGGTCTATATTTAGATAGGCCGTCTCAGCGATTCTGAAACGGTGCGCTGCACGAATTTTACAACATGCTCTACCCGACTATTTAGTTGGGGCCGTTGTCTTCTTTTCCCCGAGACTGTCAGATAAAAAATGACCACAGCTGACACAACAGTAGCCACCTGGTGTGAATGAATCAAAACTATACCTAACTTTCTTGTCAGAATGGCAAAAAATATAATACATTTTTCGGTAAGTCACAGAATTTTAGTAATCCATTTATGTGTGCCGTGAGATGAAAAAGGTTGAAGATCACTGGGCTATATTATTTTTAAATGTAATTAAAGAATATGAAATTACAGTCATGTAATCCTGAAGAATATACAATTCTAATCTGTGATGTAGAATTGAAAGCTGCATGAGAATTCAACAAGACTCTTCATGTATAGTCAAAGGTTTATTATTTACATGAATTAGCAACTTGGGTGAACTGATGTGAAAATGGTGTGGTCACATAAGTGACTATATAATAAGAGAATGCTGTTGGCAAAAGAAATAAACTATATTGGAAGAAGTAAGGGAATTGATAGAATGAAAACTGTCTCCCAGTCAGCATCATGAAAAAAAATTGTACCTATTCTGAAACAGGAAAAAAGGAAACTATTTTATCCTTCTTTGTCCCCTTTTCAATAGCCCTCTCTGGTTTTACAATATGAACACTTTTCTCTTTCCGGTGAGGGACATCCAATCCCGTCAATATTTATGTATATACATCCTGGTTGATTACATTTTTTAACACTAGATACATTTCTAACCTCCAGGTCTACCAAATACTTCCACAACTCTAACCGCAATGAAAAGTTTTGAGGGCAGACACCTTCCTAGGGTGTGGTGTCCAGCCTGTGGCCCTCTGGTCCGCATATGGCCCAGGACGGCCATGAATGCACCCCAACACAAAATCGTAAACTTACTTAAAACCTTTTTTTTTTTTGCTCATCAGTTTTTGTTAATGTTTCTGTATTTAATGCATGACCCAAGACAACTCTTCTTCTAGTGTGGCCCAAAGACGCTAAAAGTTTGGACATCCTACAACCATTGTGTATTTGATGTAATGAGGGTGAAAATTAACAAGGTTAATGCATTTCTATTTGCTAAAAAATTCTGCATCTGAGAAGAGGTAGCATTTTTCTACTGCATTTCTGCCAAATCATAAATTAGCCTACAGTAAATGACATTAAGGTGATAGCTTTGTTCTGTGAATGGGTAGGGCACCATATGGCATTGATGTTAGTGTAAAGTTAATCACAAGCTCCATGATAGGCTGTCATAGAATTCCATAATAAATTGCATATACAAATTGCATATTACCTGCCCAGCATGCATATTTGGTTATCAGTAACCTTTAGGGAAAAATGAAGAGAAAATTCCGATTATAAAATAGATACAAGGATGCTGTGTTAGGAAGTCATATATAATGCATAGGGAGTCGGGGTGTAATTTTTGAGTCCCTTCAAAAGAAATGACAGTCTTCTCTCTCTTTGCCTTCTGTCAGGGTGGCTACAATGTAATTGGCCAAGTACTGAGAGGGCCTCATGAGCCAATTCTGGGGCGCTCTTAGCTCTGCTTGAAAGAGGGTAAGATGCTTCTCTTCAAGATACCAACTCTTGCTATTTATCCCTCTTAACTATGTCCTTTTTCCTTTCCTTCTCCCCACATTAAGCACAAAGACCATCAATGAAATCCGCTGCTCACTACAAGGTCATGGATGTACAATGCTCTTGTAACCAAAATACTTGACAGTCCAGATTGTTTTGTTCTGAAACCATTTGGAAAATTGGATCAAGAGCATCCTGTTCTTAATCCTGACTTGGGAGAATTAGGATAAGTAATACAGAAGTAGCATATTGGTGGAAAAGAATATTAGAGAATTAACAGAAACTGGTCTCATGCATTTTTCTTAAAAATGGAGGAAATAATATTTTTGATTTTTTCCTGCTGTTCCAAGTGCAGGCATCCCATAATTTATATGCAATTCACACCCCAGTGGAGAGCGTTTTCATATTGATTGCTTTCATTCTAATGGGGCTCTACAAACAAATAAAGAAATTACCTGATGTTACTCCTGATCAGATGATCTTTCTTTGGAGATCTGACATTTAATCTGATTATTCATGAATATTTTAATGAGAAATTTATCACATGCCCGAATATTAAATGCAACCAATCTTGTAGTGTTGATAACAAGCTTCCATTCCTAATTTGTGAGAAAAGAAGCAGCAAATAAAATGAGTTTAATAGTTGGGTTTTGTTTATTTTTTATTTTTTGTTAAATCTCACATGGCACATAACTGTAGCAAGGAAAAAGGGAATTTCTTACAGCCAAAAGTCAGTGATAGCAATCAGTTTTTACCTTCCTCAGTCCAATTAAATCAATGGTACTTCAATTTAACAGGAATGAGACATATTAATGATTAATAGAGGATTAGTTGTTCATTTCTAATATGCAAGCAACTCAAAATTGATAAATGGTTTTGGGATTACCAAAGCTTATTTGTAAATCTATTGTTTGGAACTTCAGTGAGTCACATTTTTCATAAGAAATGATTTAACAAAGCGTGATCTTAGATCAGTTTCTAGAAGCTAACTTAACCTCACTTAAGTTGGGCTCTCTGAGGGCAAAAAAATATCCCCCCGGGGATGAGCTTGGTGCCTCAAGCGCAGCTGGCATTCAATAAATATTAGTCAAGTGAAAGAAGGAAGAAATGAAAAAGACCTGAATGTGTTGTACGGTCAGACTATTAAAATCTCACTATGCTTTAAACTATGTTTCTATATGAAAACTTAATTCGGGTTTTAGCACTGGTTCTGGGAAACACAACAGCACATTTTCAAGCCCTCTGCTCATGGGTCCCGCAACAAGGACACTCTGTCCTACAGAATTGGTCAGCTGCCCAGCGTCCTGTGGAAGTTGGGGATAAACATAACCCCTGTGTGCTGGGGGAGGGGCACGGAGGCTGTTGAGCTCCTTAGGTGAGATGACACCTTGTAGAGAAAGGACAGAAGGTCACATTGGCAGCAGCTTGGGACACTATGCATGAAGACCGCCTTGAAAATGTTAAGCAGAGAAGAACAAGGTATTTATCAGAATCCTTCCTAAAGAGACTGCTGGATGGATTAAAAGGAATCCTTGGTTGAGCCGCCCCAGGGGAGAATGTGAGATCCTCCCTCTACTGTGGTCACAGCAGCGGGCTCGGGAATCGCTGGTTCCCTGTGTGTGTCTGTCCCTGTGGGTTATGCAAGAAGCGAGGGTGATGTCTTCCAGATCTTCCTTTTCTGCCTTTGAGGTCAACCAGGTGGGAGGCTTCTCCTCTAAAGAATGTTGAGTAACTGTTTAGAGGATCAGTTTGAAGGGGCATCAAATTATTCTGCCAGGAGAACGCACGTCCTTCTCCAACCCTGGGCCTGGAAGGAAGGCTGGGAGGAGTTACTCTCCCAGGACCAAATACAGGGAGCAGACTTAGGTATTGCCTGCTCACACATAGGAACCTGTCTTACAATGTCTGAGCAGTATTTTAAAATACTGTTTCCTTTCAAACACCCTGAAAAATTGGCAACTGCATTTTCCTTGCTGTTAGAATGTTGGTTCTGTGGCAAAGCTGTAGAAATAGAAAACAGGTCAGTGGTTTTCAGATCCTGGAGGTGGTGGAGGAGGGATTGACTATGAAGACACTTAGAGGGATTTGGGGGTACAGGGACTCTTCTACATCTTGAATACACTGGTGATCACCCGACCCGAGCCATTGTCAAAACTCATAGAGCTGTATACTGGAGAAGGTGAATGTAATGGTATGTAAATTCTACTTTAAAAATGAATTTTAGAAAACATTTCATGCTATGATTTTAAAGATTCAGATGTATAAATATATAATTCAAGGGTGTTACTGAAAACAAGCCTGAATTTCTCCTCATCTATAATATTGCTGCCGTGGGCTTGGATTTTCAATACCTTTTCCAGTCCTTGCCTCTAATGATTGATTCTATGTTTAAATAACTAAATAATCTGAAATTTTGCTTGCTACCTTTGGAATAGCAGCGGCCATTGTCCCACGGTCTGTGTTCAGATCATAATTGTTACCCTCTCCGTAATTGTCTAGTAGGCAACTAAGGTCAGCCCCTAAAAATTGTTTTTTATGTCCCTTCAGCTTCACTGATTACCGTATTTTTCAGACCATAAGATGCACCTAGGTTTTAGAGGAGGAAAATAGGAAAAAAATTTTTGAAGCAAAAAATGTGCTAAAATATTTCATAACATAAATACCATAATATTTCACCAATGTAAATGTAAACAGAACTCAACAGCAGCATTAACAACCATTATTTCTCCCAAATTGGGGGTGGGGGGGTGCATCTTATAGTCTGAAAAATACGGTATTTGCAGAGCTTTGGTTTCTAGGTCAGATTGCCTCAGTGCACACAGCGAACTCCAGTTCGCCAAACCAGATTCCTTTCAAAAGCTCTGACATGGAGAGTCTGAGCTGGCATTTCGCTTGTTTGCACAGAAACTGTTAGGACTCTCTTTGCCAAGTCTCAGCCATGGTTTCCAAATCCTCTTATAACCTTGCCTCTCGACTGTAGCCCAAACTGAAAGCCGAAATTGACCTTACAGTTATGGCCAGAGATCGTATGCATAGAGATCAATGCACTCTCATGATATTATCAGATGCACAAATTGCACATCTGTCAACTTTAAAATATCATACAGTATTCACAATTTGGGCAGTGAGGTCAGTGACACTTAATTAAATGTAAACCTAAGGAAAAATTGTGGCTTATTCCTGAAAACCATATATTGAAATTTCACCAGGCGCATCATTTCAAATGATCAAATGGCCGCTTCGTAAACTCTAGCGGCATCGTGAGTCCTATGGCCAGAAGGTTCCCTGGTATATTAATTGGGATGCCTTGTCAATAGCAAAATTGCAGAAATAGAAAAACATACTTTTTACTTCATATTGTTCAGTGCATAGTACCCATGAAAGCTGCTGGAAAGTCTCGTATGAAACAAAGGGGGAGTTTTGAATTTGTGCTTTACACAGAAATTGATAAGGTGTTTCTTAACATATTCTTTGTAGCCACGATTTGTACCTCATTAAGTCACCTGCTTTGCTGTTAATTTTTCTTGTGTTCCTAGCCGTTTTTTATTTCTTTGCATCTTCATTGGAAGCCTGTGGCCCCCACCTAATCGACCCCCCTGGCTACGGGCTTCATTACAGGGCGCCAGTATTCTCCCGCTGCAGACCCAGGGCACTCACGGCTCTTATTCAGTATTGTTTGAATGATATAATCCCTGCTAGAAAATGCCCTTTGATTTCATCTTTCTAATCTCTATTTGCTCAGAGCACGGGCTGGTTCTGGAGTTGCCAGCCTGGTGTGTAAAGTTCATGTGCCTTTCACCATGCCAAGAAAGAAATGCTTCCCACGTCCCACATATGTATGGTCCGTACTGGCTTACAAAGGCGATTGAATTTGAAATAGTAAAATGCTGAGATACCTGAAAATATTTATATATCAGTTTATGATTTAAGTTAGTACTAGCCATGTTTATTCTATTTCTATTTTTTAAAAGAACAAAAACCAATGTTAATATTTAAATTATTGGAGTTGTAGAAATTAGCATTTTTCATTTCTTTTGTTTTTAAAGATTGTATTTATTTATTTTTAGGGAGGGGAAGGGAAGGAGAGAAACAGCAATGTGTGGTTGCCTCTTGAGTGCCCCTTACTTGGGACCTGGCCCGCAACCCAGGCACGTGCCCTGACTGGGAATCAAACTGACAACCCTTTGGCTCACAGGCTGGTGCTCAATCCACTGAGCCACACCAGCCAGGGCAGAATTAGCATTTTTCTATAGAAGCATCTATGTCTATCTGTCGTCCATCATTATTGTTCTAACCCATCTGATTACATAGGGGAACTATAATGACTTGATATTTAGTCGTGTGCACAGCTGTTGTGGTAACTGATGCTGTGTAGGCAGGTCGTAGGACCAGCTCCATGCTAGTGGTAAATTCAACCTGTGTGCTGCTTGCATTGGACATCTTTACAGTCCTGTCTATGAGCTCCTAGCAAGGTTAAAAGAAACGGACTGAATAAAGGGAGTGGATGACTACTCCCAAGTGACATCATATCCAAAAGGATGACCTGGTAATGACTTCAGCTATTAAGCATTACAAGGAATTGCAATCTCCCTGCCGTGTTAACTTCCTTGAGGAACTTACTTCTCTGCTCCTGAGTCATCTATCAGCTGTGCTTTGCAGTGTTGACTCATTTGTGGAACTTCTTTCTCTCCCAGCCTGGGAGTTTCTTTGCTCTTCTCCTTAATTTGTCCCAAACTCCAAATGATTATTTCCTCTCTTACACGAAGCTTTCTCTTGGTTTTTGTCTCAAACTTGCAGATACAGACCCATCTAGGAGCTTGGTCAAATTAATACACCGTCCCTTACTCTTCCTAGCTAATTCTAGGGTTAGAAATAGAGAAATAAGCATGTTTTTCTGTCTGAAAGAAACTAGCGAAAAGTCCAGTTCTCATCTCCATTACCTAGAAAAGATGAAATACATTACTAGGAAAAGCAGAACATCCATCGGGGTCCACAAGAGAGGGAAAACTAGGTACACTGCTAACGTTCAATGAGGACTCACTGTGCGCCCCGCCCCCCGCACATCCTGACAGCTTTGCATGAACACCATCTCATCCCATGTAATCCCCACTGGAATCAACCAAGTTAGATTCCGATACTATCCCTGTTCTATGGCGAAAGGACACTAAACTTTAGGAGGTAGAATAAAATGGCCTCAAGAATAAACTGACTTCTCGTTACCCCTCGCTTTTATCCTGACCCCCTTGCTAGGACCGGGTCGCTGGTATCGCCTCCACGCTACCTTTGTGGGCTCACCTTCCCCAGTCCCTCCTCAGGGGAGGAGCAGAGCTGATCTGAGTAACCAGTGGTAATGAGCACAGTGCTCAGTGACTGCTGAGCACCTTCCGTGGGCCAGGCATGGCGGCTGACATCCACCAGGCATTGTCTCAGGAAGTGCTCAGAGCATACCAAATACGGCTGTTACCCAAATTTTAGTAGAAGGGGAAGCTGGAGCTTCATATAGGTTCCGTCTCTGCTTGCATCTACACCATCGCTGGGACGTGACAGTCGGGAGAGGAAGGAGGGGACTGGCACTGCAGAGATGGTTCTAGCCACCCTTTGAGATGGCCAGCACCACCTGGTCTTGGTAGCTTAGGAAACTTCGCTGTTTAGAATGTGCTTTTTGTAGCGTGAGTTGAGACTCTAAGAAAGTCTTTCCGGGGTCCCTCAGGGGACATGGCAGGGTGCCGGCCTGTGCTTCCTACCTCCCCGTTCTGATTCTGGAGGCTGTGCCTCCTGGGAACATACAGAAAACAAAGAAACTGTTAGCGCTTCTGCTTGTTTAATGGAATTTCTTAGCAAAACCTTTTTATTTCAAAAGCATAAACCACTTGTTATGTGTATGGTTTTGTTTTGTCATTTCCTTCTTTGGAATATTCCTGTCTGGCATTTACAAGGAAATGCTATCAAACACTGGTGCGAATCCCAGAGGGAAGGCATCCTTCTTCTGTGATGTTCTGAAATGTCAGGAAATCATTGAGCGACAGAGAGAGTCTTCGGAGGCTCATTATACTTTTCCCTGTGGTTGGATAATGTGCACGATGTACATCAATTGTCTAAAGATCGCCTTAGGGCCAGAAGGTCATCTTTGGTGAATTAGTCTGATCCCTTATTAGAGATGTGCCGATTCTCCCCTTATTTTATTTTATTCTTTGCAGTGCGTGAAGTGCACGCTCTAAGTGGAGTGGCCTTGTGTGCATGAGGGGAAAAACTTAGCAAATTAGTCTAATGAGGACCACACTGTTTCTTGAAGGACTTCTATTTGATTAAAAGGATTTTGCCTTACTGGTTTTCCGCCGGGATTATCCCGAGCATCCACTACCAGTCCCCTGCCGTCACACCGACCTGCTCTTCCTTGGTAGGTTTTCACTTCTTTAGTGTAAGGCATCCTACCTGGGAGAACTTCAAGCTCCAGGGTTTGAAGGATAAAGCGATGTTGGATTTCTGCAAAGGAGAATAATTGGTAGGCTCAGAGAAAGAAAAAGGGAAATAAATCTCACTGTTAGAGGTAATGTGGAGAGAATAATAAGCGAGCATATGGCAGACAACATGTGGTGAAGGACCTTTCTAGTAATGCTCGTGTTGCAGGGGAAAAGCCTAAAACCTGTCCGAGTCATACCCTCACTGGGAATAACAGAAGCAAGCCGTCCCGTTGTCTGGCATTCGAGAGGAACCCAAACAGGGCTGGCTCAGAACAGGATCACATGTCCGGGTAGTCGAGCAATAGTCATCGATGAGAAAAGAGCATCCTTTATTTTAATTATTATCCAAGTCATATTCTATGAAGAGTAGGAAGACGCTGATGTAGTTTTGGCTTCTTCTCCTCTTGGGTTTCCTGGCTTCTCCTTCATTCTGGGTTTCTGCCGTTGTGTTTCTCAGTCTCAGTGCCCGGCGCTTTCTGATCTTTAGTTCGTGGTGCTGTGGGTAATGAAACGCAGGTGTTACTGTGACAGTGGCCCATTGCCTATCACACTCTAATAGGTTGTATTCTCTTTGATCTCTAATCAAGAGTTTGTGCAGGTGTTTGGGAGGAGACGGCAAAAAAAATGTTTTTCTAATGGCTTTGGCATTGGAAAAAGAAACACCATTTTGCAAAAGCACTGTAGATTCAGAACTGAAAAAAAAATGTATACCTAACAAATACAAAATAATGTTGAATGTAAACTGTGATTGAAAGAAAATTGAAAGTATATATACACACTTAACAGAGAGTGAGCATACTAAAATCTAGGGGTTTTTTGTTTTGTTTTTATTATTTGTCCCCTTGGTACAGCAGCTTGGAAGACAAAGTCACTTTTAAATATTTGTGAGAGATTTTAATTTTTAAAAATCACCTCCAGTTTGTAAATGAAAACATTCAAGAAAAGAGATTATGGAACAAAGTAGGAATGATGGTGGATGTGAAATATGGATAATCGAGAACTTATAGGTTGGTACAACTATATGCCCTGTTTTTTAAAGGAAAGAAAGAAAGCAAATCCTAACTTATTTCAGAAGTATAAATAAAACATTCAATTAGTAAAATAGGCAAATACTTTTGAAAACAGCACTTAACACACTCATGGATTTGTGTTTTGTGATAGAAGCTCTCAAGAGCGGGGGCATTGTCTGTCTCATTCACGGCTCTATCTCCACAATTACCCTGATGCACATTTAAATGAAAGAATGAATGAATGAATGAATGAATGAATAACATGTGTATCCCAGGGAAAAATCAAGGATGTCACAGCGATTCACTACTAGTGGTAAGAAGGGTGGCTATAACAGGATCATTGGGGCAGAGAGGTGGGGAGACCTAAAGTTGGAGAAGCAGTGGAAAGCATAAATGCCCTGGACTCTTGATGCCAGAATGAGAGGGTCTGATCCCCCCCATGACCAAAGCTCCATTGGAGAAGGGTCTCCACTCCCATGAAGTTCTACATATTTACATGGAATAGGAGCCGGGGACGTGAGCCAGTAAAAGCAACGAAAGCTCCTTAATGAGGAGGTAGTGGTGGGGGGGCTCTGATGGAGATGAGGGTGGGGTGTTTAGGAACACAGAGACTGTATGACCTCTGTGTCTGTGTGTGTGTGTGTGTGTGTGTTTAACAGCTTGATTGATATATACTTGCGTACTTAACCGTGCAATTGACTCATTGAAAATGAGTGGCTTTCAGGATAAAACCGAGTGTGCATCCTTGACTGTCAGACCTATGGAGTCTGACACTAATGAATCACTCATATCCCCTCTGCAGGTGTATGAATGTGTGTATGCGTGCCCACATGTGTGCCCACTCGTGTGTGGCACAGCAAGCCACCGGGACGTCCAGATCCATCTCTCTTCAGTAGTAGTGGTAATATCCTGATAAAACTGGCAAATTTTTCCTGAGCACTCTCTGAACTATATTTTATCTGAGATATTGCCTGAAATCTCATAATAAGCTATGGGAAAAAGTCATATGTCACCATTTCAGGTGACAAATGAATTACAATGTTATGACTTTCAGTGAAGAGTTTGCCAACATTAAACTCACTTTAATGATGTACAGTCGTTTGCTCACAACTTACACATGCTTTTCTGAGGTTAGCTAAGCTCCGGCCATTTTTAAATATTCTACTTATTGATTTACAAATACTTTTATTTACTTATTTTTAGACAGAGGGGAGGGGAAGAAGAAAGAGAGGGAGAGAAACATAAATGTGTGGTTGCCTCTCACGTGCCCCTTACTGGGGACCTGGCCCACAACCCAAGTAGGTGCCCTGACTGGGAATCGAACCAGCAACCCTTTGGTTCACAGGCCAGCACTCAATCCACTCAGCCACACCAGCTAGGGCTATTTATTTATGTTTAGAGAGAGGGGAAGGGAGGGAGAAAGAAAGGGAGAGAAACATCAATGTGTGGTTGCCTCTTGTGCACCCCCTCCCCTACTGGGGACCTGGTCTGCAACCCAGGCATGTGCCCTGACTGGGAATTGACCCTGTGACCCCATGGCTCACAGGCTGGAGCTCAATCCACTGACCCACACAAGCCAGGGTGCAGCCATTCTTTTAAAAGTGAAAACATAACTATTTAAAAGTCTGGCAAAATGTGGCTTAGAGAAATTTTTATTTTAGAAAGTAACATAATGTATGTTACTTCCTAAAATATGCCAGGGCCTTCTGCCCTACAGTGGCTCGATGGCGGAGCTGGGCTTCACCACCCTGAAGCCCTGAACCAGCCAGAAGGGGCCAGGGCCCAGTCTGCTGGTGGCACAGTGCCAGTGCCTGGGAAGGAACCAGAATGAAACCGTCAGAACCAAAGCCCGCTCACCACAGGACAATTCCGAAAGCAGTCCTGGAGCAGCCTGGAGAGAAGGGGCATGCGATTATTCTTTAGCCAAAGAGGCTCAGAGACAGGTACCATTTCAGTGGCCACAGGGACTCCCTGACTTCTGTCATGTCCTAGCAGAGGCCTGGCGCAGGGCAGAGTCTCCGGCGTCAGTGACGGGAGAATTACAGGAGGCAGGTGAACCCGGCAGCTGCCCTCTGCACCGGTGCGGATGGAATGGGGACGTCCTGCCCGCTTCCTTCTGATGTCACCCCACCCCATCCAGGACCTCGTCTGGATGTTAGCCTCGGCTCCTATCCTCACCTCGTTCCTCTGCAGAAATGCCAGAAAACATGAGCATGGTGACTGGCCTTTTTTTAAAATTAAATTTGTTGGGGTGACATTGGTGAATAAGGTCATACAGGTTTTGGGTGTCCATTTCTGTGATACACATCTGTATTTTGTATCATGTGCCCACCACCCAAGGTCACCTTGCTGAACTTCTGTTTAAAAAAAAGGGAAAAAAATTTTACCTTGGTCTTCTGTGTATATTAAAAGAAAAAAATACAAGTATCTTTATAAGAATCTCTCTTCTGAGGAATTTGGTTAAAAGTGATGAATAATCAAAAACACAATACACAATATTGAGACATTCTTTGTTGTTACTGTGCTATTAAAGAGCAGTAAGACATAAGCTGCTTAATCTTGGACAAATAGAGACAAAAAGATGTGAAATTCCACCCTGTGCCTGACAGGAAAGAGTTCCAGTGGTGGAACTGAGCAAATGTTGGGAGAAGGACCCCCTCCAGGTGAAAAGATAGTCAGAACCAATCTGGGAAGCTACTTCGCAGAAAAAGCCCAGGGTTCGAGCTCCAGGCTGCCTTTCTTGGTCCAAACGGTAGACGTTATCCCTTCCTCCTGGAAACATTCATTTTTTCACCTATTCTTTGCGCTCGAGTTGTTGTGAAGGTTTTACTCCACTGACCTATATTCATCCCGAGAGGGATTCCCATGTATGAAAAAAAATGTTTTATATTCATGAGACAATAAATACCGAATAGTTTACGAGTGTTTAGGTGGGGCTGTGCCCTCACTGCTTCTCCACTGACAAGCTCAGCTCAACACTCAAGGCCCCGCAGGGCTGACTCTGCCAGAATCGGGGTCCTGGGCATGGATGCTTCCACGGGGCACTGGAACGAACTCTGACATCACACAGGGTAGTACAGTCTTGGTATCACAGGTGGGGTGAATCTTTCTCAAAAAATGCTTTCCTATTTCTCCACTTCAGGGGTATTATGCAGACTAGTTAGTAACTGAAATGCAATGTTTACTATGTTTAAAGATAGATTTTGAGTTCTAAATAAGTTATTTTCAAGTTTTCTGTTAAAATAAACTCTGTGCCTTTCTATGTCTCAAGAATGTAGGAGGTGCTGAAAAGATAGGATATTTTTTCCCGTGAGAAAGAATTGAATTCATTTTAAATGTTTAAGCTTATGGCTATTCTCTGTATAGCTATAATCAAGATGAAATAAGGAAAGCATAGTAGGGGAATATTTAAAATTAGGAAATTCTTTCTCTAGAAAGAAAATAAAAGCTAAGAGACAGATTTTTAATCCATGAGTGAAATTTTTATTATGCAATGCTCTTAAAAAAATTTTTAAAGGGAACTAAATTTTTCTAAAATAAACTTATTTCATAATGATTTTTGAGGAAACTCCTTTGGGTTTAGATGTTTACAGGGGTGTCAAACTCATTTTTACCAGGGGCCACATCAGCCTCTCAGTTGCCTTCAAAGGGCTGAGTATAATTTAGGACTGTACAAATGTAACTACTCCTTAACTAGGGGCAAGGAGCTCAGTGAGGCTGCCGGGTAGAAACAAGGTGCCGGGCCGGATAAAACAAGATGGAGGGCCGGATTCAGCCCGCAGGCCTTGTGTTTGCCACTTACAGTCTAGAAGAAATTCTTAGATATTTTAGAAGCAAGAGAAAGTAAATTTAAAGTGCTTTTCCCCAATGTGTAATGCATATTTATAATCTACAGAGTGAAAAACAAAATCATATTTTGGATCTTTAAGACCTGACTTAGCAAAAAGCTAATTTGCTTTGAGGCCCTTTGATGCATTTAATTTAATTTATTGGAAGCAAATTAATGTAAAATGATAAAATAATTATTAAAATGGAAATGAAAGAAAGGGAATGAATTAGATCAACAGAGGGGGGAAGTGGCTGATTAACGTACTTCACAGAATAATTCCCAGTTTAATCACATTAAATCTAATTGTTACCACACAGATGAATTGGAAAGATAGCTTTGCTTCGTGACAGAGAGAGGAAACGAAAAGGATAAAAAAAAAAGCCAGAATGTCAGTAGGAGATATCCAAGAGTAAATTGATCACGGAAACCAAAACGGACTTCTTAAGGAGACACTGCCTCTGGGCAATCCCAAATGAAAACTTGTTAAATGAATGTCACATGGCTTTGGAAAACTAATTGTAGTTTGTGAGGCATCCATATTCAAGTCAATAAATACATATTGAATGAACGCTATTTTCAAGGCGTGAAGCTGCTCATCGGTCTTCCAGCTGATTAGGTTTTGCTGATACCTAGAGCAATGGCGAAGCCAAGTTCTATCGATCAATGGCAGTCCCCATTAAAATGGTAATGAACAATCCGTGCAGTATATACCTTGATCTGTTTTCTTATGCTGAGAGTGATGAATGTGTAAAGTCGTACAGTTTACAATAATCTGACTACTTACATGCATTCCGCCAGCAGGATTAATTTCATATCGCTACATATTGCCGTGGTTTCAAACTTCCGTGAAATCAATACACAAGTTTTTCGTTGTTGTTTTAAAATTTTGTGATTTTAAAAAAAATTGCTATTCCAAAATTAACCTGAAGGATATGGGGATTATTCTGAATATTGTATAATTTTTTATGGACTCGTTTAAAACTTTTTTAAAAATTGGGATTTTCTCAATGGGAAAAGAGTCCTTTGTTTAATTCTGCCCATTTCTCTCCATCTTTAGTGATGTCAGTAGCCTAAATTTCTGTCATCTTTCTTCTGGACTATACAGGAGTCTTCTAGCAGGCTTTTCATCACCCAGTTTCTTGTCATCTTCCTCTTTATTACCCAAACTGCGTTCTGGGAGATCTTGAAAAGAAATATACAAAATGAATCATTTCACACCCAACAACATATTAGAAAGTGTACAGGATAAGGCGTACATTTGAAAATGTGAAACAGAATAGTGATAATAAGCATAAACGTATAGTCGTAGCTTTTGGCAGTGTGGCTTATTGGTTATCCTGAAGATTCCTTACATTAAAAAGCAATCAGAAAAAAAGAAAAAGAAAAAGAAAGAAAGGAAGAAGCCCTGGCCGAATGGCGCAGCTGGTCGAAGGATTGTCCTGTGCACCAAAAAGGTTGCAGGATGGATCCCCGGTCAGGTCGCCTACAGGGGGCAGCCGATCAGTGTTTCTCTCTCGTCTTTCCCTTTTCTCTAAAAATCAATAAACATATCCTTGGGTGAAGATTTAAAAAAAAAGAAACCAGATCCTCTGTAAACTGGATTATCATATCTTTTTTAGGTAGTGCATTTTTGGGGTCACAGAACTTAAGAAAAACTCAAGCATTCTCACCTCATTTTCCAAAATCCATGGCACACTGTGGCGGTAACTTAAAGAGGGATGTTTTCTGAAGGACAGGGACAGTAACATCCGGGAGGAAATGGGGCTTTGGGGAAACTGGCCTAGGATCGTTAGTCTTCTGATTCACCGATTCACGTACTGTGGGCTTCTTCCTTTTCCAGCCATTGTTATTTGTGACATGGGCACAGTACCAGGCTGCTGAAAGAACTAATTAATGTGTGAACGGCGCTGAGATTTTTGAAGATTCTTGATGAGTAATAATGGTAACTGAGATTTCAAGACATTTGACTTCACTGAGAAGTTTTATTGTCATGACCTCTTTAAAAATCTCGTTATTTCTGGAGATACATTAGCAGTTTGGGGAATTGCTAATGACAGACTTATTTTTAAGGGAAGATAAGTAGCAGGATATTCGAGACTTCTCATATGAAGTCAAAACATTTACGAGAACTCTGAACTTCAAAACGGAGTAGGAGAAATGAGTGTTTCAACACGGATCTTTTCAGACGAACTACATCATGACTGAGTCAAAGCGTGGGAAGTGATTGAACTGCCTTATTTTAGTTTATTTCTATGGGACATTGCAATTTGGCAGGGCAGAGGAGAAAGAAAACGATGGTACGTAAGCAGCTACGAGGCCTTAGCCGTGATAACAATGGATGGCCTGCCCGCACTTTCTTGCTACCGTCGGGAGAATGAGACTTCTTTCTGGAAGTGACATAGGAGAAAGCCCCTCTCCCCTTCAGTTGGCAGAATGTCCCTATTCACAGGACAGTGCTTTCCATGCAACAAAACTGCTTTCAGATAAACAGAAGGTTGAGATGCGAAGGTTTACCCGCTTATGTTCTGTTCTTTCTTTTTTTTTAATTTTTAATTTTTTTATTTTAGATTATTCAGTACAGTTTCTATCTTTTATTCCCATTCCAGCCCACCCACCCATTCCTCCCCTTTCCAACCCCCCTAGTTTTGTCCATGTGTCCTCTATATTTGTTCCTGTAAACCCTTCCCTTCTCCCCTGAAATTTCCTCCCCTCTCCCCTCTGCTCACTGACATCCCGTCCTCCATTTCAGTGTCCTTTGTTATTTTTAACTTGTTTCTTTGTTTTGTTGTTTAGGTTCCTGTTAAAAGAGAGATCATATGGTATTTGTCTTTCACTGCCTGACTTATTTCACTTAGCATAATGCTTTCCAGCTCCATCCATGCTGTTGCAAAGGGTATGAGCTCCTTCTTTCTTTCAGCTGCATAGAATTCCATTATGTAAATGTACCATAGTTTTTTGATCCATTCATTTACTCTCACTGAATAGTCTGCTTCTGGTTGGGTGCATATGAAACTTTTCTTAACTTCTCCTCCCTGGGAAAGCAGTCCTTTCTGGCCACCAGTTCCCCTCCAGATCAGCTAGCGATTCCACAGAGGGATCATCTCAGATCTCAGTTTGTACGTTTACTCTTTTTTTTCTTCCTTTTCTTTATTGTTGTTCAAGTACAGTTGCCTCCGTATTCCCCCCACTGCTCCCCCTTTGGCTTTGTCCATGTGTCCTTTATACATGTTTGTTGATGACCCTGCCCCCTTTCCCCCCCTGTTATCCCCTCCCTCGCCCCCTTTGGTTACTGTCAGTTCTTTATTTCCATGTCTCTGGATATATTTTGCTTGCTCGTTTGTTTTGTTGATTAGGTTCCATTTATAGGTGAGATCATAGGGTATTTGTCTTTCACCGCCTGGTTTATTTCACTCAGCATAATGCTTTCCAGTTCCATCCATGCTGTTGCAAAGGGTATGAGCTCCTTTTTTCTTTCTGCTGCATAGTATTCCATTGTGTAAATGTAGCATAGGTTTTTGATCCATTCATTTACTGATGGGCACCTAGGTTGCTTCCAGCACTTAACTATTGTAAATTGTGCTGCTAGGAACATTGTGGTGCATAGGTTCTTTTGGATTGGTGTTTCATGGTTCTTAGCATATAATTCCACCAGTGGAATTGCCAGGGGAAAAGGCAACTCCATTTTTAGTTTTCTGAGGAAATTCCATACTGCTTTCCACAGTGGCTGCACCAGTCTGCATTAACAGTGCACTAGGGTTCCCTCTTCTCCACAACCTCGCCAACACTTGTTGTTTGTTGATTTGTTTATGATGGCCATTCTGACTAGTGTAAAAAGGTATCTCACTGTGGTTTTAATTTGCATCTCTCTGACGGCTAGTGATGCTGAGCATCTTTTCGTACATCTCTGGGCCCTCTGTATGTCCTCCTTGGAGAAATATCTGTTCAAGTCTTTTGCCCATTTTTTAATTGGGTTGCTTGTCTTCCCGGAGTGGAGTCATGTGAGTTCTTTATATATTTTGGAGATCCAACCCCTGTCCGAGGTATCATTTGCAATCATATTTTCCCACACAGTTGGTTCACTTTTCACTTTGATGATGTTTCCTTTAGCCGTGCAGACACTTTTTATTATGATGAAGTCCCATTTGTTTATTTATTCTTTCCTTTATGTCCCTTGCCTTTACTCTTAATCCCGATGGTTTAACCTCTTCCCATTGTCAGTGTATGTGTCGGATGTTTTCTTAGACACCTAAAAATATAATAGCGAGCAAGACATCCATGGTCACTGTCTTCGTAGAGCATCTCACACGGGATTTTGTGTAGATATTAAATGTGCAGTCTGTGCCTTGTGCTTTGATAGAAATGGAGCATTTGCAATGACACTTGTGAACATTTGCAAACTCCTAGTTCACTAACTCCCAAAGTGTCTTTTGGAAAAAGAGTACTGTATTTTAAAATTAGACCAGGTTTGCCAAGAGTTGAATGCCAACACAGTGGTCAGTGACTGGGGAAGAGGGTGGAGGGTTGTAATTCAAACAGTTTAGAAGGGTGTCTTTGCAATCACTTGGGAAAATTACCTTAGGGAGTTTTGGAAATTATCTTGAATGTTTAGTCATAGGGACAAATGAGTCGAACACTTTGAACATTTAGTCTTTTGTGTATGTGTGTGGCTGAAAGGCAGCCTGTCATTAAGAGAGAGAAATAGAAGCGAATTAAGAACCAAACGGAGGGACCTGCTGAGTTCGCTTAACTGGTTAGTGGCAGAAATAGAAATCGAAGGTCCTTCCACTTTATCTAGCATTGTCCCCATTACTACCCTCTCACGGATTCGTTGTTTGCATCGACGCCTGGTAAGAAAGAAGACTCTCACAACAGTTTGGCGTATCTTTTAAAAAGGCAAATACCTCCACACGTTCCACAGGAACCAGCCCGTGCTTGCAGAGCTGGGGACCAGGAGAAACGTGTTCTCACCCATTTGGCCTTTCCTGTCCCCTGCTCATGCGCGGGGGCGGAGGACTAATAGCAATAATGGAAGCGATGTCCTTGCCCATAAGCGTTTGTCCACTCGCCGCGTGAGATGTCTTGTCAGCACCGGGGATAAAATAATGGTGTAAAGATTTACTGTCAGGGAGCTGGCCGGGTCCCAGCAGGATGGCAGCTCGGAGCAGAGAGATGGCCTGGCATGCTTGGGTCGCCTGTATTTACACTGATGAATGTGTGTGGTTTTCCTGGTCGGCATCATTATATGGAGCCTGTGGTTTTTGTAGCGCGTGTAGCTCCCGCTCGGCTGTGTCTTTCTGTTTCCATTGAGAGACAAGTTGCCTCATTCCTTGACTCCCCAGAAATGAAGGGTAGGACTCGTGTGAAAGCGATTTGCAGCTAGATAAAATGACTTATAAATATGACGAATTCATGACATATTATTTGTATTGGAATATGGAATTAGTCAAAAACAAATATTTGGAGCTGTGTAATTTGTTGGTGAAGCATTTACTGAATGTAATTTCATATATTGATTTGGTTACATGGTTAAATATGTATGCTGAGGCATTTTAATTTACCATTTTCTGGAATGAAATGATTGTGGTATGGCATTTTAAGAAATAACGTCTTTGGCTTATAGTAGAAATGGTTTCTTTTAGGTTCTTGTATTTAGCCAACAGTTTGATACAACAACCATTTGTCTTGAGTTCTAAAGGAAGTTTTAGACTTTTGTTATGAAATCATACAACTACCAGGAATTTAGATGAAAATCCTTGTATTTATGAATGTTTTAATTGGAAAAATCATTATATATCTCTTGTAAAAATAAAATGCCCTTTTACACAGTGCACAAATTTATCAAAATCTATATTATTGTACCTGTCAACATAGAATGTTATTAACGTGTATGTTACATGCTTATAAATTTATGTGATTGGCATTTACCAAGCATAGTTAAGTTTTAGTCCACACAATATGGACTAAACACATGATACGAATGCAAATTTAAAAAACTTTTTTATTTCACTATCACTGTCATTGACTAAGGTCACGCCATTTTGTTTTTTCTACGGCTACATTGTTCCAAACGTCATCCTTATTGATGACCTTGCTCCATTCCAAGGCAGATTTGACTTTTGGAAGCAGATAAATGCCAGCTAAAATCAAAGCTTGTGCATGTAGTAAAGAATTGACCATTCTGGATAATACTTATGTAAAAATAAGTCAAAAACAACCCTCAGTGTGGCTCAGTGGATTGAGCACTGGCCTGTGAACCACAGGGTCACCTGTTCGATTCCCAGTCACGGCACATGCCTGGGTGGCAAGCTGGGTCCCCAGTGAGGGGGTGCATAAGAGGCAACCACACACTGATGTTTCTCTCCCTCTCTTTCTCCTTCCCTTCCCCTCTGTCTAAAAATATAATAAAATAGTTAAAAAATAAAAAATAAAAATAAATAAAAAATAGAGAATGACACTAACGTGATACAACAGGTGTTTCTGACAAGCATAGCCATTGGAAAATGCATTAGTAGTTGAGTTTCTGTTTTATCTATTAAGTCCTTTTAAAGATACTCATGAAAACCATTTCTCGTGAAATTATGGCTAGTTATGATAGACCTTCATAAAACCAACGTTGCATGATTTCCCATTCATTAAGTGGAATAAAATTTACTGTGGGGATGTTTTAATTGTACACATCCCCTTCCTGCCTTTTCTGAGTAGCTGTCTAGAAATGGGGGAAAATACGGCACGGGTTTTGTTTGGGTGGTTTCTAGTGAAGCTTAGCAAGGCCGTGCTTTGTGCTGTCTGTTATCAGCTATAATTTCTTGAAAACAGATGGCAAACCGGCAGTGTTAGAAAATTTGTCATTTACTGTCCTACGCTAAAGACAAACCACTGAGTAACACTGCAGCCCCTTGAAACATCAAAACAACCTCCAGTTATTCTGGCTGGTTCTGCATGTCCCACCATTTATGGTCTTTCGGCTGAAGAGCCAAGTTCATCCGTTATCGCTGTTTTCTTTCCATCTGCTAAGATCATTGCATGTGTACTGGTTTTGCATGCCAAGATGTTTTACCTGGCAGAGGAGCGAAGCAAATCTGTCTTCCATCTTCATTAGGATTCATTTTCTCTTTCAAATACTCAGCCATTAAAATTAGAAGTCACAAAAAAAAAGAAAGAAAATTAAAACTGCTCAGGGTTGGAAACTGTCATGGACCCATGAGAAACTCAGCAAGCAAAGCTGAAGCAAGTTCCTTTCCCATGGTACTGCGTGGAGCATCCGGGAGAAACCGCATCTTCCCCGGGGTGGATGACCAACCAGTGGGGCTTGGAGGCCTGCTGGGTGGGCCGGCAGGAGCAAGAAAACACCAAGCAGCTGTTGCTAGGGAAGCTGGTAGATTTTTGCCAAGGCCTGATGCTAGGCCTCTTCTGCAAATCGGTGATTAAAATACATGAACTTCGGCAAAATGTTCTTGGACTATTTCCTTTTCTGTCTGACTTCAAAAAATAGATGACAAACACTTTAATCAATGAATATTTACTGCTAGACTGATTGCCTGAGAGACTGAATCATTGGCCGGTGCCCTTCTGATAATCAGGAAAGAAAATAGATGCATTGTTTTATCGTTGTTTTATCTCCTATTCAAATGCTTCATTATTTTCCTGTAGAGTGTAGATGAAACCTTTTTTGGACCTTGAAGCCCTGATTTAATTTTGCCTCTATTTCTATATCTTATCGCAATCATGGCTAAGACAGTATCACTTAGCTTGAGATTGAAGTCCTCACCAGGATACGCAAAGGGCCTCACTGCCCTTGTGTGCAAGTATATGTTATAGGCATGTATACTCACTCAACCAAAGTGACCTCCACACCCCGCACACTAGTGTCCTGTCCGTCCTAGCACTGAGCTTGACTTCTAACACAAAATGTTCAACTATCCCACTAAGAAGTGGTATGCTTCTCCCCTGAGCTTTTATCCTCTTTTTAACTCATTCAGCATTTTATCCTATGTAAATCCATGGTATCGCTTTATGTATTTTAAAGGCTGTCTTGTACTTATCTTGAAGGTGTGCATTATACATTTAACTTACCATGAGAGCCAATCACTAGGTTTCCAACAAAAACTTTATGTAAAAAAAGAGGTGTGGATTTCTTTTCCTTTTTTTCACCTTCCAGTATCTGACATAGGATGTTATAATAGTAGTTATTTCATAAACAGTTTTCTGATTTGCTCTGGTATTTTTTCCAAATATTTTCCCTTCATCCCTCTATTTTTGGGTCTGATTTATGGTATATTCCTATTCTCTCTCTCCCTCCTCCCTCCCTCCCTCCCTCCCTGCCTCTCCTTCCCCTTTCTTTCCCCTTGTGTGGGTACCAAATTCTGCCTCTTTCT
The DNA here is from genome assembly GCA_028533065.1 of Trachops cirrhosus. Lineage (NCBI taxonomy): Eukaryota > Metazoa > Chordata > Mammalia > Chiroptera > Phyllostomidae > Trachops > Trachops cirrhosus. Next base: position 78,441,451 of record CM052549.1, read on the forward strand.
TAGATGTGGACCTGTCAACTTTGGATGCAGGCCTGGTTCTCTGCATTACTAGTTATTTGCAATAACTGTTGGTTCTTCTGGGTTCTCACGTTGTTCCTCAGCCCTGTTTTGCTAACTTCTAGTCTCATGTACAGTACTGTGCAAATGCGATATTTTTGTCTGGCCTCATTGAGATATTGTATAAGTTTAAGGTATACAATGTAGTGATTTTATATATATTATATTGAAAAAAAATGATTACCACAATAAGGTTAGTTATCACATCTATCACTTCACACAGTTATAATTTTCTTGTGATGAGAACTTTTAAAACCTACTCTTTTAGCAACTTTCAAATACACAATGCAGTGTTGTCGACTACAGTTCCAACTACAGTTCAACGCTGTGCATCACATTCCCAGAACCATTCGTCTCATAACTGGGAGCTTCTACCTTCCCCCCACCTGCACCCACTTCTCCACCCCGCACCCCCTGCTCCTCCAACCGCCAGCCGGTTCTCGCTCCCTAGTTTGATTGTTCTACATTCCACAGATAAGGTGATGGTTTTGTGGGCATGACACCCAAAGCCCAAGCAGCAAAAGCAAAAATAAACAAGACCCAAGAACTTCTGCCCAGGAAAGGGGACCACTAACGCAAGGAAAGGGCAGCCTACGGAACGGGAGACAGTATCTCACAGCACGTGTCTGACCAGGGGCCAAATCCAACATACGTAAGGAACTCATGACACACAATCGTGAAAAACCAAATAATTCAATTTAAAAGTGGGCGTGGGACCTGAATAGACAATTTTCCAAAGAAGGTGTTCAAATGGCCAGCGAGTACTTGGCAAGGGGCTCCCTCTGTAGTCGTGGGGAACGCAAACCAAAACCACAGGGCCGCATTTCGTTACAAGGATGCGCCTCCTGCACACACCTGTGAACCACGTGTTCATCCAATGAGCAGTGTTCGTCGTTAAGAACAGTCCATTTTTTTAAAGCAATGATTTGTCAAAAAAACTCTTTGTAATGCAAAATACCTAGGGATTTCAATTTTATTAAATAGCCACAAAAGTAAAAGAAGTAATGTGGTCACTCTAACTTTTTTTTTTGACAAAATTTATTATTTGGAATATCACCAGTGCCCAAATCCTAAGAATAAATTTCAGCCTATGAAATCATGTCTACATATGAAACAGTACATTAAATATAATGTTTAAAGTCAACTTTGAATTTCAGAGGTCTTGACTTGTGAGGAATTGGGAACCTCCCTCCATGTGAGAGATAATGAGATGGAGAACAATGGAGAGACCTCTGACTCCAAGTCGTGACTGGAAACCAGCGTTGCTGGTCCGGGGACTGCCCTATTCAACATGCTATCAGTATCTTGAATGAAAGCATAGAAGGGCAGCTTATAAATTTTACAAATGGGAAGGACAAAAGAACGAAAAACAGACGTTATCTTGAGTGTTTCATATTCCAGGCTGATTTATGGTGTTCGTGTTTGAACAGAATTTTAATGTGACTTTTGCATGTTATGTGATTTCTGCAAAACAAGTACAATCAAAGGTTGCATTGATGGGCGGAGAGTGTTCAGATAATGATAGGAATATTGGTTCTTTTCATTTTGAAGTATTTTATTATTAGACCAGATCTGGAATGGGATGTTTATTTCTACCTGTAACATTTTAAGAGCCAGTGAACTGGGAGAGAATAGCAGGAAGAGGGGATGGGAAACATGGGGTATTTAGAAATGATGCTTTATGGTGAACAAAGATAAATTGGTTGTGTGTAGTCTGAAGAACAGGACTCTGAGGGAGGGGAGATGTAATTGCAAATGATAAAAATATTTTCAGCCTCACATTTATGAGGCAAACGCTAGGTGTGATCCTCATGACTGACCTAGTGGTGAGGGAAGGTGTGAATGCAGAAAACTGTACCAGAGTGCAGAATGTGCTAAGTGTTATAATAGCCCATAATCAGTGTAGAGCCAGGAAAATAGATGCCTCCAGCATCGCAGAAGGAAAGGATGTTATGTATATGAAGTCCGATGCCTTCTGTCTTCTCTGGCCCTCAACCTAACTTCCCAACCTGACCAAATCCAGCTCAAAAGAGAGTGTTGGAAATGGTCGTTTTCCAACCCACCATGATCCAGGACAAGTCAAGTGCACAGGGGAGAGTATGGAAGGGATAGGGATGTGGGTGGTTACCAGCTGGCACAGATAAGGTGAAAAGTTGCTATGGAAACAGAGGCCCAGGCAGGATAGAGAGAGACAACCATGAAATGGTCGTAGAAAGCTTCGTACCCACTCATAGTTGAAGGCTGCCTTCAGAAAGGCAGGAGAGGGATGTTCTGCATTTCCCCAGAGATCAGTGAGTGACAAGAGTGATTCAAGATGAAGTTTAGCTGTTTATGAAAAATAACTTTTTGTAACTGGCATTCATGGCAGAATGGTCTGCTCTGTCATTATGTGAGATGTTCAAGCACACATTTTATGCTGATTTTTTCATGGGTGCTGTAGAAGGGATTCCTGTAGCAGGGGTTCAGTCAAATTGGATGACATCTGCCTTAAGCTTTACAATTTTATGACTTCTAAACTACTCAGTATAAAACAACAAAATGAAAAAGTAGATGAAATTCATATGCAAAACGTGAATAGGAACTAACAAAAGGAATTCAGTACTTTCCACATGTTTCAATAACCTGGGGGGAAAATGAGTACCCAACAAGGAAACAAAGAGTAAGTCTTTCTTATCAGCCCTGTTCAGGATCCTGAACTTTTAAAATAAATGTCCATCGATGCTCCGAATAACCAGCCCTTGGGGTTCTCTGTAAGACTTGGGTAGGAGAAAGCGCCTCTGTTCACACAGATGCTGGCACCGGCTGAAGGGTAGCAGCCAGCCGACTGGCCTCAAATGTCAAGGCTCTCGGCAGCCCCTGGCTGAGAGCAGGCTCTCGCGTGTGCAAATTCCACTCCCTGGCAGGGCCACAGTCCCACTGTTATGGACTAAAGAGCCTCCCCTCTCACCTGGACCCATCTCTAGTGGTGCCAGGTGACGAAGAAGGATGCACTTCCTTGATAAGCAAGGGAAATTAATTCAGAAAGCAATGGGCACATCAAAAAAGGGAAGAGGACGGTATCACTTCATTCATTGTGTGAATAAGAAAGGTGCAGGAATAAAGAATGTCATCCGTGTCTTGATTGGATGGTATCTAAGTAGCAAGCAGCTGGAATCGAGCTCATCCATGGTAGAACTTCTTATAAAGCACCCGGCCCAGTGGTTCCCGGTAGGCTTGGGCAGTCAGTGATGCGAAGTCAGGGTCGCCACGTGGAGCTCACTGGGAGACAGAATAGCAGAGCAAGGGGAGACCTGGGTTCCCCTCTTCACTACGCTGGCCCTTCGCTGCATGAACTGAAGTATTTTATATGATGTGTCTACTTCAAAGGATTGTTATAAGATTAAAAGCGGTAACGTATATGAAACTATCTCAGTATATGGTATCTGTTGTTATTCTTCGGTTAGAGACCTTCAACATTTCTTTGTATTAAACTAATTCCAGGTTTCCCTGTAACTTGAACCCTCTAATCCTCATTATGGCTTAAGTGCTACACATGGTAAAGGAGTTTTATCTTCCACAGACAGACTTTTAAATATTTGAAAATAGGAATCATACGTTGGCTCATTATTTCTTTTATAGGCTAAAGGTCCTCATTCCCTCACTTCTTCTCATATTTTATGGCTCCCGGCCACCTCATGATCTTGTAAGGAGAACCGTCCTGAACGTAAAGTGAGGCTGGGGGTGGGAGCGGTGGTGACAAAGAGGCTGAAACTCAGAATGAATAAGCATGGGAAATGGAGGGTGGAAAGCACTGAAACAGGTCCCGTTCTGATTCTGGACTGGCAGATTCAGCACCTCTGCTCCGCGTCCTGACAGCCAGAGGCTCTGAGGCTGGCGTTGGTCCAGAGGGACTGAGCTGTGTACCATTCCGCTCGCTGCTGCTCACCTGAGTCTACTCCCAGGTGCACGAAGGGCCACCTGTGTGCTGGCTTATGGGTTTCCAGAAACACTCTCCTCTGATTCTGCCTGAAAATCACACACTTAATGCTTTACCGTTTTATCTGAAATGCCTACAAGCAACGCTGGGTTAAGCCATAGTTCAGCTAATTTAATCAGAACATATAATATGTAAGCCAGGTTCCTTAAATCATGCTTTAATGCATTAAAGTTCATCCTTTGCAGATACACAGTTTGATGACGTTTGGCAAAGATCGAGAATCATGTAACCAGCGCCAAAATCAAATTTAGGTACCACTGCTCCAAAAGAGTTCCCTCACGTCGCTTCGTAATCAATGCCGCCCTCAGTCCCCACCGCTGAGAACACACATCGATTTTGTTTCCTGTCTATAGTTTTTGCCTTTTTGTGGGATGTCATGTAAATGTCGTACAGTTTGTAACCGTTTGCTCGTTGCTCATTTCACTTCACACAATGCTCGTCAGAGTCATAGCCGTATAGTATGTGTCAGTAATTGGCTCCTTTTGATTGCACCACAATTTCTTGACCCAGTCACTAGGTGATAGATGCTGGAGTTTTTTCTTGGTTTTGCAGATTTTGGATAAAGCTGCCGTAAGCTTCCATGTTCAGGGTGTTGTGGGCACATGTCTCTTCATTTCTATTGGGTGGATGCCTGAAGTGGGAGAGTTAAGTTTATTCTTTTTGTATGTTTAACTTTGTAAGAGGCTGCCAAGCTCTGATTGTGCTATTTTTTGCATTTCCACCAGAAAAATCTGAGAGTTTTGGTTGCTTTGCATCCTCGTTGGCACTTGTATTGTCTGTGTAGAGAGGACAGGGGAAGGTAGGTTTACAGCGATGAGTACACAGACATGGAGTTTATTCCCGCACTGTTATTTATTAATTATTGTATTGTTTTCTATACAACCAACTGTAAACCTACTTTTGCCCCACCCTGTCTATGTATGCGTTTATTTTCATTGGTTTCTCATTGTGGTTTTAGTTTGCCATCTCATGCTGGAAAGTGTTAACAGATTTTTTTCATGTACCTATTTGCCATCTCTATGTTTTCTTGGCAAAGTGTCTGCTCAAGTTCTAGGTCCTTTTTAATTTGGCTGGTTGTTTCTTACTGAGTTGTGAAAGTTGATGTTTATGTATTGGGTACCAGCCCTTAATCACAGACGTGTGGGTTTGTTTTTACTTTCTTTTTCATTTTCATTTTTTTCAGTTACAGTTCACGTTCCATATTATTGTGTATCGGTTTCAGGTGTGCAGCGTAGTGGCTGGACAGTCGTATGCTTTACAGACGCTCCCCCTGCTGCTTCCAGCGCCCACCGGGCCCCGTCCACGGTTACCTTGCTTCATATACGTGTTTTGCAAATGCTATTCTCCAGTCTGCGTTTTTCAGTGTCTTTGAAAGATCATTGGTTTCCATTTTTATTTATCAGTTTTAATGGTTTTATGCTTATTTTGTCCTACATAAGAGAACTTTGCATAAACCTATGTGACAAAGGTTCCCTCCTATGTTTTCTGGGAGCATAGTTCTGTGTTTTACATTTGGATCTATGATAGACTTTAAGTTGCTTAAAGTCTTCAAAAACTTTTCTTTGCATATGGATATCTAACTGTTAGAGAACACTTTATTGAAAATATTACCTTTTCACTTTTGATTGGCCTTGCTGCTTTTGTGGAAAATAAACTGACCATATATTTGTAAGTCTGTATTCAGACTCTCTGCTAGTTCATTGGTGTATATTTATACACTTTTACCAAAACCACAGTGCCTTAATTGCTTAGATTTATATGAAGTATAGAAAACAGGTAGTATAAATCCTCCTCCTTTGTTTCTCTTTCTTGATGTCCTTTTGTCCATTCTCAGTCCTTTGCTTTTCCATATAAAGTTTAGAATGTCTGCAATATTCTACCCAAAACTATGCCAGAATTATTTTTTGAGATTGCTTGGATCTATAGTTCAGTTTAGAGGAGAATTTACAGTCTTACGTTATTGAGTCTTCTGATCCCTAAACATGTTACATAATGCCATTTGTTTAGCCCTTTTTAAATTTATCTCTGTAATGTTTTATATATTTTAAAGATTTTATTTATTCATCTTTAGAGAGAGGGGAAGAGAAGGGGAGAGAGGGAGAGAAACATCAATGTGTGGTTGCCTTTCATACACCCCTTACTGAGGACTTGGCCTGCAACCCAGGCACGTACCCTGACTGGGAATCAAACTGGCGACCCTTTGGTTTGCAGCCCGTGCTCAATCCACTGAGCCACACCAGCTAGGACATGTTTTGTATATTTATAGCATACATATTTCCATACATTGTGCTAGCTCTGTTTCATTTTTGTTGTCATTTTAAAGTGACTCTGTTTTTTTCCTTAATCACTATATTCCTTTATACTAAATGAACAGTTTCATTAGTATAACAATTTCATTTAGTATTAATGAACAATTTCAGTTGTTCATTTAATATAAAGGAACATAGTGATTTTTCACCCTTGTATCCTGTGACCCTGTTAAATTTATTCATTGTAGTACCTTTTGCGAAACTTACTTGCGATTGTCTACTTAGATCGCCATGTCTATTGCAAATAAAGACAGTTTTATACTTTTTCCTTTCCAATTTTTATACTCATTCATTACTGTTTTGCTTGCTTATTTTTTATTTGCACTGATGAAGACCATAAGTCACAGTGATGGGGGAAACCTCCTGCCTTATTCCCGATCTTAGAAGAAAAGCATTCAGTCTTTGTCTGTGAAGTATAATGTTAGTTGTAGGCTTTTTATAGGGACAGTTTATCAGTTTGAGGAATTTCCCATCTGTTACTAGTTTGTCCAGAGTTTCTGCATTATGGTTAATGTTGAATTCTAGCAAATCATTTCCTACGTGTATTTATATGATCATATACTTCTTTTTAGTTTGTTGATACACTGAGCCACACTGATAGATTTTTTAATGTGAAATCAACTCTGTATTCCTGGAATATAGCCCACTTGGTATAATATGCTATTTTTTATATATAACTTGATAATTTGTGTAATGATTTTGTGCTATATTCATGAAGTATATTGGTCTGTAGTTTTATATGATTTCTTGGCAAGTTTTGCTATATGGTAATATTGGCCTCACGAAATGAGTTGGAAAGGTTTTCTTTCTTTTTTGTATTTAAGAAGTTTGTGTAGGAGTGGCGCTCTTTCTTCAGTGTTTAGAAGAAATTACCAGTGAAGCCATTTGGACCTAAAATTTACTTTTTTAAAAATGATTTTTAACTGTGAATTTAGTTCCTTTACCAGATATCAGACTAATTGGGCTATCAATGTCTTCTTGTATTAATGTTAACATTTTATACCTTTGCCTATGTGTTCAACTCTAGTTGTTGAGTTTATCACACAAATTTGTTAATTTGTTCACTAACCTCTTTCATTTCCTTTTTGGTAACTGGTTCTCCATCCTCCTCTCCCCCACACATTTGTCTAGTTAGAGGGTTTATCATTAAAATTGATAATTATGAAGAACCACCTTTTGGCTTCACTTCCACAGTTTTTTTAAATTTTATTTTAATTGTTGTTTCAAGTACAGTTTTCTGTCCTTTACTCCCATCCCAGCCCACCCACCCATCCCTCCTCACCTCCCTCCCATTTCTAACCCCCTAGTTTTTGTCTATGTGTCATTTATATTTGTTCCTATAAACCCTTCCCCCTTTCTCCTGAAATTCCCCTGAAATCCCCCTCCCCTCTCCCCTCTGGTCACTGTCAGCCTGTTCTCTATTTCAGTGTCTTTGGTTATATTTTGCTTGTTTGTTTGTTTTGTTGTTTAGGTTCCTGTTAAAGGCAAGATCATATGGTATTTGTCTTGCACTGCCTGACTTATTTCGCTTAGCATAATGCTTTCCAGCTCCATCCATGCTGTTGCAAAGGGTAGGAGCTCCTTCTTTCTTTCAGCTGCATAGAATTCCATTGTGTAAATGTACCATAGTTTTCTGATCCACTCATTTACTGATGGACACTTAGGTTGCTTCCAGCACTTAGCTATTGTAAATTGTGCTGCTATGAGCTTTGTGGTGCATAGGTTCTTTTGGATTGGTGTTTCAGAGTTCTTAGGATATTACTTCCACAATTTTTAAATCTGTTTTAAATTTTACTGATCTCTAATTATGATTTCTCTGTGACTATCTTTTTGGCCCATGGTTTAATTAGACTTTTGGCAGCTTTTTAAATTTTCAAACATTTTGGATATTTTTAGATATAGTTTGTTATTGGCTTGTAGTTTAATTTTTTATTGCTGGAGGGTTTACATTGTATGATTTTAATTATTTTAAATTTGTTAAAATATATTTTGTGGCACAGAATATGCTGTATCTTGGTGAATATCCCATGTGTACTTGAAAGTGTATATTTTTGGTGGTTGGGTATTTTGTAGATGTCAAGTAAATTGATAGGATGCAACTTTCATAAGAACATGTTTTGAAAGATAAGGAAAAGGTAAGCAGTGTAAGAGTTAAGATGCCTATAGTTTAAAAAGTGTTCAGGAGCAATACGAAAACCTTTGTTCCTTATCTGCCCTTCCATTCCAAACGATAGCTTTGCTGGGTAGAGCAATCTGGATGTAGGTTCCTGCTTTTCACGACTTTGAACATTTCTTGCCAGTCCCTTCTAGCCTGCAAAGTTTCTTTTGAGAAATGGGCTGACAGCCTTGTGGGAACTCCCCTGTAGCTTCCCAGACAAGAAGAAACTAAAGGAGTTCATCATCACCAAATAATTATTGTATGAAATATTAAAGGGACTTATTTAAGAAAAAGAACATCAAAACTATGAATAATAAAATCACGATAAACACATACATAACAATAACTGAATCTAAAAAACAAACTTAAGTAAACAAGAACAGAGTCAGAATCATGGATATGGAAAGCATCTGGATGGTTGCCAGATGGGAGGGGAGTTTGGGGGGAATGGATGAAGAGGTGAGGGGATTAAGAAGTACAATAGGCAGTTACAGAATAGGCAGGGGGATGTAAAGTGCAGTATAGGGAACGGAGTAGCCAAAGAACTTATTTATACACATGACCACGGACATGAACAAAGGTGGGGGGATTTCCTGAGGGAGTGGCGGGTGCTGGGTGGGGGGGCAAAGGGGGAAACACTGAGACCGCTGTAATAGCATAATCAATAAGACATTTTAACCCCACTGAGAGCACAGCAGCTTGTTTTCAAAGTCTTAGAAGTGAGTGGGTGAGGCCGAGCAGAAGCAGGTTGAAGAAAACACAGCGCACACGTATCTTCAGTAACCCACATCCTCCATCGGTATGTTCCGATCACTTTCATGTAGCAGTTTGGCTGTAGTTGTTTGGACACAGATGTAAAAAAAAACTATTAAACTTGAGAATTATTCACTCAGTCTTCATTCCCATTTACTGTAAATCACAGAGTAAATGAAGCTCACGAGAGAAGAAATCTGAGAGGCGTATTTATGCCCATGTAATTCAGTTGTGATATTAATCACCTGTAACACATCACATGCCAAAATTAATCTGCATTTACTTAAGATTTTATTTGTGCTTTTCAGAATATATTAATGTCTGCTGTGGAAAAGGTGCTTTAAAATATGCCTGATTTTTCATGATTTTGGATTTTGATTAACCTATAGGTGCCCAAACCATCCTAGAGCAGCACTAGGGAAAGATGTGAAGGTCAAGCTTTCTTCCCCCACCTTAGAAATGGGTATTTGGAAGGCTTAGAAAAATCAATGCCCTATATTAAAGATCATTCCGGCCTTTTCCTTGAAACTCTAATACCAGAATCACCATTTTTTTCTAAGCAACTTTGCAGTTCCATTCAAACATAACTACTTTCTCATTTCTTTTTCTTAGACAGCTCCCAGGGTCAAAAAGAAATGAACATAATGTTTTAGTAGATTTGTTTTTCAAACCTTCTCGAGAGCAATCAAATTCTGTAATCCGTAGAAGAGCATATTTATGTTTCGTTCAAAGACAGTTCAGCCTGCACCAGGCCCTTTAAAGGAATAGATATAAAGGGACTTTTTTCCACCCTTTTGATTCTCTAGTGGAAGCATTTGTTCAATGCAGTTTTGTCCTTAAGAAAAACAATGTTACGTCATATTTTAGGAAGAACCAGTGGCTGCTGGATCAAGCACATGCCTGCTGAGGAACTAGGAATCCCAGGTCATCTGCTTTTCTGTAGGCAGCATGAGCAAAGCAGATAGATCTGCTTACTGGCCACTGAGCCAAATGGTTTTCAAGTTTTCAGTTAGAGAACTCTTGAAAAAACCATGATCATTGAATATCAGTTGTAGAACTAGTAGCTTGCAGAAGAAACGGATCGCTATGCTTTGATGGTCTTATCCCTAACTCAAACACACCAGCCTTTGTCGCAGACAGGGTTTCTATAGCCATGAAAAACACAGCCAGAGATATTCCTGGAGTCGAAACCCAGAGGACAAGACAAAACTCACACTTCTGGGTGTCTGAAGTCTGGCAATGGGAATGTTAAAAATACGCTGCCCTACTTGCATAGGCTTCTAGACACATCGTGATTAAGGAAGATACTTTTACCACTTTCTTTCCTAACAAAATAGGTAAAACCTGCTCACCAAGCCTGGGGTGTGAATACAAGCACCTCATTTTAATTTTACCCGTGGAATGGCTGCTCTCTCACATGGCTTATCTTATTAACAGAAAATTTCAGATGTCCGTCTTGATCACATCACCCCGATAAATGCAAGGACCCTGGAACTTGCACAGCCCGAGCCAGAAGCGAGGTGTCCATCACAGAGCAACAGCCGCCTTCTTGTACCGGCAGCCCCCAAGGGCTTGCCCTGCCCACTCTGAGGGGCCATTGCCAAAATGCAGCCTCACTCACAGCCTGCAGTTTTGAAAGGAGGCAACCCACTCAATTACTCAATTACTTAGAAATTCTCCGCCCCGCTCTCCAACTTCGACAACTCGTAGCACTCAGCTCTCCCAGTTCACAGACACTGTCAGTTTTCCTGGCACCAGCCCGCTCCCCGAGTGCTCGACCAGAACAAGTTTACTGAGAGATACAAAACCCCAGCCCTCCCCTCTACATAAGTCCTTCCTGGCATTAACTAGTTTGTTGTTCTGTTTTTCATAAACCTTCATAATCCAGAGGAGCTGATTGTTGTCCCTTTCCCTTAGACTGAGAGGCTATTTGCCTGCCCTTCTAATGGAGGCCACTGTTAATGAGACTAGGATTTTTCAGGACAACTCAAGTGATGTCAGGTAGCATATTCCTAGATTAGTGAAGAGATGACAAGGAGGGTCCCTTTTAGTATCTGTCTGTGCTAGGACTCTCTTCCTGTAAACATAGACTGCCTCCTCCCCCCCACCTTTCCTCCTCTCCCCTCCCCGCTCCTTCTTCTTCCCCACCCTCTCCAGCTTGCTCCCACTCTCTCTCTCTCTCTCTCTCTCTCTCTCTCACACACACACACACACACTCAGGAGGCAACTCTGGAAAAACCAAACTACAACTGTCATCTCTACTAGAGCCTGGGTACAATTTTAACTGTACTTGGGGTAAAAATTAGTTATGAAGAGCATGCTTTCTGAGCTCCAATTTTCCCATCTGTAAAGTGAGAGTCTAGTAATTCAGAACTTGTATAATGTTTGTGAGGAACTAACTCACAAATAGCCCTTAAAAGAGTACTCAAACCCGAGTGCAAATAAATATAGCCATAATTTAGCCCTATTTCTTCTTCCTCCATTTTATTGGAAATGCTGTCACCTTGTACAGATTCTGTTTCTCGTTTGCACTCGCAGCTTTCCCCGTGTGTGGTGCACCCTCACCAGGGACTCCGTCTGCTTCCTGCTCAGGCCGACCCTTCTGCGACCTCTTGTCCTGCAGACCTCTTAGTTGAAACGACCCTCCTTGCTCTCCTTTTTCTTTTATTTTTTCATAGACATCAAATATTAGACTTGTGTTTGTTCCAGGAGGCATATGGGTTGTTGTCGATTCCATGGAATACTCTACCTAGACAGTCAGGTCACCTGTGAGCAAAAGCCGAGCTCCCAGAACGGAGCTGCGAGGTCGCCTAAGGCTCAGGTCTGAAAGCCACTCGGAACCACAGCTGCGTTCTCTTGGCCCGAGGACCACGGCAGACAGAAGCTGGGGGGCGGGCAGGAGGAGGCTTCTGCTTTCATGGGAAGGATGGCAGTCATGTTGCCGCGGGCCTGTGGGATGGAGCCCTGGTTCCACCTCTCTACGAACTTGCAACTTTAGTAAGGCAACCCTGGCTGGTGTAGCTCAGTGGATTGAGCACAGGCCTGTGAACCAAAGGATCGCCAGTTCGATTCCCAGTCAGGGCACGTGCCTGGGTTGCAGGCCAGGTCCCCAGGAGGGGGCATGCGAGAAGCAATTACACATTGATATTTCCCTCCCTCTCTTTCTCCTTTCCCCTCTCTCTAAAAATAAATAAATAAAATATTAAAAAAAAAAACTTTAGTAAAGCAATTGGCTTCAATGATGTTGCTTGTCTTATTATTACACCCGAATATCTTACAAATTCCATAGAATAAAAGCCACAGTGTGAGTGCTTCTGAAGTAGATAGAATGTGCCACAATATTGGAAGCTTTCAAAAAATGAAATTGGCCCTGGCTGGGTAGGAATCTGTTGGTTAGAGCATCCTAATATGCTAAGTTGCAGGTTCAATCCCTGGTCAGGGCACATACAAGAATCAACCAATGAATGCATAACTAAGTGGAACAACAAATCAATGTTTCTTTCACTTCTGCACCCTAAAGTAAATAAATAAGCAACTTTTAGAAAAATAAAATAAATAAAAATGACATCATTATACAATCACCTATGGATCATGCATATTTTAACATATACAATTGCAACCTCACATTCATGCTGGAATCCTTTATTTTTGTATCATCTTGTTCCTCTGCTGAGAAGACCAGTATTTCTATTGAACTTTTATTTTATTTTATAATCTGAATATTAAAACAATAAATGTAATCTCTCACAGCTGTCATTATGGTTTTGCTGACTGTCTGTTGCTCAGCCTTTTTTTCCCTTATCAAAATTCTTCCTGGTTGATTTACTTCTTAATTTTTTCCCTATTAAATGATAGAAATTTTAGGAGAGTGTTTTTTTCTTCTTACATTAGTTCAGAATCATAGATTCAATCATAATCTCTTTGATATTCAAATGACCCTCATTGGTTTGGATATTTCATAACTTTCACTTCAAAAGCTTTTATTGCCTTTCATGAAATTCTCCTGGTTTGTTTTATGTCCAGTAATTTGTAAGCCATCCATTCTCTTTTTAAAACCACTTATCTGCAAATTTTTCTCAATTACAATGCTCATTTTGGTTTTAAGCAAAGTTCAATCATAATATAGCACACATAATGGTTAGTTTAAATTTTATAATAGAAATATTTACATTCCTTATATAACTGTTATACCAGGAATGAGATAGAAACTTACTGTTTATTAAATAAAGTATATGTCTTGATATAAAAAGCTGCATAGTATTGTATATATTATGCACTGAAACCATATCAGACCCTCTGAAAGATACAAAAAGTATCCAATATTGCCTCAGCTCAACATCTATCCTTCAAGTCAAAGTTTCCTGCCACAAACAGGAAACTTAACTAAATTACAATTACAATTAACATTACAATTAACTAAACTCCAAACTTTGTTTGAATGTTACCACTTTTTCCCATTAATGTCTCTTTCTGATATAGGATCCAATCCAGGTACCACCTTGGTCACTTTTGTGAACGCCTTCTTTCTGGCTTTTAATCCGGCTTTGTCCGTCTTCCCGCCCCTTTCAATGATTGACAGGTTGGTCGACGTGCTCAGCCCTGGTGGGTTAGGTCCCATCACTGGGCTCTGTCTTCCCTGGTAACCCCCTTCTCCAGATCCTCTTGGGGAAAGGAGGTCCTACTCACCCCACTTTAAATTTCTTTTTTTATTTTTCTATTATAGTCAACAACAGTATTATATTAGTTTCAGATATACACTAGAGTGGTTAGACATTTATATGGCTTACGAAGTGACTAACCCGATAAGTCTGGTACCCACCTGATAACCGTATGTAGTTATTACAGTGATTCCTATGCTTCTCACCCCACTTTGGAAACACATTTCAGGATGCTCCAGGATCTGCTCTGCCTCCAGGAAAGGGATCTAGAAAATTTGTTTTTTACCCTCCTGAAATTTAAACAAAACTGGAGAGCTAAGCAATACACCAATGAGGATATTAAAGAATATTGTGAGACAATGTAACACAGGATCTGTTTATGTGGTAGGGACTACAATACCAAAAACAGTAATTAAGGGAGGGCTTTTCAGAGAAGGTTGTGTGAAAAAGAGAACCTTGAACTAGGCTTTGAGGAAAATGTTGGAGAGACATTTTTGGAGGGGTTGGAGAAAATTGTTTTAACACAATGAGTTACGGCATGGGCTAGAAATAAATTCGAAGTCAACTGAAGGTTGATAAAGAGATGCTGAACTTACTAGAACAGAAATTCCATTTGGGAGATCAGTGGAAGTGGTGGATTGTACTGAGGAGGAAGTAAGATCAAGCAAACGATTGAGCTTAGTGTGGACCTATCTCGGAGGACTTTCTCCATCACTCATGAGTCATCATCCCTGATTTTGAGCATGCTATTTCACCACTCAAATGTTCATGTTCTTTTTCTAAAAAAAAATGAGCACAACAAGCATCTCTATTTCATGTTTTTTAATGAAAAATAAATGGAAACACAGAAAAGAAATGAAAGAGAATCATGATAAATAGTAATTGTTCAGCAGTCCTTAACTATTCTTATGACAAGGGAAGAAGTGGCCTAACATTCTGGACTCGAGAGTCTTGGTTTTATCTTCTAAGCCGTTTAAAATTCTGTTTTTCCATTATGGTAGTGTGAAGAGAATTATGTCTAAATCATAGCAGCCTGGCAGGAACGCGCAAGAAGTGTGAAGTTTCCAGGCGTGAAGATGAGAAGAGAAAGAAGGTCGTGTCAGAAAATTGCGCCAGGATTCTGGAAATGGAGAGGGAGGGTGGAATTTTTAGAGGCAAAGCCAAAGAAGAATCAGCAGAAATGAGAAACAGGATGTCATTTCGGAAGACAGACGATATTAAATCATTGAAGACCTGGTGGGAATGGCCAGTCAACACCGGGAGATCGAGACATCCAGGTTAAAGCAGCATATGGGAAATAAACTATTTCCTTTATCCAGTTAGGGGCAAAAACTAACAGTGCAGACCAATTCATTAAAAATATATGTTTACACACAGCTGGAAAGCAAAGCCCTAACATTTATGAGGCAAAAAATCAATCTTCACAAAGAAAGACAAGGTACGTTAACTGGCATATCAGGGAAGAATACTCAGAAGAGCATTTCAAGGAAATTTTAACTGCCAAGGGTAATGGAGTAGCCGATAAACTAAGTTCTAAGACCACTGGACTTAGTGATGAATTTTGCTAACTATTAAGTGGAGATGCTCTTTGTTGAGATAGAAGCAAAATGAAGCAGCTGAAAGGGAAGATCTTTTCAGAAATGTAATCTCATTTCTGTAGGTCATCTTATAGCGCCCCCTGCACATTCATGCAACACACACACGCTTTCTTTCTTTCTTTTTTTATATATATTTTAATTTAATTTAATTTTTTTCTTGGCTAACATTTTTAAAAATTTTTTATTTTAGATTATTCAGTACAGTTTCTATCCTTTATTCCCATTGCAGCCCACCCACCCATCCCTCCCCTCCTCCCTCCCATTTCCAACCCCCCTGGTTTTGTCCATGTGTCCTCTATATTTGTTCCTGTAAACCCTTCCCTTCTCCCCTGAAATTCCCCTGAAATTCCCTCCCCTCTCCCCTCTGGACACTGACACCCTGTCCTCTGTTTCAGTGTCTTTTGTTATATTTCACTCGTTTCTTTGTTGTTTAGGTTCCTGTTAAAGGCAAGATCATATGGTATTTGTCTTTCACTGCCTGGCTTATTTCGCTTAGCATAATGCTTTCCAGCTCCATGCTGTTGCAAAGGGTAGGAGCTCCTTCTTTCTTTCTACTGCATAGTATTCCATTGTGTAAATGTACCATAGTTTTATGATCCATTCATTTACTGATGGGCACCTAGGTTGTTTCCAGCACTTAGCTATTGTAAATTGTGCTGCTATGAACATTGGGGTGCATAGGTTCTTGTTGACTGGTGTTTCAAGGGTTCTTAGGATATAGTCCCAGCAGTGGGATTGCTAGATCAAAGGGTAGGTCCATTTTTAGTTTTCTGAGTAAGTTCCATACTGTTTTCCACAGTGGTCGTACCAGTCTGCAATCCCACCAACAGTGTACTAGGGTCCCTTTTTCTCCACAAGTGTTGGAGAGGTTGTGGAGGAAAAGGGACCCTATATTTTAATTTTATTTAATTGTTGTTCAAGTCCAATTTTCTACCTTTTACTCCCATCCAAACAACTCTTTACTCTTAGCCTCTTACTTTATATTTTTATATTTGCATTAAGCAAGCATTTATGATAATCAAGGGTACTCTATAAATTAAAAAGCTGATGATTGTTGTTATCTTTTAACTGGCTTGATGCATCCCTGAAAGTTTTTGAATGGTGAGGATGGAGCAGGATTGTATCATGTGTAAATGTTTTGCAAAAATCACGTGTGTGAGTGATAGGAGAAGCCGTGTCCTGGAACCCACAGAAGCAGACGGTAGGTAACAACTGAGAAATATTGTCAGAAGCATCGCTAGTAGTTAACACCCAAATATCTAGGGGAATAAAGTGAACTTTCTCACACCACAATCTAGTTTGAAATTACACAGTCAGTCATACTACATTCACCCTCCAACAAGTCCATACTTATCCATTTTATCTTAACCTATTTGTGTCTTTGAGAGATTGCCCTGTACCGTTTTTCCTGCCAATTATTTGTCATCTCTGGTAAAATTGCATTATTGTAGCCACAAACGAGTTTTGATTTAGGAAAAAGCATCTCAGGCAACGACAAATATGCTGTTGACAGGTGTCACTTCCATGCTCTGTGGGAAGGAGCCCCGATTTCTAATGCAGACCAATACTGTAGAACCAAATCCAGATGAAATCACTCAGGCCTCTGTGTTCTGGGTGCACACTCTACATGTCCCTACTAACCCGTTCTTTATGCAGTTACTTTGTGGATATTTTCAATTTCTCTCAGGCAGCAGCCACTGATGGTAAATGTTTAATAAACTGTGCTGAAAGAAAGGGAGAAAAGGAAGGAAGGGAGGGAGGGAGGGAAGAAAGAGAGAAAAAGAAAGTAGTAATTATCAACTACAACTGCTGAGATACCATGACTAATATCCACAGGGAAATTTCTGAAATCTCTGTAAATTCAGCTCTGGCTGGTGTGGCTCAGTGGATTGAGTGCTGGCCTGTGAACCAAAGTGTTGCCAGTTCGATTCCCAGTCAGGACACATGCCTGGGTTGGAAGCCAGGTCCCCAGTAGGGGGAGTGCAAGAGGCAACCACATATTGATGTTTCTCTCCCTCCCTTTCTCCCTCCTTTCCCTTCTCTCTAAAAATAAATAAATGAAATCTTAAAAAATAAAATAAAATCTCTGTAAATTCAGGTTTCAGCAATTTCTGCGTAAGGGAGGAAGATGTTTTTCCTTCTGCCTTAGGTTCTCTGCTGGGTCCCTTAAACAAGAGACAGGTTAACAGGAGAAAAGCATACAGACTTTTGTAATATAAGTTTTACATGGCACAGGATCTGTCACAAAGAAATGAAGATGTGAAAGAAGCAGGTACACCTGAGTGTTTTTATGCTATGTTTGAGGAAGGGTAGAAAGTTCTGGAAAATTGTGATAGGACCCAGGGTCTGAGCTAAGTGGGGTAACTGGGGGACACTTAGCAAGGCCTGTTTGTTAAGATTCCTCTGGACATCCCTTTGTCTTCGGAGACCAGGCTGGTCCTCTCCTCTGGGCGTGGGGCAGGCACCTCTCCCCTGAGGGTCTCATGCGCTGCTTCAGGGCCAGGTCAGAAAGTCCTTCCCGCACCTGCTCTTTCTCAGGCTCCTCCAGAAATGAAGTATGCGCAGGGGCCATGATTTGGGGTACTGTGTCCTGGACTCTGTCACTTTGAAGACCTCAGAACTACTTCAAGGAATTTATCCAAACTCACACAGGCGACACTGGCAAAGTCCTCTGTATTGGGCAACTGTGCACCCGACATTTAATAAGCAGTATGTTATTTACTCTCAGCAAAGTTTTGGGGTAGATATAATTTTCTAGATTTAGAAATAAGAAGACAGAGTCTGTGGTGAGGAGGTGGAGCTTAAGAAGCTGTTTAAGATCCCAGACTAGCAGGTAGTCAAACCGGTATTGATCACCATTCTGATTAAACGTGTAGAGCCCCCTTTTCTCCCCTCCCTACCCCCTTCCTCCCTCCCCTCCTGATGGCATCTGCCTTTTCTCTTGTTTTCTGTGCCTATCTAATAAGACTTTTTTTTGACATTTGATGATTTGGCTACTAGTTCCTCCCAAAACCATCAGAAGATTCCCCTGCCCTGTCCCCAGGTTGGATAGGAGCCTGGTCTCCAGGCCTCAGGATCCAGAGCACGGTGACAGGAAGGTGTATCATGGTTGTCTCTTCATTGAGTTTTCCAGAGTCTTCCATCCCAGCTTCCTCACCGACCCCACAGCCAGCAAGGCTGTGACTCCTGAAGGTCACACATGACATTGTCTTCACTCGAACGTTTCTAGGCTCTAGACCCATGTGTAGCATGGAGACGTGCGGTAACGGTTTGAGAAAACCAGGTTTTTCTCAAACCAGGACATTGAGGGATCAATTAATGAATTAATTAATTAACAGTTTTGGCTTTGGGGAGACTGGTTATTTACACCCCATGTTCCCTTTTCCCCCATTTTTCTTTTTTTTTCTCCTACTGGCAACATATGCTCCCCTGTGGTCAGAGAGCAAGCTCTTCGGTCACCTGAAATAGATACAAATGATACTATTATAATAAGTGTTTACACATCGCAAACTCACCGGGCTAATGGAGTCATGGTTAAACAGAGCCAGGGCTCAAGCCTTGGCTATGGCTGACTTGCTACATTGCCTTAGATTTTATAGCCTATTAAGTATCAGTTTTTTCATCTGAAATGATGGGGAAGGCTTTTTGATGTTTTATTTACTTAGCGATCCTAAGTGCCTAGAACGAAATAGATACCTCAGTGCTTAGGGTTGAAGAATGCACCATCTAGTATCTGTTTTATTTGGTTGCCGTGGGTTTAAACATGATAAATGTGGAGTGTTTCAAGACTACCAGCAAAGTAAGAGTTCAATAAACATCAGCCATTATTGCCACTCTTCACACAAACACTTCCACTAGCTAGGATTTATGATGCCATTGGCTTTCTCAAAAGTTCTTATGTAAATGTCTGTCTCGTTGAAGATAATACCCTCAGTGCCATTCATTGTTACAAAGTTATGACGGAAGCAAGTTGCTGTCCGCATCAATATGTATGCTTCCTTTACTCCGTCCTCGGGCATTGCGTGACCCTTCCCTTCTCCTTTTCTCTGGGACACCAGGGAGCTCAAAATGAAACTTTAATGCCTGTGCTGCTTCAGACACGCAGTGTTGGCGACAGTCTCTGCCCTTTGTGGACTATTGTTGAAAATGTACATTTGTTCCTGATGTTCTATATTCTATAATATTTTCTATACTATTATGTGTCCTGAATATTGTCTATTATTGTTCTGTCATATTTTTAGGAAGTTTATTATTTTTAAATCTTTTTTAAGATTTTTAATCTTTATTATACTGTTACATTATCCTTTAGTCCCCTTATACCACCCCTGCCCCCAGCAATCCTCACACTATTAAAAATATTAAATGTATACCATAAAGCAGTTTGCGCATAAACACATAATGATTCCCAAGTAATTTAGTAATTTAAATGTGATTATCAAATAATTTCCATGGACAAATATAATGAAAAATATAATAAATTAGCTCTGGAATTTTTATTATTGAAAAATTAGACATAAAGAGGCTTAAAAATGTAATTTTATAAACATGCAAATGACATGTTTACCTTTTTAATTTTTATTTCTTGACCTTAGAGAAAATGGAAAGGGGAGAGAGACAGAGAGAGGGAAACGTCGATTTGCTGTTCTACTTTTTGATGCATCCATCGGCTGGTTCTCAGTATGTGCCCTGCTGGGGCACTGAACCCGCAGTCTTGGCATACGGGGGTGGCGCTCTAACCAGTGGAGCCACCTGGCCAGGGGCACGCTTATTATCTTAACTGTGATGTTTGTAATTGTCATGTGTAGTATTTTAAAGCAAAACTAAGGGTCTTCAAATACAAAAAAACATGCAAAATGATTACTGTTATTTTTAACATAACCGAGAAAAAGCTCTATTTATGCTGTTGAAAAATTGCATATATAGTTCAGTAAGAAATAATGCCGTAACACCCAATAGGATAAATTAGGTTTGATTAGGATAATTTATATGTAAAAAGTTACAAATTAAGGCTAGGTACTTTTTAAGTGGAGTAAGTCCTCAATGTTGTCAATAGCTTCTGTGACTTTAAGCTGAACAAGGGAGAATGAGACCAATTTTATCACAGGCTAATTGATGCCTAAGCTCCTGAGAGATGTCATTCCTGTTACAAGGAGACAATGTTGAACAAAATAATGTTATTCAAGTGCCTGCTCTATATGTGTTTCCAAAGAAAGCGATCTTTGGATAAAAGGTTCATTAAAATGTCTAATTACCGTACTTTGCTGTGAATAATGTGCTCCCGTGTATACTGCTCACCAACATTTTGGCCCCAACTTTCAGGAGGAAAATCTTCCCTTTTAATTTTTAATTCAGTTATTTATTTATTTATGTTTAGAAACAAAACTGATTATTGTATTCCAGGGTATTATTTTGCATATGGCTATCGATGTTGCTTCCTGGAGTTAACTTTTAATGCATACGTGTAAATAAAAGAATTAAAAACATTTATATAGATGTAGAATAGTACTACCCATGGATAATGCGGACGCTTATTTTTCCCTCAAAAATTTGGGCAAAAAAGCGTGCATTATACATGGCAAAATGCGGTAATTCCATTCATGTTTTGATGCTTTTTGGTATCTTCAGTATTCTTTGACCTCTACATCACATTCTTCTGTGTAATTGCTACAGGCTTTCTCTTGTGATTACTGGCTTATATACAGTATCTTAAAATTGTGACACCCTATCTTGCAATGATAACAGCATAACTTCAGTAGAACTCTTCAACTTTACAGTATTTTCAATATGTCATCCTATTGTCTTCCTCCCTGAAATACGTCTCTTGAAAAATCCTCACGAAGTATTCCAGGAGTTCCCTTGCATGTGACATGTGTCTTTTCTCTAGCCACTTTTAAAATTCTTTCCTTGCCTTTGACTTTTGACAATTTGATTATAAGGTGTCTCGGAGTAGCCCTATTTGGGCTCAACCAATGTGGAGACTTTGGGGCCTCAGGGTCCCTCGTTTCTCCCCAGGTTCGGGAAGTTTTCAGCCATTGTTGTCTCACATAGACGTTCTGTGCCCCTCTCTTTTTCCCCCCCTTCCGGAATTTCGTAATGCAATCATTGTTTCTTTTCATTGGACCCGCAGGTCTTGCGGGTACTCTGCACTCCTCTTTATTCTTTTCCCTTTTGCTCCTCTGACTGGGGGATTTCTGGTGCTCTGCCATCCAGGTTGCTGATTCTGTCTTTGACATGGTCACGTCCGCTTCTGAAACTCTCTCGTGAATTCTAATACTTAATTATTGCATTTTGTATTGTGTGATGGTTTCTTTGGTTTTGTCGATCATCTTATTTTCATTCATGCATTGTTTTTATAGTTTTGTTTGGTTGGCTATGTGTTCTTACAGTTCCCTACACATTGTAAAGAGGATTATTCTGAATTCTTTATCTGACAGTCCTTAGCTCTTCATTTCTATAAGATCAGTGATTAGAGCTTTGTTGGTTTCCTCTGGGGGTGTCATATTCAGCTGTTTGAGGTTTCTGTGTGTGTGTGTGTGTGTGTGTGTGTGTGATCCCTGATTTCTGATGTTGGTATCTACACATTTGAGTAATTGGGTTTCTCTTCTAGACTTCATAGGTTTGCTCTGGTTGAGGCAGTTCTTCACCAGTCAGTTCAGTTTGAATTTCTGGGTGTGTCTGTTGGTAATGACCTTAGGCAGCTGGGACCTGATATTATGGCCTAATTTTGGGTGAGGCACAAAGGTTCAAGCTCCGAGGTCAGGCCTGGAGGGTGCCACTGACTGAGAACATTTGATGTGACTGCCGGCTTGGTTCCCTGTGACAGTGAGCCCGTATGATAGACTCCAGGTCGTCTGCGTTTCCTGGACAGGCATACTGGATAGTCAGGACTGGGTACTACATTCAGTAGCAGATGGGGGTGAAATTAGCTTCCTTATAGGATGGGACCCTGCAGTGCTCATGCTTGGGATGCGAATCGGGCACGAGTGTGCACTGAATTCCCCGGTCATGGGAGGCGACCAGCTTTGCCCTCCTGACAGGGAAAGCCACGGGCTGTCCTCTCTGTTCAGGCTCCCCTGCCAGCATTGTGGGTTCTGCAGCTTCCCATGTGCTCTGGTTAGTTCCCGGGACGGGCAGCCTGGAGAACGTGTCCAGTCTTTCACGGGGCTATGAATCTGTTTCCCTCCCCATGTGCAACAGCAGAAGCAGCTGTGAAGCTGGTACACCTCTCTGTTGTCTTAACTCACACTGACCCGCGCGCCAGGCTCCCTGGCCACATAAGACCACTGGCTTTGCTCTGCAATCACTTGGCTCTGCCTGTGCCCCTCTCAGCCAGAGTGCTGGGCAGTGGGACTTCCAGATGTTCTCGCCAGCCTTCTAGTCAGATGGGGCTGAGAGCCAGAGGGGGTGGGATTATGTCTCAGTCCCTCCCCTGGGCGGGAGTGGGAGGGCAGAGCCACTGCCGGGCCACTCTCAATTTCCCAAATAGGCTCTGTGGTTGATAGGGGCTGGGAGCTACCTGCAGCCTCTGCTCTGAATGGCTCCCCCTGCCTATGCATAGCTGGGGAAGCCTCCACACCCCGCACTGGCTCTGCTCTGGGTCTGAGCAGCTCTGCCAGTGTCTCAGCTGAAGCGTGCTGGGCCACACAGCTCCCAGATGTTCCCGCCAGCACCTCTGGTCAGGTGTGCCTGGGAGACTCTCTCCTGGGTGGGTGAGGCTCCTTCGTGGCCACGATGGCAAAAATGCCTTGCTTGGGAATTCAGTTAGGCAGGTGTGCACCCTGCTGAGTTCCCTGGTCAGCGTGGAACCACGGGCCTAGTTCTGCAGGCTCGCCAAGCCTCTGGCCCGGACTTCTGCACGGGCACTGAAGTTCCAAACTGGGTCTGCCGAGGCCCACGTGGCAAGCGCTTCCCCTCTCCATGCAGGGTCAGAGTCCCGGTGGTTGAGCCCTACATATTCCCCTGCGATCCTTGGTGACAAGATCAGAGTAGGGGCTCCCACCAAGCTACTCACGATGCTTCGGGGAGGGGCCGGTTATCCTTCCAGGGTCCTCTTTCCCACTGGAGGAACTGGAGGGTCCGGGAAGCCTCTCCCGGAGGTGCCGTGGTGCTGGCCTGGCGGAGGGGAGATGTGTGGCCAGTGCGCAGCCTCTTCTCTCACCCCTCTCGAGCTTGTCTTGGGCGCTGTTGTGCAGGGGGAGCTTCAGCCTCATCCCTGCGCTCTAGGATTCTCTCGGTGGCATCTTGTTCTCGGGTAGTTGTCAGCTGTTCTCCTTGTGAGGGGAGCAAAGTCAGAAACGACTCATGTTGCTACCTCGGGACACTACTCTCTCAACTTTATTCAAACATTATAAAAAATTAGCACACTCAATTTTTGTTCCTTCTTTTAGCTATGGACAATTAATTTGAAAGGTCTGAAAATAGATTAATTAAATATTGAAAATTAAATGGACAGGTAAAGTACGTGAAATAATTGGAATTGGTAACCCATAGGAACTAATTTGTCTTCAGGTTGAGAAAGTTTCATGTGATGCTTTTCCAATATTCATAAAAGCTATCAACTTCGGTACTTTGATTAGTATGTCAACTTTCAAAATGATCTTTTCTACATTTATTTTAAGGCCTTCCTTCCTTCCTTCCTCCCTTCCTTCCTTCCTTCCCTCCCCCCTCCCTCCCTTCCTTCCTTCCTTTCCTCCGTCATTTGCCCTTTTTGTATTTTTCTCTCTTGGTCAATTGCTCTCTTTCTTCTGTCCTGTTTTGACTGTTCCCAAATAAAGCATTAACATTGATTCATGTAAGTTGCTGGGATTTTCTAGTTTAAACCTTTATACTTGTTTATACTCCAAACATTCACCTGCCCCCACACCCACGCCTAAATCTTGTGTCATTCCACACTTCCATTTTCTACATTCCCAAATATTAAAAACTAGTTGCTGTAGCCATAGTTCCTGCTATATGCAGGTAAATAATGGGACATTATGCCCTGCGGCCTATATTTTATGTGTGATTTTGCAGAATAGGTGGACTTACAGAATAGGAATGGGTACAAGCTGTTTCTTTTTCCTTCTCCTTTACAATTCTTCCTGCAGATGCTGAAAACAGCTCTTCAAGAACGAATGCTTTTTTTCCACCCCACTGGCAGACTGTGTGCGTAAAAGTGCCCCATGTTCCACAGAAACGTTAGGGCCTCAGTACATGTTAGTTCCATTCATTTTCCTTTCTCATCATAGCATCCTTCTCAAAGTGTATTAATTTTCAGTGAAAAAAAGTTTTTCTACTGGTCTTTTGCAAAGTTATTAACTAAATTTCTCTCTCCTTCTGTGCGTGTGTGTCTACGTTGGGTTTCAGTACTTCTGATCAGCTAGTTGGGATGACCTATTTATGGATTTCTATAAAATTATTGATATTCCCTTCACCTATGAAATATGTAAATCAGTCTCATTAGGTTGCTGGCTGACCAATATTGATTGCAAAATGTCATGAATTTTGCCACAAGTTGGGGGCAATTCATGCTCCTTGCTTTAATGTTGGACTGATTGTTGGCCTCCCCCACCCAAATGTGTACTCAGAAGAAAGACTTAGGTTACACATACATTGACTAGTACTCTAAGGAAATGGTAGGATCCATTAGGTCAGTAGGTTTTGATTAAACTGTAAGACGTTACACATTTACTGGGTACCCAAATATTTTTTTTATTTCCACCTTTTTTATTGTTGTTCAAGTACAGTTGTCTCCATTTTCCCCCCATGACTCCCCCCACCCCAGCCATCTCTACTTCCCACCCTTGATTCCACCCCACTTTGGTTTTGTCCATGTGTCCTTTATACCTGTTCCTGAAAACCCTTCCCCC
>CM052549.1:78466907-78640813 GCA_028533065.1 Trachops cirrhosus
ACAACCAAATGTCTGTCAATTTCCATTAGTTTATTTATGACATATACCATGTATCTAGAGTTTACCAGAATTTTGATTTTTTAATCTAAAATCATTTTACATATAATGACTGCTTATGGAGATTAGTGAATTTTGGAGTACTATTACTTGTTACTGGTCCTCGGATGTAAAGTAATATTAGTTTAAGACCAAGTAACGTTTTTCTGTATATAAAAAGACAGTTTTCACTTTGCACGAAGAACTTTAATTTGTGTAAACAATTTGAACTACTGCTGAGATTTCTTTTAAGCTCAAGGAAAAATTTACTTCATTAATTTGTCAAGGTTACTGGTTCTAGAATTGATATATAAAATAACACTTATAAGATTGTGTTAAATGAAATGTCCAAGTATACTTCATTTTAAATAAAACTACATAATCCTGCAGTGCCTGTTGAGGCAGAAAATTACATATATGCAGGTGACACCTCCAGATTTTCACATTTGCTTTTTATTCCCCACATATAGCATTTAGTACTTAAACGATTTACAAGCCCAATTTCACTACATTCTACAATTTTATTCTTGAGGTATCTCCTTGCTTATTTTGGAAACATACAACTCATTGGAATAACAGTCCATGTTAAATTTTTTTTAAGATTTTAGAGAGGGGAAGGGAGGGAGAAAGGTAGGGAGAGAAACATCAATGTGTGGTTGCCTCTCTCACCCCCCTTACTGGGGACCTGGCCCACAACCCAGGCATGTGCCCCAACTGGGAATTGAACTGGCGACCCTTTGGTTTACAAGCCAGCACTCAATCCACTGAGCCGCACCAGCCAGGGTAATTTTTAAAATTCCTATTGGGATGTTTCACATGGAGTTTCTGCTCTAGAAGACACTTTGTAACCACAGGTTGACTGTTAGATTTTGGTGTGTTATGTTTTCTTTCTCAGCCTTTCTCCATGTTACAAGTCTTCCCTGGTTAGCATTCTAATCACCTGGACCATTCCTTGCTGTCCTGCTCTCTCCCAAGGGCTGCCTTTGGGCTCACAGCCTTTGCCACAGCTTAGCTGGATGTACGTTAGCCCTTTGTCTCACTGCTGAGGACCTAGCACGTGGCCGGCACGTAGTAAGCATTTACGTGCATATATTGAATTACAGCTCACAAAGTGATTTCATATCTGTTGTTCCTCTGACCCTCACATCAGAGCTTAGGCTGGCAGGAAAATCGCTGTTATCCCTGCTTCATATATGAAAATACGGAGGCTTGAAAAGTAGAAATGCCTTGCTGACCATTGCAGAGACATACACTAAAGTGTTATATGTAGAAACCTGGGCTCTCAGTGTTTCCTCCCCTCCCCCTCTCTAATAGCCAGTTTTGGGCCTGATCATCTGTGTCTAGACACTGTACACTGCCTCTCGGAATACCGGCTGTTTTTGTATCCTGTGCTTCCAGATAAAACCACCCAAATCTCTCTCAGGCTGAAGACCCAGAAATGCATGTATCAGCTGTGTCATCATATATGATGTCTTTGATGTTAGAAATCACAGAACGACTTACTGTCTTTGGAACAGGACAATAAAATGATGCCCTATGAAATGAGAAAGTGAATTTTACATGTATCATTGATCTCATAAATTCTCTGTATCATATCTTTAATTAGAGTTTTGACCTAGTTTCTTCACTGTTGGAGAATCATATATATATAGAGAGAGGCAAGAACACGTTCTCATCCAGAAGATTCTCTCCATAGAGTGATAAATCCAGGATAAGAACATGATAACTTTCAGCCAACAAAGGATATATATCAGACTAATCTTTGAACACTACTCCGGAGATAAGAGTCTGCAGACTGTTTAGTAGAAGGATCATGTAAACAGGTTTTATCAGTATCTTCCTACACAGGTGACAATCAAACCATGATAACTGGGCTGAATGCTACTCCACAGATTTAATACCCAATACGCTTGTTCTAGTTACTTGCAGTGAGTTGTGTTTCTTCTGGGGTTGCAAGCATAACATGGTGAGAAAAAAATAGCAAATTACATAAGCCAGAGTCGAGAAACATTCTTTTTTTTTTTAAGCAACACAAATCACAGGGAAATGTTGAGCTAATGGTCTGACTCTAACACTCTTGTGTAAAAGGGCTGTAAAAGTTAGAGCTAAACGTACCCAGAAAAACGGGGGGCAGGTGGGGCAACAGAAATTGGGGGCAGAGATTTTTGCATTGCCCAGCAGACACACAGCATGCATCTGTAACCAGCAGGTTAAAGTGGGAAAAAACGAATCAACTGTTGAAGACCCACCTCAGTGCCAGACCTGCCCCACACACTAGGTTGTTTAATCCTGACGATTACCTGTAGGCCCGCATTATCATCTCAATTATTATGAAAACATTCTATCTTGGTGAGATTACGTAATTTGCTAAAAGTGGCAAAGCTACTATGCTATTTCCCAAATATTAATCTCTCTCTATTGTATCTCTGTGTATATATAACATTTAGTATGCATAATATTTGTTGAAATACCATAATAAGTATATTTCTTCTCTAAATCTAAGATATTTGGGGAACGCCTATTCCTTAAAACTCTCAATCAGATAATTTTGGAATTCCTTCATTGATTGTCTCATTCATGGCATTTGATTGATCATCATTATGCTTAATTGAGGCTCCTGGAAGCCCCAGAAGCTAGTGAAACTCAAACCAAAGTTTAACAACACGTGCATTAGAAATTCAGTGGTGTGTCTTACTGGACATGACATTAATTACTTTCCAAATCCTTTGAATTACTTGGGACAGGCTACGAAACCAAATACATATACACGTAGTTAACTTTGCATTTACTGAATTCGGAGCTTTTGTATGTCTGTTAAGGGAGTGAGGGACCGCCTATCCTATCTGAGGAGTATGCTCACGGGTTTTAAAAACTGCCTGAGGACAATGGGTGAAATGATTCATCTACCGATAAGACAGGAGAGCGTCCCCTGTGTGACATATAACAAAAGTTACATCAGACGCACACTCCTAAGACACACAGCGTACAAATGACATGTGTGTGCCTGGAGCACGCATTCCGCAGAACCACTGGGTACCAGTGACTCCCTCCTGGCTCTCACCTCTGGCAGCCTATACTCAAGGCAGCTACCCTCTTCCTTGGACCTAAGGAATGTCTCCAAGCTCCTCCTCCCATCCTCAAGTTCAGAACGTGCTCTCCTTTGACGAGCCTGTCTCTTCCCTCCTGCTGCTCTCTTTGCCCAGCGAGTCGGTAGGGTCCCGCCTCACAAAGCAGCCCCGCTGACCCGTGTTTCTGAGCTGGTCCAACATCAGTGGCAGAGATGCTCACACTGGACTGTCTCTCCATGCTCCTGCTTCCCAGGGATGGCAGTGCTGGATATCATACGGGACCCCAAAATCTAAGACTGATTTATAGACCCGTGGAAAACCTCCCATGGAACAGTCTGGGGGCGAAGGGCAACCTTAAATAACTGTTATCATTATGGAGCAAAATGAGAGCAAAACACTTACAAAAATGGGATTTCAATCAACGATGGCATTTCTGTGTTTACCTAAAATGGCTATGCAGTGAATGGTTTTTGAAAGTGTCCTTAATGTAAAAGGAAAATGCAGGTCAAGATCAAAATCAATAACCACCTCAGCTAGGTATCTTGAAATGTAAAAAATTGTTTGGCTGTGTTAAATTGCTACAGCTGCATGTGCTACTAACTCAATAACATGGCATATGCGGCCCCTGAGAGCTCGCTTGTGCCCACACGTACCCCAGAAGAGGATGAGTTTGTATGTCTGTGCGGTGGAAAGCCCACGGTGATGGAGTGGGACATCCCCCAAACGGCTTTGATCGGTAGATACAGCACAGAATCGTGGGCATGTGACCCGGCACAAATCCTTGAACCTCTTTGATGTTTGCAAATCACACAACTTCATTTCACAAGAAGGGAGACGCGTGGCCTCATGGGGCTATTTTCAGAGCATCAGGGAAACCAGCTCGGGGAGGCAACTCTCACAGGATGGTCTGGGGAATGTCACCCAATAGCATTGCTTAGCGTGTCGTCTTACCGCCGCAGGCAGTGGGTTTATCTGTTGCTGTTCTGGTTGTTTTTGGACAGTGCAAATTAGCTAATGTATGCTAAAGCGCTGTGCAACTTTTAAAATGTTACATAAATGTGAATGACAAAGTTAACAAAATAATCATCCCCCAAGGCAACACCAAATAATAGATAATACAGAGCACTTGATTCCTCATATAGATAAAACAAAATTGAAGGTACTGTTATTCTCAACCTTCTGCAGGTGAAGAAACTCAGGCGTGGGGATCACACAGCTCAATAGTGGAGGGGTCTCGGACCCAAACAAGGTGCCTTGTCCAGGTGGCTCGTTGGTCGGAGCGTTGTCCCGTGCACCGTGGGGTTGCAGGTTCAATCTCCCGTTGGGGAACATACCGCAGGGGGTGGGGGGCCGGCCGATGGATGGTTCTCTTTCGTGGCAATGTTTCTCTCCCCTCTTCTCTCCATCTCTCTCCCTCCCTTTCTTTCTCTAAAACATATACATTTTTAAAAACCAAACAAGAATGACAACATTCTTAACCACTAAGTTATCCCTAACTTATAGCATATCTATTTGAAATCATAGCATGGCATTTTGTCACTTTATTTCTCGTAAAACAACCAAGGATATGAAAAACCTGGGACATGCCTACGTAGTGACGTTTTAGGGTTGCCAGGATACTGGGGATGCACCTCAGATTACCGACTAGAACATGGCGTCACACGAACGTCTGTGAACATAGTGCATCGTCGGAGCGTTGGTTGGCCTTTCGGGTCCAGCTGGTCCGCACTGGGGGACGTGAGGTGAAAGGGCGCAGGCCCTGGAACGTACTGCCTTCCTCCGTATGACCTGCGTTAATGTCCTGAGGAAATAATGCAGACCTGATTTATCTCTGGATTTTTACTGTCACAAAAGAGCAATGTTTTGCACATAATAGGCACTGGATAAAGATCACCTGAATGAACAAATTCTATGTGGTAATCATGAAAAGGAGCAATTATTCTGTCATAAAGTAAAAGAGACTATTTAAGACAGACGTTTGGGTGTATATTAGAAAACATGATTTTGACATCTAAGAGATATGTGTATTCATTTTCCTTACTGGTCTATTTCTTTTTAAACTGAGAAATAGTTAGCAGTCAAGTGAAAAGAATTGTTTGTAATTGAGGTGCCTGAAAATGAAACTTAAAGAAGAAAACATTCAGTCTAAATCTCCCAAATCGTGTGCACAATGGTAGCAATCAGTACTAGAAAAATCCTCTGGTTTTGTTTTCTTACTCTAATATGTGGCATTCAAGAATGCCCAATGTAACACTGACCTTTGGATTGCAATCAACAAATAATTCAAAACCACTTTTGAAGTCACAAATCGAGTAGCAGTGTTGTTGCATTTAGCCCGCATCACACACAGAGAGTGAATCATCTTTCCATCAATACTCAAAGAAAATTAAAATTCCCCTGCATTCACTTCTCAAGTTACCCACAAATATTTACTAAGCACAAAATATGTGCTCAGCCCTGGGGTAAAATGTGGACAAACAGTTTGCTCTCATAGAGCCGACACCTACCAGGGGGCTAGGTCTTCTGCAAGGCTGAAGGCACATGAATCTGCCCGTCCAAGTGTTTGAATTACGTCATTGTTATGATTCCTTTATAACTGTATCCTCCTGCATCCGGATGCATTGTAATGTGTCTTACCATTGCCCTTAAAGATTCCCCATTAAAAATAAATATCGATACCTAGCTTAAGAAGATTTAGTTGTTATGGAAATTTTATTATGTTATAATAATTTCCTTCTCTGTCATGTTATATCACTGTGGTATTAATGTGCAAGAAACAGTTTTTATACATGTGAACAGCATTTATCACCTTCACACAAGATACCAACTAACCACATGGAACAGATTGACAGCATAAGAGGGAAGGAAGGAGGTGGGGACTGATGGAAAGAAAGGGAAGGGATTAGTCAAAGAACGTACAGGAAGGACCCATGGACATGGACAACGGTGTGGGGACTCACCATGGAAGTGGGGGGCAGGTTGGGCAGAGGGGGGCAAAGGGGGAAAATTGGGACAACTGTGACAACATTATTTAACATTAACATTATTTAAAACATTATTTAACAAAACTAACCACAAATTTCAGAAATACTTTAAATTATCTTCCATTCATCTGGCAGCTTCTTTCTCTTCATACGGCCAAATCGCCCACTTTTCAGTTTGCTGACTTAGTAGAAAAGGAAATTAAAAAGATCTTAAGTTTTAAGAAATTCTCATGCTCCTCATTCTGTATGACTTTCTCTAACATTACGTCTTAGATGGTATATCACAACAAAACACTGGCTTCTCAAATCGGCACTCAAAAAGAATAGGCGATAAAAAGAAATATGATTTGACTCCTTTTGTCCTCTAGAACTTTTCAGATGAAATGCGCAGCTTCTGGACACCCCCTGAGGATACAGTCGCACATTCTCTAGCAAGGCTTCGGCGCAGATGGAGCCGATGTGTATCATGGCGTTGTGGTGCGGTGCCAAGGTCCTTGCTGTGATGTGTTTCTAACACTGAACTACAGAAAAGGAATGTTGTACAGGTCATGTTTATTTAACCAAGTATTTGGTCAACAGTGCACCCTGGTTTATAAGTCTCACTAGCATCCTTGCTCTGAGAGAGACATATGAGTTACTTGAGAGATCACTCTTATGATGTCGTTTAATTGTAGTTTTAGTATTTCAATGAGAAAGTTCTCATTTGTCAACAATGGAATGTTTCTGAAAGTCAGTGTTGTTGGTGTCTAGCTCTCTAAAGCTACCTAATCTACCAAAAACAGGCCTTAAGATCAACGAGTATCTGACCGGTATTGAAAAGCCAGGAGTCCGTGGTTCCACTGCCTGGGATTGAATCTTAGCTCAGACACTTTCTAAATATGTGACCCCGAGCAAGATGATAATTTCTCTGCACTTCAGTTTCCTGTATGCAAAACAAAAAAATAATACCAACCTCATGGGGCCATTGTGAGGCTTAAATGGGACAATACATGCATATTGACAAAGTAAGCTCATGGCCAATGTTAGATGTTACCATTGTCTGCTTCCTCTAAGTAGTCGGCCTGTCTTTGCCACATATAGCCATGGCAATGAGGAAACCACTGGATTCAAAAGTGGTTTTGCTGGTACTCATATAACATGATACGAATATGTGAATTAGACTACATGGATATGCATCTGTGGTATTTCTAAGCTTTCTGTTTTTGCATAGACAACTACGGAGTGTTTTTTTAGAATCAAGGTACCAGGTGATTGCTGTCTCTGGTATTTAATAATGAATGAAAATGGAAATTAGCATTGAAAATTTGGGGAATATGTTTTGTAACAAGACCTAATGCAAAAAGGAGTGGTAAAGAGATAGACATAGACAGAAAGGAGCAAAGAGGTCCCTTGATTTTGCAAGATTTAGCTGCTCATAGGGTTAGTCAAATCCATTTAGTTGTACTGCAGTCCAGCACCAATGCTTTCTGTAGAAAGAGCAATGGATATGGGGACAACCATACTTGAACAACAATATAAAGAAAGAGAGAGAGAGAGAGAGAGAGAGAGAGAGAGGAAGGAAGGAAGGAAGGAAGGAAGGAAGGAAGGAAGGAAGGAAGGAAGGAAGGAAGGAAGGATGGGATGTGTGTGTATGTGGTCAAGTTTTTACGTTATGCTTGCCTAAACACACTTTCCCCAGGATAATCGATTGAGAGCTGTGTTTTACGGTGAAGAGGTCACAATGCACAGTTGTATTTTCTGTGTCTGAAAATGGCTGAGGATGAAGAGTTCATCAGCTAGACGCAGTGGACTCCCAAAGCTATTATTGACCCCAAGTGAAGCAGAATCCATGGTGTTCAACAGGCTTTATTCAACATAAGCTCTGCAGCGAACTGATTCATTTATAAGGAAGACACTAATTTAAAATACGACTCCAATCATTGTTCATTCCTGTGCTCTTTCCTTTAATAATATTCACCGGAGTGAAGGTAGTGATATAACAATAGCTATAAGGATTGTTTTTCTAAAAGTTCTACTTTGAAATGTATAATAATTATTGTGTCAACTCCACTGGAAGACAGTGCCATGAGATGACATATAAATGGAAAGACTACTAATGATTATTCTAATTATCCTAGGAAGAAAATCAAAACTCTTCATCAGTCAACTACCACTATTATTAGCTGATTAGAGCACAAGTGTATGAAACTGGTAGGCAAATTATAATTTGCAAAACGAAGCATTAAAACTTCCTACATTTATATTTTGTACTTGATGCTTCAAAAAATAATATCAATGTTGCCATTTTCAAAACACGTTTTAAACATTTTCACTTAAAAGTCCTGATATAATCAAAATTAAAGAGGTACAGTTGTATGTTGGAAATACACTGCAATAAAAAGTTAACTCTACTTTTACACTTGGCTTTTGATGGCCAATGACCTTGAGCAAGTCATTCTAGTGTGTAGATACTCAGTGTCCTCATATATGAGGGGTTGTCCAAATGCCAGCCCTGCCTCCTGAAAGTCTAATGAGATATGTGAGTTATAAAGCAGTCAATTGTCATAAAATTCTTGATGCATTTATGATCACATTTGTACTGCATTCTAAGTATGTGTTTATATCTCACTAGGTGACCGTGAGGTCATCAAGGGTAGGAGCCCGATGCAAATTAAAGAAGAAAAAAGACAACTTAGGAGGGAGGGATTTTCTTTTGAGAAAAAAAAAAATTTTTCAGGGGTGTTTGTTCTTTGAGATCTAACCAGTAGGCCATCAACATTCTTGAGAATCTTTCATGTATCTGCCATTCTCCTTTTATTACCAAAAGATCTGAGCAGTTTATTTTAAAGTCTAAATTGTCCTTTATATCGACTGCCATGCGTGTCTGATGAAATATAACAAATTGAACAGTAATGCCATTATTAAAACAGCCTGGTAAAGAGCCGCAGTTGCAAGGTGCACTGAAGAATGTATTTGTTTTTGTTTTTTTTCAAGGAATCAAAAGCGTGTCACATTTTGAATTATTTTCTGGAGTCTATTATATGAATGTGCCACATTTTCTTATGCCGAAACACTGTACATCTGTCTTTTTTATTTGGAAGAGAGAATGAGCAGGATATCTAAATAAGATGTTACTAAAGTATCAAGTTTTCACATATGACAGGATTCTTATAGGAAAAGGAATTGTGTTTTAATCAAAATTTGATCAGCTAATATAAATATTGTTTTAATTTCTTAATCTCTAGGGAGATATTTTTGCAAATAAGCTGACAGGAGACCTTAGCAAATTTGGAGAGGATTCCATTTCATATACTTACAGGAAGTCTTCTGTTGACAGAATTCCTATCTGGAAGAATTTCATGGACCGTGCTCTATTTAAGTAATACCAGTCTCCCAACAACCGGGTGCACGTTCCAGTCTGTGGCATTGGAACTGTAATTGCACAAAGTACCATCATTGCTGCCAGCTCCTCAGTCCCCAGAGCAGTCAGTGTGTAAGGAACAGACAGATGCTCATCAGGATCAGCAACCAATCACATCACTTCTCTGAAAGGCAGGCTGTGATTGGTCACTGAAAGTCTGTTGTACACTTCAAGCCAGGACCTGCTCTGCTCCCACCCTTTGGAGCTCTGAGAATGCCCAGTGGCCAAGCCCAGTTTGTTGGCAGCATTTATAAGTCTTTTCCACACGTGGTTATTAATTCAAAACCTCAATTCCGATATTCAGTTGTCCGACCTTGCACAGGTCACCTAGTTACTCTTAGCATCCATTTTCTCCTCTTTGAAATGAGGTTCATAATGTTTTTATTGCAATTTCAAAACCTATTAATAGTCAAATAATAATGGACTGAATTGTGCTAGATTATGGAAGTGATAATTACCAGGGATTCACATAAATATTTTGCATCGGTGAAAACTTTCCAGGCTCTTTAATGTCCTCATTTACAAGTTCCTTTTTTTTAAAGATTTTATTTATTTATTTTCAGAGAGAGAGGAAGAAAGAAAGGTAGAGAAACATCAATGTGTGATTGCCTCTCACACGCCCCCTACTGGAGACCAGGCTCACAACCCAGGCATGTGCCCTGACTGGGAATTGAACTGGTGACCCTTTGGTTTGCAGGCCCACACTCAATCCACTGAGCTACACCAGCCAGGGCTACAAGTTTCTTGATGCTTATTAAAACCAGAATTTCCACTTACTCAGGAGAAGGGGACTGTCTAATTTGACAAAAAAATGTGTAATTGTAACTGACAATGTTATGGAAATGAGTTAATGTTTTCCTATATTATGGAAATAAGTTAATGTTTTCCTATGCTCCTATGTATAATTATCAAGAAAAGGGAAATACATCA
Source organism: Trachops cirrhosus (assembly GCA_028533065.1). Classification (NCBI taxonomy): domain Eukaryota; kingdom Metazoa; phylum Chordata; class Mammalia; order Chiroptera; family Phyllostomidae; genus Trachops; species Trachops cirrhosus. The sequence goes on from CM052549.1 coordinate 78,477,326, forward strand.
CGACAGATGATTTTTTAAAAAAGGCCTTTTTATTTTTCTAATTTGTGAGACAGTTTATTTTGGGTGTAAAAGAGAAAATGAAATTTAGTTTTTGAAGCAACTAGTTCATATCATTAGTCCTTCTTCTAAAAATGTATAAAATAATTGTTCTAAGAATCTTAAAAACTACCACTTGGAAAAGTTCCAAATGAATGAGTACTCTCCAATTCCCCATCCTCTGATTATGCTATAATTTTGGAAAATACACAATACATTTGTTTCCCCCTTTAATGTGTTTGGAAACCTTACTCCAAATTAATACCTACCTGCTATGTGATACATATTCATATGTATACATACAGCTTCTTAATCACATGCAAATAACTAACTACCTTAGCACAGTAAATTTCTCAGCATTCTTAAGATTTCCATTGGAGGATCAGCTTCTTTAAGAAAATACTGAGACATAATGATACATGTAAAAGTAGTGATTTGGGTTTGTTTCTTTTCTCTGAGCAATTTGTACACTGAGAAAACAATGTGGTTTTCTTTTCAACCAAAACGTAGAAGAGGATGCTTCGTATGTTCCTTATATCTCATTCCTGATGCTAGAGTCAGTTCAGTAAGTTCTACCCATGGTACCTGCTGCCCGCTACCCCGCACTCCGTTGCTCTCATCCCGAATCTGCGTACCATGCAGAGGTCGAGTTGGCATGAAGGGAAGAGTTTCATGTGGAACATTCGACAGTATTCGGAGATGCATGGGATGGGCACGATTGCTTTCAGGGACAACCATGAACCATAGGATGATCTTTAAACAGTAATGACTTGGGTTGGACTCAAATCAGTGACCTAGAAGTTTAAAGTCCCAAAGCCCGTCCCTAATCTGCTGAGACATCTAAGGATTCACAGGGATACTTCTAGAATCACTGACTTCAAAATGCCTAACACTAGTGGAAGACGACAGTGTAACCAGGAAACGAGGAATGTGTTTCTCGGGTTCCTGGAGATAATGGGCACATTTGCGTTTTTCATCTCTCGTTACTGTCATGTCAGCAGGCTTATCGAGGCTTCTACACTCCCTGGTGTCTTGTAGAAATACTTTTCTGTCCCAGTTTATGCTTTTATAAGATAAACATTTACATAGCGGCCTGTCACGGTTGCAAGCATTTAAAATGCACTTAGAAAATGCAGCTTCATGTTGTATTCGAATTGACATTTTTCCCACAGAGAAGCCTTCAAAATGTATGCCAGTAAAGGCCAGCGTCTTAAAAGCTGGCCTCCTTTTATGCAAACTGAAAGTTGGCCTTTTGGAAGTTGCTTATGTCTCTAGTCAGTGCTCGTAAATTGTACACGCTTTCACCCAGAGCTTCAATGGGGCATGCAATTCGCAAACAGAGGGAATGTTTAATTGCACGTGCAGTTTTAACCCATGGTCAAGAAGGAACATAGGAAGCAGGAAAATGAGCATTTTGACTGTGGTTAAGAAAAACGAAGATATGTCAGAAAGAGTTTAGACTCTTGAGGAACAAACCTAAGTGGAGATATTTAGTTTTCTGACTTTGGACATGTCACCTTTTCACTCTAAAGACCGGTTTCCTTATTGGTAACGTGGCGGTTACGTGGTTTCATTGCACAGTCGCAGTGGAGGGCTGAGGCAGAAGCTCAGAACCACCTAACACAGTTGTGTGGTAGCTACTCAGAAAGTGAGAGCCACTAGGACTGGTAGTGTGAGTATCACGAATCTTGATGCTCGTCCTACCACAAAACCAGCCCGAATCTACTTCTTTCTTCATCCTGCAGTGAAACAGTCACCACGGTGTCCAACTGCCATTAAACACAGCATCCTCCCTGACTGGTGTGGCTCAGCAGGCTGGGTGTCATCCCACAAAGTGAAAGGTCACCCGTTCAATTCCTGGTCAGGGCGCATGCCTGGGCTGCGGGAGCAGTCTCCCGGTACAGGCACCCATAAGAGGCAACCAATTCTCTCTCTCCATTTGTCCTCCCTCCCCCTCTCTCTAAAAATAAATAAAATCTTTGAAACATACATGCACACACATACACACACAAACCCACACCATCTAGTATGCTCATCTGTATTCATTATACCGCGCTCTAATGTTCTGTCAAAGAACTGTGGTCTTGGATCCAGGAAAGTGAGTTTTCATTCTGCTCATACTGTTGACTCATGTGATCTTGAAAAACCCTTTTACATCTCTGAAACTCAGACTTTATAAAATATTGACAATACGTACTTCATGAGATAATCAAGAGACCTACGGAACATGAAAGAAACATCGTACTTAACATATTAGGCACCGGATGTTTAATTCATGTTAATAAATTGGATCTGCATGTAATAAATGCCTTTAGAAATTTATGCTTGGAATCGAATATGTTTCCCTTTACAATTTGATGTGTTTTCTTACACCGATGCTTTGTGTTAGTTGTGTCTTTTGGGCATTGTTGCAAAAAAAAAAGTCTGCAAGCAGAATTAAATTATTTATTTAATCAAATTTCTGTAACTCCATTGCTTTTCTCTACTCTTTGAGCTTTAGTTTTCTTATCCATCAAGTAATGATGGATAAGATGAAATCCTGAGCAAAGTACATTTTTTAGTTGAAAAGGGGGTTATTATTAAGTTAAAGAATACCAAACAAATAATCATGAGACATGGAGTTTGAATATTTGCAGCCCAGATTTACAAAGCAGGAAATAATAGTTTGTGTGGAGGGAAAAATCAGACACTTTAAAAAAGTAATTAGAAAATAAGGTAAGTGATGATGTAAGGAAGCAGGCAATGAAAGCTCAGAGCCCCCAGAGAGCTGAGGGAGAGAGTTGCTGTTTATAAGGAAGACAGAAAGGTTTATTCTGGGAAAGTACTTGGGATGATCCATCAACAATACCGCTTTGTAAAAAATACTAAGTCTATGTCTAGATTTATTTATTTTTTCTTTGTTTGCATGTGGCCCTCCACTTGCTCCAGCACCTTTTGTCAAAGGGACCATCCCTTTTCCACTCACTTGCCTTTGCATCTTGATCAAAGAACAGTTGGTTGTACGGGGTGCGAGTCTATTTCCGGGGTCTGTCTTCTGTTCCGTGGATCCATTTGTCTACTTTTCAACACCGCCACCCTCTTTTGGTCTCTATAGCTTTGTAGGAGGTCTTTCCCTGAGTGCTGTGGGTCCTCTGGCTTTGTTGGTTAGCATTTTATCCGCCATTCTGGGACTCTGGCCTTTCCGTATAGACTTTAGAGTTACTATAGTGAGGACTTCCAAGTTCTTTACGTGCCTGATAGAACTAAGATCCTTTTTTAAAACACAAAATGTAAATCGGCAACAACTAGGTAACACTTCACTTATCTGAAAGCCTGGCTTTCTGGAAACTCAGTGCTACATAAAGGCTTAGTACCTATATGTTTATAAAAATTATCTCTGGCAATGAAGAAGTGGCCTCTAGTGGAAAATCTATTGGGCAGGGTAGGCAAAGCAAGGTTGGAAGAATAAGAGAGCACAGGAGATAGTTCCATCTTTGTATCCTTTTGTTGCTATAGAAAAGAAAAAACTGTAAAATATCCTTCTGTTTCTTTCAAATTCCCCTTCGTTAGCTCCGCATGTAAATAGGCCACCAGAAATACATGCTAACAAATCCACGTTGCTGTCCGGGGGAGTTTCCTGGAGCTCGGTGTGAAACTAAGACACAATCCATCATACCCTGCAAGCCAACTTGTAATAAGGCTCCCAACATCTTCTAAGAAAAATCTGAAATCATGCATCAATCCTGCTGGCCTTGCAAAAGAAACGGGAGGGCAGTGCAAAAACCAGGGAGCACAGGACACGACTGAGGCCCCACTTAATGCGGTTCACCCGACTAACAGGGAGGAAGGCCCTGGGGGGACATGGTGGGTCAAACCAGGACGTTTGGTTTTCTAAGTGTTTGTTTTTCATGATCTTGATCCCTAGAGGAAACAGTAAATAGGACCCAAGGTTTATCTGATAGCAGTGAAGTTTTTGTTCTTGTGTTTTTGTTTGTTTTTTTAGGTAGGCAGGTGTATAGGGCTGCCTTTCAACTTTTGTGCCCCAGTAAAGCTCTGCCCATTATTAAAATATTTTTTTCAGCTTGCAGTAAATCCACTGACGCCAGTCTTCCAGATGCTTCTTACCCCTCAGGGAGAAGCTCTGTCTGAGGGTCTCCTTGGGGCCCCTGTCCTTTCTGAAATGATGGCAAATCCTTGCAGGCACAGTTTCACCAGGACCCTACCCTCGGGCACATCCTGGGCCAAGGCCATGCTGTAGATACTTGGGGTATCATTCTTTAAATTATGCAGGAAGCTGACGGTGATGTTGGGGTGTGATCTTAAGAAAATTTCTCTGTCAAAATTATTTTAATGATTTAACCAAATTTTTAATTATCTTAGTGATTTATAGACAGGTTTTTTAAGAGTTTAATATTTTAGAGAAGAAATAGAAAGATTTTGAATTCTGCAGTCACTTAGATACAGGTTATACCATTAGATGTGATTTTTAAGTATTGCATATACGTAGAATTGTTTCAGAAGTGGAGCTGATAGTACAATATATAGGCTGGTATTATAATTGTCAATAGATCATATTTTAATATGTAGGAATTTGTAGGTTTTGAAGTCAGTCATCCCTAAAATGCTCTTTTCACAAAGTTTAATGACCATGAATGAGACAGTCTTTTATACCCAATCAACACACAATGCACTGAACTTGAACTTGAGTAGACAAAATACTTATGATCCACCTGGATCATAATAGATGATTACAAGTAGCATTTGCATTGAATTTCTTGTCAAAATAAAAGGCAGTTATAAGAAGAGGAAGGATGGGGGATGAGCTTCACTGTAGAGAGAAATAACCATTTTGAGGAAGATTTGCCTTTTATTATATATTTAATTTTGAAGATGTGGCTATGTTGTACTTTCTTTGAAAGCATGTAAAGGCAAATCTTTTTTCTTCATTGTGGAAAAACAATAAAAATTCTAAATGTTATTGAATAATTTCTCTTAAAGGTGAGTGTTCAGAAACCATCCAAGGCAGTGTGCATTTAATCCTGGGTCATTGTATGTTACCACTAAAGCACCACATAAAAATAGATCAGTATAAAGCAGGAAAAATCAATTACTCTGGTTCTATTAAAAGGGCAGAGAGTTGAAAAAAATTTTAGAAAGAGTTCTATTAGAAATATTTTTACATACTCAAAACCAGAGCTTTCCAATAGAATATTCAGTGATAATGGAATTTTTTTTATCTGCATTGTCCAACATATACCACTGTGCTGAGTACTAGAAATATAACTAGTGTGACTGACAACTTGATTTTTGAATTTATTTAATTTTTGGTTAAAATGGTCATATGTACCTACGGTACTTCATTGGACAGACAGTACAGACATACATTTTTAACCTTCAGTGACCTGAAAACCCATTTACCCAGGGTCTCCCATTTCTGAATGACTATTGATAGTGACAGAGTTGCTTCATTTGTTTTGTTTTTTCTTTTCAGGAAAAATTCATTTTGTGTGGCTCCCAGTGTAACGTTTAGATGCTGGTTTTTAACAACCTTTAAAATGCTAAGCATCATCTATAAACAATAATGGAAACAACAATGCAAAGACAAATCTATTGCCATCCCATCGATACGTGCATTGCACAGCACCGCTCACATGCCCCAGGAAAGCGTTGGTGTTGATCTTCCGTGCAGACTGATAGTTTTCGTCTTTATGTGACACAGATCCTCGAGGGATCTTTAAAAATAAAGATTCTTTCCCCTCACAAACTAAGTTAGCCGTCCAATAAATTCGGAACTCATTACAATCACAGGGGAGGAGTCGGCGGATGTATCTATGCTTGTACGACATTCTGGGCCTATTGTGCCCTGATCATCAGTCAATAAGAGCTTCCATAACACTATTGTTTTCAGTTCTATTGGCGAATGAATATTCTAAACAGAAATAAGCCATGTGGACTCAGCGTGGTGAAACCGAGGTGAGGACAGCCGTGTCTCTGGAAGGGACCCAGGAGGGCTGATCAAGTACAACAACCTGATCACATGACCGCTTTATTTGATTACGGTGGAAATCTAACCATGTAGACTATTTTAAGAGCTAGTAAGTCTATCATCCCTGTGGTCCCACAAAGAAAACCTTTGTGCTCTTACTTGGGCTCTAAACTCATGTTTTTTAGCTTTTTTTTCTTGCATTTACTTTCTAAACTTGATCTTTTTGACTTCCCATCTTTCCCTCCCTCCTTTGCTTCAGGTCTTTCTTTAGTTTCATTTTCTTCTCTGATACATTCCCTCCAGTAGTGATTTCTCTCACTTCATCCATTGCGTCTTCAAATATTTTGTGAGAGATTTCTACAGGGCATATGTCCATTCAGTTTTGATTGTTATGTTAATCACGTTTTAAAATTACCTTTGAATAGATTGATTGATAGAAGAAGTTGCACCCCTAAAGGGTGGGAAACATAATGTCAAATACATTTGATGCCCAATACATTTTATATACTGCAAGCGTGGAGACAGAATTTTTTGCGGTGACATACATGGTCAGTTTTCAAGTATGTCACTTCCAATCACTGTAAAACTTACTTAATTATGCCAGTGTCCTTCGGTATGCCACTTGCGTTATAAGTTTAGCCTCACTTCCCAGACCTAGAGGTTATATAATGTTCTAGTAGTGATGTATGGGGGATGGGAAATACAACATAAGTTTTAGATAATAGGATCTTGAACCAAAATTGACAAATGCCAGATTCTAAAGGATCATAAAGTTAGAGGGAAAGTTAGAAATCATTTGGCAGAGGAAGAAGGTGGCTTGGAGACTGAGACAGTAACTTATGAAAGGTCAGGAGACGGTGGAGTTGATGGAAAGATCTTAAGCCCATGTTGTTGTAAGACTCTTACTAATATACCTAAATTTAGTCTGGATCCTACATTTGCCAAATAAGTCAGGAAACACTAGACTAAGTCAAGGTCATCAGGTATCAACTATTCCTCATATCATGTTGGGTTGACTTAAAAACAATCGAGGGCACTCAGAGAACTTTTAGTAATTGACAATGTAAAAATTCAGTCCGATTCTTATATATTAGGGTGGAGATTTCCTTGAACCTTATTTAGGTATCTTTTGTTGACTATATATATCTACAAGGTAAGCAAAACACAAGCATGTGTATGGACTCCAAAAATGGAGGAGAAATGTTGCCAACAGCTTCTTTCCTGACAGCTTTTCTTTAAGAGATCACATCTTTCTACCTAGTTGGTCAGATCGCTAAAACTCCTGGGATATAAAGCGCTGAGAGTTTCTTCTATGAGGGTCTGATGAGTTCCTCCAGGTTATGAAAAAGGGCCCCCCTGATGCCAAGTTCTGATCTTTTTCTTTGGGAGGAACCTTTGACTCCTTGGTTATTTCATGATTTAAACATGCTCCGACATTTGCCTGTGGTAATGCCTCAGTAATGGCATTTGGCTAAAAAGCTTGTAGGGTGAGATTTTGACCTCTGGCTCAGTATATTGACAGATGTCGTGAATCTGAGCAGGACAGAGAAACACTACTGACAGCTGGGGCCAGATAATTCTCTGTTGCAGTGGTGGCTGCCTTGTGCCTTGTAGAATGGTTAGCAGCATCCCTGGTCCCCAGATGCCAATAACAGTCCTACTAGTTGTGACAACAAAAACTACCTCCGGGCATTGCCACATGTTTCATGAGAAGCAAACTGTCCCAGGTTAAGCATCACCGTGGCAGTGGAATGGAAATGGAGTAACATCTGTTTCATACGGCTGTGCTTCGTGTACTCTCTTGGGTGCTGGTGATGCCGTCATGAACTGAGCAGAAATGCTTCCTGCCCTCACCGAGTTTATAGATAAAGCCAGACATTAAGTCGGTAGATCGTTATAGATTGTGAAGTGTGATGAGTGAGTGGTATGAGGAAAAGAATGAGGTCTTTGCAATCTCCTCAGCATGGATGGCCAGGGAAGGGCTGTCTGGGAAAATGTGCAAGTCTGAAGAAAGAGTGGAACTTACCTGGATGGTCTGTTATGGAAGATCCATTCCAGAAGTGACAGAAGGAGGGAAGTCCCTGAGCCTGCAAAGAGCTTGGTGCAACAGAGAAATCATGAATGTTCAGGCGACTGGAGAAGAATGAGGAATGAGGACAGTGACGCAAGGTGACGATCAGGATAGAATCAGAGACAAAAGGTTATAGGCTTTCCTGCCATGCTGATAAATTAAGACTTACTCTAAATAAATGAAAAAACCCTTGAATTTGCAAATTCTGGGTGCTGGAAGTTAAAATGCATTGGGTTGTACTTCCTGAACATACAGGCTGCAGAAATTCAATGGTAGAGCTGTGGGCTACCTCCCACAGTACACCCTTCCACTGCATGTTAGCCATCCTCACAAAACGGGCGATTCTGATTCTATATAAAAATCCAATAATTACTTTGTACAGTCTGTTGGGGCAGAGGTGACATTTTCATGACCTTTCTTGGTGGCCATGACAACTTTCCCTATCATAGTCATTTCCAGCGGCCAGGACCTACAGTATCTGGACTCTTTAGGGGGAGGTCTATGAGTTACCAGAATGTTTGTACAAACTTCCGCTTCTATTCATGGCCACTTCATAGGCCCGCCTCGACTCCTCTTCATACCCAGTGCATCCTGATGTCTCGGCAAGGTTCCCCCCCTTCACATGTTTAATTTAAAACAAGCTTTGAAGTGGTCAAGTTGTACTTTATCTAGTTCCTATGTCTTATTTCTTTTTAAGTCTGTTGTTAGAGTTCATTTTCAATTAGCAGAAACTCTAATAAAAGAAAATTTTCGGTGCCGTGCATTTGTGTCCTAATTAAAGTAAGCGTGTGCACCCTTAATCTGTGAAGCATTACTTCCTCAGAGCCGGCCACAACCTACAGCTTGATTCCTGATAACTGATGGAGGCACTTGAAGCGTAGGCATAGCACTTTTCTCCTGGGAGCAGGTGACACAGCGCAGCATTTCTGATTATGCATGCATCAGTGACTGTGATTTATGGCGCCTGGTTATATCTGTTCTGTGAGTGATGGGCTTGTAAGTCACAAATAAAGCTACTGTATTCATATCTGTGGCCCGAGAAGTGACAGTTTAGTTTAGTAGAAGAACTGGGAAAAGCAAAACTCTGTAAAACTACCAAAGGAACAAACACAGTGAACGCGCATAGCCTGTCTCCTTACCGAAGAACGTATTACTTTGTACCCGGTGTTCTATACTTTGATACCTCTGTTTCCCCTCCAGAGCTGGGAAGCGCCAGGTTCTGCCTGTGCCTTCAGATGTGTTCCTTGCTACACGATGTCCCACCTGGAGGAGGTCTTCAACGATTGCATATTGAACAAATTACTTAGTACATGTAAATGTCAACAGAATTAAGAAGGTACCAGGTTTTAGCAATCTTTGGTATCGTTCTTGTTTTGTTCCCTTTTTGGAAACTCTCTTACTGAAGGTTAAATGCTTTCAAATAATTTTAACATGATTACTCTAATTAGTACATATAAATGAGCTTTTTAGCCTGAAATATTAGAGTGCTATTTCTAGAAATTATATTATGTTGAAATGTCAGTTGTGTCTTCTCCAGCCTCTATGTAAGAAAGAAAAAGCGACTCCTAAATTCAGATGCCCTGGTTGGTTTATGCATGTTTGAGATATGAATTACATTTCAGAGGTATGAAGGTTCCAAATCACGAAGGAATTACATATGATCTTTTAACTGATTTTGAGGGGATTATTTTTTATGTACAAACAGAGAAAGTAAATGACAGCTATATGGGTAACAAAACTGCAATTTCATCTGTAAAGACAAATATAAGGTTGCGTTATGTGGATCAAATACTTCTTTTCATATTATAGAATCAGGGTGTTCAAGAGAAAGCATAGTTTAATCCCCTTTTTTTAAGAGACAAGGAAACTGTGCTCCAGGGTTCACCAGGACTTGCTGAAAGTCCTTACCTAGCAGGGGGCGGAGCCAGGAGGGGTTTGTGAGCTCACATCTCCACACACTCAGGACCAGGGGTCATCTTCATGGAGACGAAGGCAGGTGTAAGGTCCATGCTCACTGCTGGTGTTAATAAGGGAGAAACCTAAAAGGGAGGGAAATCAGTCACAAGAGTTGTTTAAGGCTCTGTTGGGATTCAGACATACAGGTCAATGAATGCACTCGGAGGACCTTACTCATGAGAATGGGCGGGTCCAGGTCATGCTGTCAATCATGCCCATGCATTGCCAGTGTGGAGCTCAGTGGGGAAGAAAATTGTGGATGGAAGGACGGGTCCAGAGAATCACTTGGCTGCATAGCCCAGGGGCATAAGCAGATGTGACAATTTAGAAGCACAGTAGAAATCTAAGTCTGATTTGTGGTGATGCTCTCGTCTTCACCCTTGGTCTCAGCCTTTATGGATTAAGAAGAGAAATTGGATGGGGACAGAATAAGGCAGGCTGAGGTGGGGCAGGACTGAGTGTGGGAACGCTGGGTGTGCGGGAGTCCTTGAGAGAAGCCCAGAACGCTGAGGGAGCCAGATGGGAAAGCAGGTTTCGAGTGCCCAGGCTCGGCTCAGGTTCCAGGAACTTACATCTGGCAGTTTGGGAAAACACAGGCTGGCTCCGAGGACAAAGCTGCGGTGACAAGGTCAGCGGTGTGGAGCAGAGGCACCTTATTTCACAGCCAGCTGGGAGCTTAGAGGAGTCAGCCTGACAAGGCCGAGAGGTGAACCACAAGGATCTGAAGAGTGTAAGTTTGACCGAGAGCCAGTGCCGAGGCAGGAGGGGGCTGGCCAGAGACCAAGGCGGGATGGCTGGTGCCCATGGGGATGCAGTGTGGGAAGACTAGGAGGTGAATGAGTGGGGATAGGAGAAGGTGTTATGGGTTTGATTCAAGATTGGGAGCTCCCGGATACAGGACCAGGACACAAACACAATAACAATCACCAGTCAGTGGCAGGGGATAGAAAGACGTGTTGTGGCAGGGGTCAGAGTTAACCCCAAAGGAACGGAAGGGTTGCTACCGGGAATTGGGCAGTAGTGGTGGGGGGCATTGATCTTAGAGGCAGAGCAAATGAGATATAGAAAGAAAAGCAAAGGACAAGGGGATCTGGGGGTCTCAGTGTTTTGTGTCCCACCACTCCCGTTGATATAGATTTTAAATAAAGGTTGAAATGTGTCATCAGAACTGTGTCTTATACACACACACAGATGTCTTACCTGTAGGTGAAAATCAACCACAGTCTCTTTCTTGTAGTTTTTGTTTGTTTGTTTTGATTTTTAGTTTTTTTAAAAAATGTATTTAGGTAGCAGAGAAGAGATAGGCAGTATATGGCAAAGTGACTACCTTCAGCATTATTTGGGGACATCTCTTCCTCTTCATGAAAGGAGTTCCTTTATTTGTCTTTTCTACTCTTTAATTTATTTGGCCTTTTTCATATAATGTACACTTTACAGGTTTTATCTCTTGAGACAGTGGTGATTCCAGATCCTGTTTTGGCTCATCAGGGTAATCGCTAGCTTGGAATCAGACCACTTTTGAAGCCTCTCAAAACTACATGTGAAGACTGTGAGACTTCAGGATAAGGGGCTAGAACTCCCCACTCCCTGTATATGCCATATAGATCTGTTCTTGGCACTGGGAACCATCAGCCGAGTTACACACTCTCCCACTGACCAAGGACGAAGCACTGTGTCCGCGCAGAAGTTCAGTCACCCACCTGGCTCGCTGGGTTTCGCACTGATCCTTCACCTGACCTGGCAAGCTCCCTGTCACCACGTGGCTCCAGTCCTGGGGAGGACACAGAGGTCGCCAAGACACAACCGCCTCCCTGTGGGAGTTACTCTCCTTTTAAATAGATTATGTAGACAATCTGTCTCTCTCTCCATTAATCTATGTATACAGATTAAAAAGATTAATGAAAAACACATAAAAGTACATGATGCCAAAGTACAGAGAAGGAAGATAATGATGTAGGGGTATTTGAATTGGGTTTAAAGAATAGTACTTTTTTCCCCTCTAAAGCTGTGAAAATAGTTGGGATTTGGAGACATTGATTTGTACCTGGTGTTACTCTTTAAAGAATATTGATACCTGGTAACCTCGTGCCTGTCCCTGTGCAAGTTTCTTTTCTTTAAAAATAATTCCCTTTAATGACTAGAATTCTGACCAGCTTTTGTTTTCTGATTTTTTAAAACTTAAGATAAAATAGCTTAACATCTACAATAAAACTTGCTCAAATTTGATTATAAATGGCATACTTGATTTTGTTAAAATCTACCTACTATATTTTACTCCATTCTTTCATTAATTCAAAAGTGTTCATCATGACCTCATAAGTATACATTTTGGACAGTCTTCTTGGGATATTTTTTCTGCCTTTATTTTAGTTTTCTGTTGGTTCAGCTTCTTTCCTTTTCATGTACACACATTCCCTCGATGTGGATTTCTTCAAGCTGACCTGTGTCCTTCCCTTCAAAGTTATTGCCAGAGACGAAAACGCCTTTGATAACCTTCACCTCCAGACTCACTTGCCTCCCCGAAGTACTTCATTTGGCTATCTAAACTAAAATTTGTGAGGAGTCTCAGACCTGGAGGACCCTAAATACAGCATTAACAATGCAAGGGGGAAAACATGTATAGACAGATATAGGATACAGTATAGAACACTCAAAGAATTAATAATAGAATGAGAAAAGGAAGCATTAAATTCACATCAGACAAAGCTTTGAACATTAAAGCAGATGAAAATGAAGGGAAGAAATCTATATGGAAACCAAACAATTACTGCTTCCTGACAGCTGCAGTTATTTATCAGTGTTCCATCATTTGCACTAAATGGCCAATCAATACCTTTGCCTCTCTGTCAGGCCATTTGCTTTGTAGCTGGCTTCCTAATGGGAGATGATTCAGCGTGTCCTCGTGTTTGTCTTTCTGCCCGTCACCACCAGCCTGGTGGGGACGCCATAAGCCGTGCTGGCTCTGGGGAAAGGGGAGACGTTTTTCCCCAGAGTTCAGACCTCCCCTGACCTCTCCACCTCACCTGCAATCCATTGTTCATGTCGCTGTCACTTACTGTGATTCTTTCTGCAGACGGTGCTGGAAGAGCTCATTTTTATGCTGTCTTTCAACTATGACAGATTCTTTTCCAGTGTGATTCCAGCCTTCATTTCCAAGCTTGTCTTTCCTCTTTGTCCTTTTCCATTTATTCTGCATGTCAATCACAGCATACTACTCCCGAGAACTTTCTTAGAATCCAGGCTCGAGAATTGGTAGATTTGGGCTGAATCTTGGCTCTGTCTGCCACTCAGCTGTGCGACATTGGACAGGAGACTAAACTCTTGAGACTTTTATCTCCTGCCCACAGAGCTGATACCAACCCTCCCCAGGGTTATTGTAAGGGTGAAATGAAATATATGTAAGAATTCTATCTATAATTATTGTATCCATATATAGAGAGTTAGCTTGTTACTTGGAAGTTGGAAGACACTCAAGTAATATTTGCTGAATGAGTGGTATGGAATAAATAGTGAACACACTTGGCTATTATTATTATTATTATTATTATTCGGTGATGATTGCTGTTCTCTCATTCTGGAATACATTGCTCCACCTGACTCACCCATTAAGATCCATCTCAAATACAACCTCCACGTACTAGCCTCCCTTGACGCACTGTCGTAATTATCCCTCCCTTGTCTAATGTATCACAGTGCCGTGTGCATGCCCCATTATTTCATTCATTGTACTGTATTTAACTACACTGCTCATGAGTTGGCTGTAGTGGGTGGTGGTGATCACTATGGCTAGAAGGCATTTGTTCATTCCTTAGGATCCCATTTCTGTCACGTGCCTGGAACATGCTAGACTATTTGCTTGTGCCTAGGTGGAGCCGAGTAGCACCCTACAGTACTCAGAATGATTAGTTTCTCACAGTGGAGTGAGAGACCAAGAAGGAACGGGGCTATTTTTTGAGGTTGGCACTAAAATCATTCCGTATCTAAACCTCAGCTGAGATCTGTTTATAAGTTTAGGGTTCACAGGCCTAGTTGTAAGTAGTATATTACTTATTATTTATTTGTCTTGAAGTGTGTGCCTGGAGGAAATAAAAAGAGCCACGGCCATAAGAACACAGATGAGGCTGTAAAGGTGTGTTAAAATGACCAATGGCCAATTATGCAGACATGGAAATTAAATAGCAGTCTCTCTTTAGAGGCACATGTAACTAAAACACAAAAACAAAACCTAACAGATGCTATCCAAAGGCTTCTGGCACAGGAATGACTTCCAACACTATTCCTTCAAAATTTGTGGCCCAGGGAGAGTCCCTCAGGTAGATAATGTTACAAGTTTGACATTCTGGGCCCTAGGTTTTGGCCCCATTCTATGTGTTGTCTGAGGTCGGTCATTTAATCTCTTTGCTTGCCAGTTACCTTTTTCACTATAAAACAGGAAGTAAGAATGTTCTCCTACCTAAAGGAGTATCTAGAAGAAGGAAACAAGATGCAGTAAGTGTAAGTTTTTTACACTCTGACCCTCCACAAAGGCACACGTATTGTGGAATAGAGCAGTCCCTGGCCTCGGATCTGTCTGTCTAATGAAAGAGGACAGCCACTCAAGACTCCCCTCCTACCCGCTATTGTCTGCCCGCTCTCCCGCTCATCTTTTCAGGAGCTCGTCTGCCCGCGCCTCTCACGTTCTACCGACTCGAGTTTTGATTCAGACACCGTTTCAGCAGCAAACCGCTCCCCACAGGCCACACGTTGGACTCATTTCTATTTATCACTGGGGACAAAAAGAAAACCACCAGACCCAAACTGAGCAGAAAAATGCTGCTTTTGATGAACTGCTCATGTGGGCTTTTTTCTCAGCCATTATGATTTAGGGATAGATGGTTGGGGCAAACCGAGTTCTACCACAGATCCTTTTGTATCTTTAGCCTAATGAAGATTATTAGTCCATTGCCTACCTAAAGAATTCGGTGGGAAAATACGTGAGCCACCACTTTGCCAACCTGTGAGCTCTTGTCGTGTGGGTCTCTGTCATGTCCCGGTCCTCAGCACCAGTGGAGGCCCTGTCCCTTGATTCATGCTTGGAAAAAATGTGCAGCTGCTCCTAATAGTGCCTTAGTCCCAGTGCGGGAGTTCAGATGGTGCCACCATACTTGTTCCAGCTTGACAACGGCAGGGTGGCTCAAAGGGGTCACTGACATGCTCTGGCCATCATTTTCCTGCACACACAATTGAGATACAACCCACTGGAAAGAGCGTGGGTTTGGGCCGTAGGGGATCAGGTGCCTAAAGTATCATGCTTACAACTAAACCATGGCCTGAAATTGGGGTCGCGTCCCCTGCCTTGAGCTCTGTGTGGCATGTCGGCCGGAAGCTAAGTCTGCAGAGAAAGGGTTTGGTTTGTGTTCTTTGCTGTTCAGCGGGAAGTCCCGGTGCTCAGCGCAGCCTTAGGATGTCCAGGACTAGCTGGGTGACCCTGCACACACCGTGGGCCCTCCTTGGGCTGACAGAAGGGATTACTGAGGTTCAGAGAAATCAGAGATCAAAACTCACAACACTTCAACAGTATTTATCCCTGAGTGGTTTTTGTTCAACAATTTTAGCTTTTTCAAATTAAATCTATTGGGGTGACTGGTTAATAGAGTTATGTAGGTTTCAAGTGCACGCCATTTGGGACAACATGGATAGACCTCGTTCACCAATCTTAAATGGCCCCCAATGTATTTCTAAAAGGCAGTACAACTGGACAGTTGGGCTTTGTTATGATGCAAACACTCTCCCTTCTGTTACCTTATACCAGGCTTGAAATACACGTTTATGTTGAGTGTTTGCTCTTTGTGTGCATTTACGGGTTTGGCCCCTTTTGACCAGATAATCAGGCTGACGCTTTAGGAGTCTATCATTCTGTGAACTGCCTGGATGACTTGGGACAAGTCACTTAATGTTGCCGAGTCCCAGTTTTCTCGTCTCTGCTGTGGAGAGGGTGATTATAATACCCATCTGCCTATAGCAGTGGTTATTAGGACCCAAGGAGATCAATACGTGAGCATGCTTTGTAATCTTTAAGTAGGAAGAAACACTCATTAGCGAGGAAGGACGCGGCGTGGGCTGGATGATTGCTAGATAAGACCATACCTCCATTATGCAGTGGTGGTAGCATTCTAATGAAATGCCTTCAATAATCAGGAAAATGAAAATAAATGGGGCCACAGACACTGAGGAAAACAGACTCCTTTCAGGAGAAGCCTGTGGCAAGAGGTAAAGCAACCACCACACGTATTGGTTTTCCCCCCTGGTTGTGAAATGCCTCCCTTGATCCCACAAGCAGACATCCACCCGGGTGGATTGTCTTGGGTGTGGCCTTACAGGTGGAAGATTCTTGTGTCTGGCTAGCATGCTGTTTAGAAACCATTCCCCTTAAATTGCCAAGGAGGGAACCATCCAAAAATTCAGAGGACTATCCATTGGTCACAAGATGCATAACTGTAAACTCATTCAGGTTCAACAGACTTTCTTTAGCCCACTTTGATTTTAGTCATTGAGGGATGATGACAAGGGTGACCAGGATGGGAAAATGACAGGACCTGCTGTTAACCGAGTGAGTTCTTGTACCAGACACTCTGGCCAGCTCTTCAATATTTCATGTACAGGACCCGGCACAAATAATGCCATGTTTTTATTACAAAATCTTTTATTACAAAACCATAAGCATGTCATTATGCAACATGACAATATCACACTCCAGCACACCATATGGCATGTTAGGTGAAATGTTCAAATTGCTGTTCATCTCGTGTGAGACATTCACGCACCCTACCAACCCCACTCAGTGGCGGTACTTCTGCCGGACCCTGTAGTAGCCCAGCGATCCTAGAGATCCTGTAATGTTTTATCCCCATTTTACAGGTGACTAAGTGGAGGCTTAGTGACGTGGATGGAATGGACAGTTTGCTCAAGGTCACACAGATGACCCTGGGGCAGGGTCAAAACAAGAACAAAATACCTTTAGATAATCAAATGACTTGTATAAACGCATTCTTTGGAGCTTATTCCACATATTTAAAAAAATAATACTAGTCATAAAACACCTTGTAGGCAGCAGCCCAAAAAAACTGCTGAATGTTAACAACTATAGTCTCAATATGATGTAGGCGCCTCCAACGTCAGGTGTTTTTCAGATATTCCATATGCCAACCCGCCGTGGTTCCCATCGCGTGGCTGTAAACAGTAGGCACACATGTGGACTGGATGAAATATTTACACCGGCACATATTATAAAAGTCACAGTTATTTTCCTCCAGGTGCACAAGACCGGCTGTCTCCTAAACAATGAGACATGCTTAATATCCCCTTTTCTCTCAACTCTCTCAGACTCCTTCCCTGCC
The DNA here is from genome assembly GCA_028533065.1 of Trachops cirrhosus. Lineage (NCBI taxonomy): Eukaryota > Metazoa > Chordata > Mammalia > Chiroptera > Phyllostomidae > Trachops > Trachops cirrhosus. The sequence goes on from CM052549.1 coordinate 78,494,730, forward strand.
CCACAAAGAGCAGTCCTTTAAAGGCAGGGCTGAAATGCAAGGTTCGTGGCTCGTCCGCGTTCTCGCTAAATGCAAGGTTTGTGGCCCGTCCGCAGTCTCGCTGCCTGGAAGAACTGTGTCTCTTGGTGGGAGCTGTGCCAGGGAGAGCCAAGGACTGTGGTCAGGGTGATACGTGGGTGAGAAGGTGGCCTTCAGTGGCTAGAAACAACATCTATTCCGCAATCTGTTTTCTGTTTAATGAGAATGAAGAATGTGGATGTTTTGCTCGCTGGAAGAGCGAGGAAATGATGGAAAACAGCAAGTTTTACTTTTACAACTCAGGAGCAATAAATAACTCCGAATTCCTGGCTGACACTGTGTGTTATCATCCAACTAGCTCGGGCAGCGTGGCTGAACCCATACCGTCTCCGTCTTCTCGGTATTAGCTTTACTGGTTCATAGTTAATTACCTGCCAAGATGAGCTCCCCTTCCTCCCACCAGGAAAGCACAGACACAGAAAAAAAATAATGGCCTCTTCGCCCAAGAGCTTCACTTGGGTCTCATTATTTGGGTCCTCTGACATTTATTTATTCAAGAGAGCTCCTGCCCATGTTCCTGATCTGCCCAAGTTAACCATGCAACTTCTGTCTTCGTATTTACTCCTCGAGAATGGTGTCGTGGTTCCTTCACAGTTCTGCTCCGTTCACTCATGGGAAAGTAGAGTCTGCCTTTCTTCAGGAGTTTTCATGTTCACGAGCCGATTTGCATTTACCAGCTTGTAAAGTCAAGGAAGATCCCTCTCGCAAAAATCACTCACTCTGCTTTTTATTCAATCTAATCTAGGTTCTTCCCTACCCGATGCAGAAGCAATACATAGTGTTGCTACTCTCTAATTCCTAAAGTTCTGGCTCCTCCCGGTCTTCATAGTAAACTCAGGCTGTGGGCATGGGCTGTGGACTCGCGTGCTGTTGTGCTAGCCCTCTCTGCTTCTTCCTTTCCAGGTCTCAGCATCCGCTGTGTTTTGGCTCTTTGCTCCAACAGCCTCATTTGCTGAGACCATGGAGGAAGGCGTGCCACCACGGGCTTTTAACGTGAAAGAGGGAAGCTGAGCTGGAAATTGCACCAAGGCATATATGGCTGCCGATCTGAGAAAATACAATTGCATCAAGTTCTAATCTATGCCCTGAAACAATCATAAATGAAATAAATTGCAAGAAATAGAAAACAGTAGGAAATAATTGTCATCTAAACTGATCAAATTCTATTTTTTTCTGCCTTCATTTTTATTTCAGTCTTCAATGTTGGTGAATTTAAATTATGGTTGAAACCCCCACGTGGTAAACTCATAGGCAGATTTCCAGATTTTAAAACTGAAACAAAACCAAACCACTTTAGTGGTAATTTCTGCTTATATCTATGGTCTTTGAGAACATCTGAGACTTTATTCATCTTTTTTGTTATCCCGGAACTCTTTGATCCTGACTTTTTCTGTCTTTACATAGTTTTTTTAATTGAAAAAGTATCCCTTCCTTATCCTTGAATTCAATTTGCAAAGACATCTGAATTTTTGAAACCCCCATCTCACTCTCTCTCTCTCAACCTCCTCTGAGTGTTTTTAAAGCAAGGTAGCCTTTTGGTTTGGTTGTTCTCTCAAAGCAAACTACTGTTTCAAGTATAAACCAGGGACAGGAAATAAACCGAAAAATGCCCCAAACTATCTTTACGGCCTCAACCCCAGCGGACAGCCTCCAGGAGCTCTGGCTCACGTTGCGTTAAGATGCGCGGCGACGTGAATGTTGAAATGTCAAGTGAAATGCGTCTTGCGCTTAGGACACTGAGTTCTTTTCTCTCAAAAGAAAAATGAGATGACAAAAAAGATGAGGGCCTTTCTTGCCTTTCTATTCCTGGTTTCACAGTTAATTGTTTAAAGAGCAAAGCTGAGTTTTTGTTGTCTCTTGCTTTCTATACGCTCATCTAAAACTTTTTATCCAGGTACCTTAACAAGAAAGGACTGTGCCTCCAGTTTGCTGCACATGTCTGATTTTCGTAGTTTGTGTTTCTATTGTCTGTTCCAAAATGCTGTCAGCACGGTGCGTGCAGACCCATTTATCATCCTGTAGGGTGGCACCTCTGTACGCACGCACACGAGAATACTGGCGTTTGCTAATGTTGCAGCTTTGGAAATTACAAAAGACCCTGGCCATTCCCCTAGGGAACGTAATTATCTTTTATGCTCAGGGGACACAGAAAGAGCTCATGCAGAGAAGGGCCTCCGTCCCCGGTGCATGCTGAGGCTGACCCGAATCAATTTTAGATGCCTACAAATGCAGACTGAGTGCTAGGTGGAAGCTGGCAAACGCCCCCTTCCCATTTTTACTGAAGAATTACCTTCTCGGGCGACTTCACATCACACAAAACTTGGACGGAAGTTAACGTGTGCTGGAAGGAACTCCGAAACAAAAAATGACACCTGCTGTGGAGCGTCTGACATCCCCACCCACCCCGTGGGTTGTGTGGTCATGCTCTGTTTGTGGGTTGTGTGTCTTTCTTTGGTTCGGTTCTCTAAGTCTGCCATCATGGTGTATGATAGTAAATCATTATAGGATGTGTTGAGAGTGGGTGTGCATTCAATATAGAAAGCAAACAGAGCTGATTATTGGTGAACTATTGCTGATGAGAGCAGTGTCTGGACCTGCATTCGATCAGCCTTGGCCACTTGCACCCTATACTCATGTTCGCGGCCACCACCACCCCCGCCCCGATACTCACAGCGTGGGATAGAGGAGACAAGTAATTTATTGTCCCAATGTGCCCTAAACCCTGTACTAGTGGTGATTATTGCTCCCTTTAGGTAGGTGGGCAATCTATTTGTAAGTGCAAAAGGTTTAGAATTTCTCTTCTCCTTTTTCAATGTGTTGATGGTGTACGGATTTTCATTCTGATGCCACCTGGTGAAATATGATAATACAGGTGGGTCTCCTTGGCCTTCATTTATTAGGCGAATTGTGACATTGACCTTGTTAGAAAACAGTGGGCTTTCTCCCCAAAGGATATTATAGGTTAGTGTTCTAGGTGGAATTGTGCCCCCGCCCCTTCTGCTCCGGTACCCATGAATGCATGTTGAAGATCTAAATCCGGATACCTGGAATGTGACCTGGTTTAGAGAGAGGGTCTTTGTAGATGTCATCAAAGGAAAGCGAGATCCCTGTGTGGGGCCTAAATTCAATGTAACGGGTGTCCTTATAGAAGAAGGAAGGCATTGAGGCGACAGCGGGAAGCTGGCTCGGGGCTCTGCTGCTGCGCGCCAAGGAACACCTGGGGCTGCTGGGAGCTGGCAGAGGCAGGAAAGAGCCGAGCAAGCGCGGCCGCCAACACCTCGATGTAGCAGGTTTCAGCCGTCTCACCTCCAGGACGGGTGTTCGAAGCCAGCCAGTCTGTGCTACTTTGTTGTGGGAGCCCTAGGAGCGAATGCACTGAGTGACTTCTTCCTTAGTGTTTAAAATATATCACAAAAGGTTCACAAGTTGGATCAGAGAAGCTGACCACAATGATGGCAAATAAAGCTGCCTTTAGGGTCGATTAATGAGCTACAGATGAGAAACGTTGTCACAATGATTCACCAGGGGGCGGCCATTAAGGTTATTTGAAGAGTGCATTTTATATTTAGAGAAATTAGTTAAAATGGCCAATTCTATCTGTTCAGTAACATTTATTGAATTTGCTATATTCTCAGTCCTTCAGGGAAAACAAAGATACAAAGATATAAATAAGAAGTGACATTAAAAATCTGCTTCTGTGTGTCCCAAAGACCCGATATTTTCTTTTAGAATTCTTTTTTCTGAAATTTCAGAATTCTTTATTGGCGTATTTTGTTCCTCAAGCTCAGGTCTTATAGAGTAGGGTTGCCAGTTAAAATTCAGGGGACCCAGTTGCATTTGCATTTCAGATAAACAACACACCTTTTTTTTTTTTAGTATAAATATGTCCTAAGCAATTTGGAGGGCATACATACAAAAAAAACATTCAGTATCTGGAATTCAAATTTTGCTGTCTGTCTTCTATTTGCATTTGCTAAATGTGGCAGCCTGTTACTTATTGCCAATTTGCTACCTTAATGGGCCTATAATGATTTTCGAAGTCATCTGTAATACCAAAGTGTTAGGGTGATTTTGGTGATTAAATGAGGTAGCAATTATGTGCGTTAGAATGGATACTGTTGCATAGTTTGAGCCCTGTAACTGTCACACAGGATTTTTTTTCCTGGTGTATGCAATGTTAGTAGAACCTTATCTTGTGACCCCAGTAAGGATGTAAGGGGTGGCTGCGTGCACGCATCAGCAATATTCTCCAGCCCATTTGTGAACCCTGAATGTCAAGTTCTTTGGAAAAGGAGGTTTTTGCTTGATTTTGTTTTGTTCTGTTCAGTTTTAATCTCTTGGTAAGATTCCAGCTGAGAGTCTGGAGAAGCTCATGGCTTTACAAGCATCGGAAAGCCCTGCCATTGAATCCAGACATTTGCATTCCCTGTGTATTCACATGCTAGGGCTGCTGGAACAAAGTACCACAGATCGGGTGGCTTAAAAGAGGAGAAATGCCGCCTCTCACATTCCGGAGGCTGAAAGTCTAAAATCCAGGCGTTGGCAGGGGTAGTCTCTTCTGGAGGTTTGGAGGAAGAGTCTGTGTCGTATCTTTCCTGGTTTCTGGTGGTTGACTGCAATCCTGGGCATCCCTTAGCTTATCAGGACAGCGCCAGTCCCTGCCTCTGTCTTCACATGGCCCTGCCCTCTCTGTGTGTGCCTGTGTCCCTTCTCTTCCTGTAGGGACATGCATCTGAGGATTAGGTTCCACCCTCGTCTTTACTTGGTGACATCTGCAAAGGCCCTGTTTCCAAGAAAGGTCACATGTGCAAGCACTCAAAGTTCAGGCTGCGTTGTATCTTTTGGGGGTGCACAGTTCAACACACAGTAGCCAGCATCTGCACTTCAGTGGTATTTGAAGAGCCTCGGCAATTGCATTTTTTATAAAGGTAGACGCGCATCTTATTATAACACACGAGATGCCCTGTGCAGTGTATCATTGGTGGAGATGAACAACAATTTCTCTTTAAAAGTTAGTATATCCCTCACTGCTTCTAGAGTAGAGTTTTAAAGCTATTTAGGGAAACAATATCTAGGTAGTAATACATGAATACTATATATATATTTTATTTTTAAAGATTTTATTTATTTTTAGAAGGGAGAGGGAGGGAGAAAGAGAGGGAGAGAAACACCAATGTGTAGTTGCCTCTCGAGTGCCCTCTACTGGGGACCTGGCCCACAATCCAGACATGTGCCCTGACTGGGAATCAAACCAGTGACCCTTTGGTTCACAGGCCTGTGGCACTCAATCCACTGAGCTACACCAGCCAGGGTTGAATACTATATTTAAACATTTTGTGATTGCGAATGTAATTCCAAAAATAAGTTTCACAGTCTAGAGGAAGAAATTTGGAAGGAAAAAGTAAAATTAGTAATAGAAGCAATTATTTCTTTTATCTTCCTTTACTTGTGGGCCCTATTTCTGTGTTTTAAACTACTTCAGTATTTTTAAATTATCATTCAATTTTCACTTGCATCAACAATGTTTGCTAACCAATTATGCAAATTTCTTTTTAGGTAAAAGATTAAATAAGCTGAATACTGAGATATTTTAAACTAACATTTTTGCAAGAAAATCCATTTTTCTCATTTTCCAAAGAAATGTTTATAAATATGCTCATCTAAATAATTAAATAAATGTCAACAGATAAAATGTAGCTATTCTTAAAAATCACAACTTTCACAAATACTTCTAATAGGAAAGTCCTGGATTGTGACTTCAAATTTGAGTTTACTCATTTATAATTATAAGTGAGGATTAAATATCTAATCACAATGCCATTAACAATTTTAAAATACTCCACCCTGGTAAAGTGCCTATAACAGAGATTTTTCCATAGTAAACATTCAAAATATATTACTCTTTTTTTGCTTTCATTTTTTAATAAGCCAGTCAAACATGACAATTAAACATAACCAGGGATGTTACTGTTTTGCTTTTGTTTTTTTCTTATGAGTTTAAAGAGGTAAGGAAAAAGGTGTTTGAGATTTGCACTTATTTTCTGTTGAAATTGTAAGTGCCTGAACTTGGGATCATTCTATAATTCCATGACAGAGGAAGGAAGATTTTCTGTAGAAAACATTTGGCTCTATAAACTTCCACCAGTCGTTTTCAGGTGATCACCAGAATAAATATGAGAACTATCCATGACATTCTTGTCGTGCAATAAATTATCCCTTGTAGCACAATGTCCTTCTCATTGTAAAGGATACAAAGACAGATTATGTGCATCCGTTTTGGTAATTTCCAGGAAACAACCGACTCACGAAAGCATCAGTAGTGCTTTGAAATATAAATGCAAATACTAATGGAGCTGATTGTATTGTCCTTAAAGTGTAATCAAAGTCAATAATTTACTGCCACTAAAGAGACCACAGGAAGGATAGAGGGATGAGGTCATTTGTATACCATGTCCGTCAGGCAAACAGATGGTGAGACAGGTTCTGTGTTCCTCACAGCAAAGGTCTAGACTTGCACATATCTATACACGCGAAACCCGAGTAATTTGGACAGCCCAGTTGGATGCTTCCCAATCACCTGCTCTTTTCACCCTCATGCTGGCTAAATGCAGATCTGGGATGGATAGCATCCCATTTCCCCGGCATTCTGTGGAAATCCATAAGGATAAGATCTATCTAGTAATGTTTAGATAAGGACATATCTGAAAATGATTTCATTAGCTCTGCTAATACATAGGTCAACATCGTAAGAAAACACTCATTTGAAACATTTCTTCTTTATGTGCAAGGGGAACAACATTTTTTCCTAAATGTCCATTGACGTGCTCACAGGAGACTGTATTCGGGTGACCCAGAATGTTGGTCACCATGACGAACGTCAGAGGCGGACAAGGCAGGCATCACTTTCACGCTGCTCCCGAGGGAGACGGGAAGGTGCAGTGGCTGAAGAGACCATTCGCAGACCTTGTGGCAAATGGTGTCATGAGCGTGTTCTGGAAGCGTATGGGAGAGCTGGTCGACCCAACCTGCAAAGAGGGAAGCTTTCTGGGGTGGGGGGACACCAACAGAGTTGTCTGGATGATTAAGTTGTCCACATGGTGTTTCCAGTAAGGGAACATCTTGAGAAAAACGTGCAGACCAGCAGTCTGAGGGAAATAATCATGTACTGTGGCTGGGTATATTGAGACAAGAAGTTGTCAGCTGAAGTAGTGGAGGGGTCTTGGAAAGCTTGTGTGACCTGAACGTGTGTGTCACCTCCTTCAAGTGCCCAGTGGCGAGCCCTTAATGAGCACGGCAGTCTGGTGTAAGCCCATTTGGCCCTTCCCTTTTATGAGGCTGGTTTGTTGAAGAGGTTTTCTGTCTTCCAACAGTTCGGTGCCAGCAATGGCTCCAGTTACTTCGTTAACAGGAAAACCAGCCTCAGTCCTGATTCTGCTGCACATTCAAACCCGTACTGCTCAGCAGGAACAAAAAAGTCAGACAGTCGGTTTCATGATTAAATGCAATCACAGCCTTCTGTCCTTTGAGACACTCTGACAAGCTCTTACACTGACGGCGCATGTTCCAATGTGACGCTGCTCCAGCAGCAGTACCGGGCTCCCTGTCCAGCCAGAATCAGCACAATCCTGTCCGCCTCTCACCCTAGACCAAGAGGACCTCTTGACGCTGGGTCATCGTCCTCAGTGGGAATGTATTTGCTGCAGACTGACGGCTCTGGTTTCTTAAACCCTGCTCAGGAAAGGGTACAGATTCCCCTCAGCATCACTAGCCTCTCCGCGTATCTTGAGTACTTCTCATTTCACTATGAAAAGTCAACTCGGTCACTCAATACCCGGATAAACACGGTGCTGATCAGAGAGAAGGGCCGCTGAGGCACTAAGCTTGCCTCTGTGGGGTGGGCTTCTGCTGCACCGTTCAGGGTTCTTCCGATGTCAACTCAGGGTATAGAGGAGATAACTGATTCATACGCGTGGGCCCTACGGCTGAGACACAAATGCTTCAAAGCAAGCTCATTGCGCCAGAAGTCTCCAATTTTGGAAAGGCCCTGCTGAGGGCAGAGTGCAGGTATCGATCTGAGAAGGACAAGAGGATGGACAGAGGCCAGAGAGAAGGTCGTTGCAGGGGGCAGTACTAAGCCATTTATACTAAGAAAGCAAAACAAAATTTGGAGGAAGGTGTGTTCATACTATTATCTCAGACTCCAAAAATAAAGGCAAATTGTGTTAATTAACATCTATGCTAATAATTGTTTAACATATATGTGTATTAGTATATATCTGTGTGTGCATATATATTTGTGTGTGTGTATATATATCTTTCTACTGTGTATGTGTTGGGTGGGTATATATATGCATTTTATATACGATATATATGTCATATACACATACCTTTCTATCTAATGAAAAGCAGGCTAGGATTTTATCAAATTAGCAGCCTCTCTAATGAATTTGATCTAAAGGCCCATTAGGCCAGTTGGGTTGTTCTCATGTCTTCATTGTTTGCGTCCATTTCTCCACAAAATGGGAGAGAAATCACCTCTCTTCCAAACCCCTGAAGAAATGTTCACCCTGAAAACAGGGCACAATGTTCAACATGTGGATCTAAACAAAGTTCTAGTGTATTTTGAAAAGCTACGTTATTTATAAAAGGCAAGGGGCGGTAAAGATCATTGAAAAAGCTAGCAAGTTTGTAGTTGATCAGTTTTAACAATTAGATAATTCGTAGCTGAGGAGCTCGCCATTCCCGGTAAGGAAAAACCAGTGCGTGGCCCACGATTAACTGTAACTCGGCATCGTCTTGCCATGATCTGTTACGTCCAAACAGCTGTTAGGGTTATGTTTTCTTCATCATCTGGTGGGAGACTATGATCATTTCTCTTTCAGCTCTCTCCTAACCAAAAGTCAAAGGCCATATTCCGAGACTTTAATGATGAAAATAATATATCTAGCACATAAAACAAATGGTTTGCACTGACTGCTTTGAACTGGTTGGTGACAAACTCCATATACTCTCTCTCGCTTCTCTAAACATCAATAAAGATCGTTATCTTCGTAACTAATTTTGGCATTTAATATCACACTAACTTTTATTGTCATTTAATTGTTCCCTATGTGCCTCGTTTTCCACAATCGATTTTAAGCCCCTCTGTCTTGTACGTCTTTTGCAATCCCGCATCCCACCCCACCCCAGTGCACACATTAGGAAACAGCTATCATGTAACTGAACAGGACTGAGTGTGTGACATTTCCTCTCAGTCACTTGGTAGGCTGGGGATTGCCAAAGATGCTCAGCGGTGCCTGATTCTGTCACGTTTGCAATTCGGATTCCTGTAAATGAACCAGTGGCGGGGTCAGGTAAGGGGTGCAGTGAGTGACCTCTCTTCTAGGCGAATACATTTAGAAGGAAGCTCCAAAAAAACGACCTGGCAATGATACTGCGATCACATTGTAATTATTGGCTTAAATAGGGCAAAGTGTGTTACAAGTCATAACTCCATTTCTTTTTTACATTTTTTTCAATTACAGTTGACTTATAATATTATGTTCGTTTCAGGAGTCTAACAGTGATTAGACATTTATATAACCTTCGAAGTGATCACCGGAGGGGATTAAGAAGTACAAATCGGCAGTTATAAAAATAGTCACGGGGAGGTAAAGTACAGCGTAGGGAATGTAGTCAGTAATTTCGTAATGACTTTGGGTGGTGCCATGTGGGTACTAGACTTACGATCCCATTTCTTGAATATGGGGATATATTTTGACTCCTTAAGTGTCCTCATGGGACTGTTGACCTTGGGATAAGAACAGAGACAGCAAAGAGTCATGAATTTTCAGGGCATTGGTCCCGTTTCTCCAAACCACTGTAGTCCAAAGCTTGCAGCTTGCCGCCCTCACTGAAACCATTGAAAATGACTGATACCAGCCGGCCTCACTGCACTAGAATGTGAAGCTGGTTGATGTCTGGGCTCATTGTGCCTGAAAAAACCCCAATCGGCTGCTCACAGAGTAACAACACGGCAGTTCCCCCATTTGCAGGTGTACCTGTATGCCCAAATATGGACTTTCCTGGTTCTGGCCTTTATCTGGCAAATCCTTCCTATTTACCTAACCTGAAGACTTTCCTCACTGTCATTGTAAGTTGCTGAATCCACTCGTTTACCCAAGTCCCCTAAAATTTCACCATTTCTCTCCTGTAGTTATAAAATAGCAATGAATGTTATTTGTTACCACTCTGAGAATCCCAGGGCCTCAGCTCCATTCAGCAGCCACACAAACGTTTTCAGAGGTAAACTGAATGGCAGCATCACCTTTCTTGAAATCCCCATGCGGCACTGAAAGGGAAGGAAACTCCGACCCTTACCTCGCCTTAGGGATCCAGGGCTTCACCCGCGTCTGCCAGGTGACACAGAGCAGAGGATGCTGCCCCTGCGCCAGACCTCAGCCGCCCTGCGTTGTTCCCGGAGCCCTGACACGCGGGCCTCGTCACTCTTTCCAAGTCCGAGCTTGTTCCCGCCCCCGTTGCCACTCCGCTGTACGCCGGTGCTGGTCTGCCTTCTGTCTGCAGGGCTCTTCACGGAGAAGGTCCCACCATCACTAGCATGTGGACGCCTGTGTTACGGCATCAGAGAGGCCACCCCTGACCGCTCTGTCTGCAGGAGCTGCCTCCCAACACAGTGTCCCTCTTTCTTCTTTCACGCAGTTGACTTCCTTATTAACTTATGACCATCTAAAATTATCTCATTTCCTTACTGTGCCCCTTCCTTTCCCCCTGGCTACAATATAAATTAACATACTAGGAGAGGTCCCATCTGTTTATTTCCAGCCACGTCCTTATGGCCAAGAGTCCCTCCTGGCACTTACATGCTCCGCAGTTTCCCGATCAGTGACCGAGGCTTCAGTGAGGAGAGTTCCTACTCTCTGTTCCGTTGGCTTAGTGCTTCAAAGTCTCCCATGAGCTCATTTTCCCTTGAGATTCCTCGTCAGTTTGTGGCACTGCCCACTTCTAACGACTGCCTTCCACACCTCCATGTTAGATGACGGCCATGTTGACAAATGGGCATTGTTAAAATTTTCATGGGATGCAGTGTTAACTCATTGTTAAAAGGATTTTCCACCCACGCAAAGCAGCTGGGACTAGGCTCACATCACAGGAGCCTCGTGTTTCTTGTGATCATAAACTCGTGACATTTTCCAGCTGGAAGTGACTTCAGAGCACATCTCGAACAAAATTTTATTTTACCCCCGAGAAACCCGGAGGTCAGGCAGGTTAAGTGATTTGACAAAGGGCAGAGCACCAGTGAGTAGCAGCTGTGGCCGAAACCAGGGCCACAAGGCCTGGCTGTGTCCAGGTTGCACAAGGGGCCCTCCTGGTTTCTAAGCATCCAGTGTCTCATGGTGCAGCTGGGTGACAGGCCAGAGACACCAGAGTTGCCACACTGCTGAACAGATCTCAGGCAAACAAAAAAATGGTGCAAATTCGTGCCCACTGTCTTTATCTCCACTGAGGCTTTAATTCAGTGTTTTAGGAACATTCAGAGAACAGAGCCCAAAGGATGTGGCTTCAACGATGCAAGGAATACAGGGAAAGTCCATCAAGAATCCTTTCCTGAGTTCAGCAAACGATCTGCAGGCTTTTCGTGTAACTCACAACGCCAGGTTGGTAGCCTGGAAATCCCCCCCTTCAGTTGAGGAACACCAGAAAGTCTTAACATGAGAATCCACAGGGAACTTTGGTAAGCTAAATGGCACAGAAAGATGTGGCTTAGTAAGGCACAAAACTGTCATTTGTGCCTGGTATTTGATTTCTTTACATTTTTGCAGTTTCTCTTCTGTTCATCCTTGAAACCCAGTGTCCTGCATAGGGCCTGGAACCCGGAAAGCGTTAAATGATTTGTTGAATAAATATATAAGTGTATATATTTCTTAGTTTTTATTTTTCATAGTTACTAGACATGTGGTAATAATTATATTTTTATTTGGCTTTTTAAAAATTTTACATATAACTGAACATCCAAATATATCACAGAACAGTATGAAACCTGAGTGTTGGTGACCCACTTAGCATTCATGCTTATTCCCTGGGAGCACCTGTCATGCACACACTAGTGAATTAACCTGTAGCCTCACTGAGTGCAGACACCAGAATCATCAGGTCTATCTTGTCTTTCCTTATGAGTATTTAATGCCAGAATGAGAACTTAATGGAGAAGTTTCCATCAGGTTTTGTAGCAGTAGCCTCAAATTCCTTTCCATAGGCCTCACGCAATTTAAATTTCACTGTCTTGATCCTGCAAAGCAAATACCATTTTGGGTCAGTGTTGGTGATGTAAAAGAGAATATGAAAACACTCCTTGCACCTATTCTCAGACCTGTGTTCCCTTCCTATGTCGTGACCTCGTCTCCAACTAGAAATGGACTCACCTTGCCGTTCCAGCTAAACTCAGAATTTGTTGTGCATCCCTTGCTGCTACCCATGATGTCAGTGAGGAAAGCACTTTATGTCAGCTCCCTGGCCTAGCCTCATTTTTTTCTGTTGTCAAAATTGCCTTATTTTTTTTTTTGTTTTTCTTGTAGTTACATGATGTTCTATGGCTTTTACCCAGGTTCTTCAGATGAGAGATTTTCAAACTCCTTTTAAAATTGATTTGTCTATCATAATTTTTTAAAAAATTAAGGCAGGTAAAAGAGTAACTGCATTTTGAAAACATTGGTATTCTAGTCAGAAAACTTTGAATCCACTAATAATCACAGACTATTAATGGAAAGGATGCTAATTGACACAGATACATGGAGCAGACTGACAGCTGCCCGAGGGCCTGGGAGACTGGAGATGAAAGGAGGTGAAGGGGTCAGCCAAAAAACATCCGTGCATAACCCACAGACACAGACAACAGTGTGGGGATGGCCAGAGGAAAGCGGGGGTGGGGGAGGGGTAGGTGGGCAAAGGGGACGGAAAGAGACTTTGCTTGGGGCAACGGGTGCGTGACGCAGTGTGCAGATGAGATTTGGTTGAATTGTACACTTGAAACCTGTATGCTTTTGTGAACCAGTATCACCCCAATAAATTCAGTCAAACAAAAATAATAGGAATTTTATTGTGGCAAAAAGAGATTCTGGTGGGCTGTATAGCCTAATTTTGCTAATAGCTACTCTCTCAAAAGCCCATGTTGAATAGTCATGTACATACTGACCGACGTGGCTCAGTGGGCTGGGTGTCGTCCCGCAAACTGAAAGGTCGCTGGTTGGATTCCCAGTCGGGGCACATGCCTGGGGCGCGGGCCAGGTCCCAGCTGTGGGAATGAGAGAGACAACTGAGTGATGTTCTCTCCCACCCTTTCTCCCTCCCTTCCCCTCTCTCTAAAAATAAATAAATAAAATCTTTTAAAAAATAATCATTTACTCAGTTTCATCAAACATTGAGGAATCCAGACCCTTAGCAATTGAAATTCGTGAGAACTGAAAACCTAAGGCAATGTTAAGTTTAGCTACTGCTGAGGATATAAGTACTTAGGATATCACACAGCAAATGGGGTATTTGGAGAGAAAGCATTGTTCTTTCCAGTTTTCTGTCTCTTTGTTTATTACTTTTATTTGATATATTATTTCCACTATGTTATTATTACATTCAATAATCCCAAAATACAAAAAATAAAAATAAGTGTATACATTAATTTTTGATGTAAACATTTAAACTATATTTTAAAAATCTAACCTTAGATTTTGAAATAACTCTATCTTTTATTTCTGATCTGTTTGAACTCGTGGGGTCTTATGTTAAAGACAAGTACCGTATGATTTCCTTCACATGTGGACTCTGATGAACAAACTGAAGTAACAAGCAAAACAGAGACAGACGCACAGATAGGGAGCAGGCTGGCAGCTTTGGGCAGGGAGCTGGGGGTGGACGGACTGAACAAAACCAAAGGGAATTTATGAACACGGACAGTGTGGTGACTGCAGGGCAGGAGAGCGAGGATGGAGGCAGAAGAAGATACAGGGGGTAAATGGTGATGGAAAAAATAAAACAGAGGTTAAGAGAAAATTACCTGGTTTTGTTACTCTCCTCTGAAGTGAGTAGATTGGCATTAAAAGCTTTGCAGCTAATAGTCAAGATTGACTAAAACATGTGGTCATATAAGGAGACCCTGGCCTGAGAAAGAGAAGGGTAAGTGAGGAAGAGGAAGAGACAGGAAGGAGCCAGACGAGACCTGAGAGGTGAAGATGGGGACCGAGGGTGGGGGTGGCAATGGGGGTGAGTGGGGTCCCGGGAGGGAGCTTTCCATTCCCACGTCTGTCTCTTACTCGTAGCCACGGGGTGAGAGTTTTCAAGGTTCCTTTTAGTTTCTAAACGTGCAAGGATTTCAGTTTTATTGACAGTATTCTATTAGCTTCAAGTGTACCTCACAGTGATTTGATATTTATGTACATTACAAAATGATCCACACAGGAAGTCTGGTTACCATCTGTCACCGCACACGGTTGTTAGGACATTACTGGTTGTGTTCCCTACACTGTGCACTAAATTCCCATGAGCTGTGTATTTCATAAGTGAAGGTTTGTGCCTTTTAATCCCCTTCACCTAGTTTGCTCTCCCTTACCCCATCCCACTCAGGTGACACCAGCTTCTATCCTGTACCCATGCGTCTGTCTCTGTTTCGTTTTGTTTGGCAAAGCATCCAGTAAGAGCAATAATAACAACAACAGCAGCAGCAAAGATAATAGTTAAAATGTAGTGTTTTCTGTAGAGAAAGCCCTGGTCTGACCTGGCCCTTTTATAATGGCTTCACAAAGCCTGCGCATGAACTCTGAAACCCTAGTTATTCAAAAGCTGAGAGATTCTTGGCATATATTTCCTATATAATTTGAAAACTGTGGAAGGCTGATCAAAAGAAGGGAAAGTTACTCTGTACTATTGGAGAATATATTAAAATAAAAATATAGATCCTTAAAATAATTTTTTGCAAGCATATTAGGATATCCACCTGAAGAGCAGAGTAACTGTAGGAGAAAGAAGACATGTGGAATCCTGAATTTAGTGGAAATATATAATACTAAAAATAACAAGATAAAAGACTAAACCACATCTGAACATTTCAGTGTTCAACCCAGTTCAAAATCTATAAGTAGGAATGAATTTATGAACACGGTAATGATCCCCTGTGAGGTTCTAGAGCTGACTGATTATAGCTGTTACATAAAATTTAGATGATATAAATTCTTTCTATATTCTGGATATTAACGCCCTGTCAGAGCTGTTGTTAGCAACAGCCATCTCCCATTCAATTGGTTGCCTTTTTGTTTTGTTGGTGGTTTCTTTTGCTGTGCAGAAGCTTTTTAGTTTGATGTAGTCCCATTAATTTATTTTTGCCTTTACTTCTTAGTATCCAAGACAGATAAAGAACTCATACAACTCAACACCCAACAAACAATCCCATTAAAAAATGGGTAGAGGACCTGAACAGACACTTCCCCCAAGAGGACACACAAATAGCCAACAGATAGATGAAAAGATGATCGACTCACTAGCCATTAGGGAAATGCAAATCAAAACTATAATGAGATGCCACCTCACACCTGTTAGAATGGCTGTTATCAACAAGACAAGTAATAATGTTGTGGAGAAAAAGGAACTCCCCTTCACTGCTGGTGGGAATATGAACTGATACAGCCATCATGGAAAACAGTACGGAGGTTCCTCAAACAATGAAGAATAGAGTTACCGTATGACCCAGCAGCCCCTCTTGTGGGTATCTGCCTGAAAAATTCAAACACATTTATTTGCAAAGATATGTGCACCCCTGTGTTCGTTACATTATTATTCACAGGGGGCCAGACACGCAAACAACTGAGGTGTCCTTCAATAGGGGATGGGGTAAAGAAGATGCGGTGCATGTATACAGTGGGATACTACTCAGCCACAAGAAAAGATGATACTGCCATTTGCAGCAACATGGATAGACCTTGAGAACATCATGCTGAGCACAATAAGTCAGACCAGAAAAGCTAAGAACCATGTGATTTCTCCATATGTGGGACATAAACCTGAAACTCATAGACACAGACAACTCTGGTATGCTGGTTACCAGAGAGGGGGGTTCAAATAAATGGGGGTTCAAATGAAACTCATAGACACAGAGTACAGTACGGTGGTTACCAGAGAGGGGGGTTCAAATAAATGGTGATGGAAGATGATTTGATTTTGGGTGGTTGGCACACAATGCAATATACAGATGATGTACACTAGAGACCTATATAGTGTCTTAGCTACTATCACCCCAATAAACCTCATTTAAGAATTGAGGTGATATAGATTCTGCCAAAATCAAGAGAAGAGGCTGAACTGTGGCCTGATACAGAGCGAAGAATTCTCCATCTAGTATTTAGGACTGTACGTGCAAGGTTAGTCATATCCACTGCTAAATAATTGTAAGTAGTGGCGATGCTGCTGGTATTTGAGCAAATGAATTTCAGGTAAACTCCCTAGGTCTGAAACTCCTTTCCAAGTGGTTCTAGAATGTGTGGCATCTTTCCTCACGGAATCTGAATGTGTCTTCTAGATGTAGAGTGACTGTCTAAACTAAGTCACCCAAACCCTTAATTTGGTGTAATGCTGTTTGTTATCTTTTACCTCCTGAGTTTTCACAATATCTGCAGAGTGCGGCAGAAGTAACGCCTGCTTGAGTGTGGTTGGTAGGGTAACGATATGGGTGTAATAATTTATAGTTTCAATGTGAACATTTCATCCAAAATGTCATAGGGTGTGCTTGAGTGTGATATTGTTATGTTACAGAATTCCATGCTTGTGATTTTATAATAAAAGATTTGGTAATAAAACAGGGGCCTTATTTGTGCCATACCCTGTATTTTTATTTTCTGAAGGAGTACAGAGTGTATAGTAAATGCAGCCCAGTGGACCAGGAAAGAAACCCAGACGTTTAACCCTGAAATCTAAATTCGAGACAGTCTTTTGGAAATATGCTGAAGTGTTTCCAAAATATCGTGAAACAAATTGCTGTTGAAATGACCTTCACTGTGAGCGGTATCACCAATCTATGATTTATCTGGAAAGCTTTCTTTCTCTTTAATCTTTTTTAACTTTAGCACTGATAAAAATAAATTCCTGAAATGCCATTCTTACCCCAAAACCAGTCCATATGATAGTGAATTAAAACTCCCAGAAAACTTAGCTGGAGACACATTTGCACTTAAATATATGGTAATACCCCATATTTGTCTTACCGGCACTTCTCATCCACGTCTACAGATATGTGTAGCCTACCTATCTGTCAGTACCAGGCACGGCTTGGAACCAGGCTGCACAATAAGCTACTTCAGTAGTCTTTAATTGCGTGAAAATAACAGAAATAAGCATAATGCCTGTGTTACAGTTGAGGTTCAAGGTTACGTAACTTTGCCAAGGACAGACAGATTGTGGAAGCAGCGGTTCAGCCTCCATGGTCCACACTCTGGACCTTGTATTATACAAACTGTACACTTCTCTTCGACAAACACGCCCTTAACCTTATGGAGGATAATTGGAAGAAACTGGGTCTTAGTTGGCAGCCATGATTCTGAAATCCCTGATTACATCAGCTCTCACTTGCTAAAAACCTGTTCATTGATTTCAGTCAAATAGAACAAAATGGATAAAGTAAGACTCCAATGAAAATGTGTCCTAGGTTACTTTATGTTTCCTTCAAAAATAGGTCAATTATTTTTGAACGGATCGTGAGGCATTTTTTGCACAATATCTACCGAGTAAATTGAAAGGTGCTTAAACATAAGGGAATGGCTATTTTAGATAGTTCGTGTAAATAGAAGCATCCAGTATTTGTTCTTCTGGGACTGACTTATTTGGCTGAGCATAACGTCCTCACGGTTCATCCACATTCTCACATATTGCAGGGTTTCCTTCTCTTCTGACGCTGAATAATATTCCCTTACAGATATGTTGTCCTCTTTAAATGCATTCATCCACACTGGACATGTACGTTGTTTCCACATGTCATTTCTTGTGATTGGCGCCTCCGTGACCACGTGAGTGCTGATAGCTCTCTGAGATTCTTAATTCTTCTGTATGAAATTTAGTTGCACAAGGTGAACAGGTTCTAGAGATCTGCGGTCCGACATTGTGCCTGTAGAAAACCGTACACTTAAAATTCCAGTAAGAGGATAGATCTCATGCTATCCAATAAAATAAATCGATGGGAGCCAACACAAACAAGGTCATTGGGCAGCGTTGGGGAGAATATGAGGATATGGACAACGGAGTCACGGCGCAGTTCCCAGAAGAAGGTTTTTCTTCAAGACCTGGGGAGAAGACTCAATCAAGTGTTCTCATTCTCTGTGTTTGAGGGTGCGTCAAGGCATGGCCTTCCCAGGATCTGAGGATTTAATATTTACTGGTGCTTCGCCGGAACATTTAAAACCTGCAACAAGAGAAGGAGAGGAGAACTACTGCTCTCCTCCTTTCTTTCGTGAGGAAAGTGAGATGGGCGGATGTTAAGTAACTTGACCCCTTTGATTGCTGCAAAGAAAGCGTGGAGCCAGCGCACCGAGCCAGGCAGCCTGATTCCAGACGGCTCCTCGTGCATCGCTGTGCCGCGTTGCCTCCCAGCAAATGGTAGAGGTGTAAGTGCATTAGGGATGTATGGAATGAGGCCTCGTAGAATGCACGGGCAGAAAAGAAACCAAGAGTTTCATCTGAAAAAATAAAGGCTTACAGACTAGAGTAGCATAACTTCTTCAAAGACTGGATCATATGAGTAAAAGCACAGAAGAATAAAAGGGCTAATAACATTATTGACTTTTCTGAAATTTTGTTTTTAGATTGATGATAACCTCTTAGGAAATCTGTATTCAATATATATATATATATATTTATTTTTTTTTAACTCTTCTTCTATGTTGAAGAGATCCAGCAGAGGGAGCTTTTAACCATGAAGTTTTATTCTATTAAGAAATGAATCAAAGTGTGATGAAAAGTAGAACAATCCTAAATATGATATTTATATGAGATCATAAGCATTCCATAGAATAACTGAAGATTTTTGTTTCTGGCAAGTTACTTTAGAAACCCATCACAAGACATTTTTGACCGCCCATACGTATTCATTGCTGTGTAGCCTCGTATGAGCTATAGGAGAACTGCAAAAATGAGAGCCTACACTCACCAGCTCACATCTCACTTGAGAAGAATTTTTGATATATACGAAACACAGATGGGTTGATACATTTTTTTCAAATCCTTTCCTGAGGACATGCTTAGAGGGGAAGGGAGGGAGAGAGGGAGGGAAACATCAGTTGTCTCTCGCATGTGCCCTGACCAGAACTGAACCCGCAACCCAGGCATTTGCCCTGACTGGGAATTGAACTGGTGACCTTTCAGTTTATGGGACAACACTCCAACCAACTGAGCCACATCGGCCAGGGCAGGGTTGATACATTTTAATAGATAATAGAATATTATCAATACATGTGATAATGAGCAAATGAGAGAAAGGCCAGAGCACAAGGAGTATTAGCGGGCCCTAACAGGACAAGGGGTACAGATGCACCGTGAGGAAGCTGAAGCTGTTTTCAATGGAGAAAGTATGGTGAGCAAAATCTCTGGTGCTGGGATGAACATGGAGGGAGAGAAATCACACAGGAGTAACCACAGCACCAGGTGAACCTGGGAGACATAGGAAACGAACTTGAAGGTCACGTCAGACTGAGCACGGGCCAGGAGTAGAAAGGGATCAGTAGGCTGCAGGAGACAAGAGCACACTCAGTAACAGGGTGGCAACGGGCCTGGGGAGGGTACAGGCGTGCGAAGGGTGGTGGTAGTGGCTGATCAGGAAGGAGAAGATGCCATGGGGGGAGAAACCCAACGAGAGGCCACGGCAGTAATCCAGGCATGAAGCAATTAATTTAGCAAGACGGCGTTGCCCTGGTTTGCAAACCATGCAGCGGGCTCTCCTGACTGAATGGTGCTTACAGAGGGTAGTGATAATAGTACCGATGATAGTTACGTGCTTTCGCTCTCCTGCTCCCCCTTTTAGACTGCTTTAAAAATAATAAGTGGCTTTGGCAGTGTTCCAGGGAGCCAGTGTGTGGGGTTTTTGTCCCTCTGCCTTCACTTCCCTGGTTGACTGACTGCTTAGTTTGCAGTCTCTCGTCCCTCTTATTTTATTTATTTCTCCAGAACATAAATAAATAATATTTCTTTCTGTGAAGCAGCAGCCAGAGTGAAGATAGATGTCTACCATAAGTCCCCATCATACTTAAATTGTCTCCTTTAAGGCTTTCCCACAGTCCACTCCAAAGGACTGACCACCCGCACATTCACGCTTCGTCTTCCCAACTCATGGAGGAGCAGCTAAGATCAACCCAATTGTAAGGAACATAAAGATAACTTACGGGGAACAGTGAGGGTAGAAAGATAATTTGGGGTCTTCATGGCCAAGTATAAGGGTAATAAAAGCCATTGTAAAGTTTTCAGTTGGAGTGATACTGGTAAGTAGGCACTTTGGAAATATCCCTTTGGGGTTGCCAATCAGACACACTGGCCAGAGGAAGGTGTCACAGCAGACACAGAAATTAAAAGGGTGCAGATGCGGTGTTGTACGTGTGAACTGATCTCAGTGGGAAGGAGGAGGGTTCTATCGATCAGGAGAGAACAGTAAAAATCAGTGATTTACTAGGTGCGAAACACGGAGGAAGGGTCAACAAAGGTGGCTGATCCGTACTGTGTGCATGGCTGGTGCCTAATGAAGATACTCAGGGACAGGACTGGCACTGAGCCAAAAATAGCGGGATTGTTTGAGTACCAGCATCATTAACGTCCCCCTAAAGCAATGGTCTAGATCCCTCAGAGGAGACAAACATTCTGAAGGCCGAACATCGTTCATCCTTTTCAAACACAAAAGCCATCAGAAATTAAGTAATATTCCTATTTTTCAGGAAACTAGGTGGCTGAATGTTGTGAAGCTTGGCTTCTTTCAACACCTGCATTGAAACCCTTGAGGTCTTTCATGCCACTGGTTTTTTATTTATTTTTTCTTTGTAATCTGAAATCCAGAATTAACTGTGGTACATCAGTCAATATGCTATCAACTCTGACATAGATGGTGGAATTGATTAGTAATAAACAGTGCTTGTGAATTAGAATTAAAGTGCCCCCTTTCTTATTATTATGGGGAGCACAAATCAGAGCCCAGAGGAGATACAGATCCGTATTATATCACGAGGGACTTGACAAGAAGGCTTCTTTGTCTGCTTTACAATTGAACCACTGTGAATCTAATTGGCGGATGCCTTTTTTCCTGAACTTGACACCGTGGCCTTATTTGTCAGGGGCATTTGTCATCCCCGGCAATGATTTATTAAATACATTTTATTGCACCCTGACAATTAGACAAATTATACACATGTATTTTTGTATTCAGTGAAAAAAAGTCACCAATTTTGGAAGCTTCATTGAAATCCATCATTTTCTCTGCATCTTGCTTGGACAGGGACAATGTTATTCAACATGTGTCTTAGGTATTTGGTCGGAAATCGTAGCATGCGTGGCTCAAGCCCCTGGCTCAAATTACATGAATAAAATTGGAATGTGCCGACACATGGCCTTCAATTAGTAGCATTAATGAATGACCCATAAGGTAGAGCGGATTTTTTAAGCATCAGGACACAGGGAGCAGCAGCCGGAACAAAGGCCAACCCCACATCATGACAGAAACACGGTCTGAGACACATCACTTCAGCCTGCACTCCCGGGATTACTTGTATATGTTGTTGGCTTCAATTTGCAAGAATTCAAAATTCAAAACAAAGTCTTCTTTAAGTTCGTAGCTCCATTGTAGTTAGCAGTCTTGAAAATCTGTTCAATTTTAAATACCACTTTAACAAGAATCTTGACAACCTGGTTGCCCGTCAAGTGATTACATTTAAATTATGTATAAATTGAATATGATCAAGGAAGTAAACCTTATTTCAAGGGGTACTTTCATTTCATGCTGATTCTTCTCTCATTATTTCACATTCTTTTGCCATTTGATTAGCAAGTATTTAGCAAGTAGCTGCTATGTACTTAGCACTGTGCTGGAGGTTTTATGGTGCGAACATTTCCAGGAGCACATCGCTTTTGTCTGAAAGTAGAGTTGTTAGGACCAAACCCTTCAGATGCCAGGGCCTTCCCAGTGTGTTTTGAGTCATTATCAAGACATCCAGTGTGGGAATGCCCCTTCATCTTGCACAAATCCAGTGGAAACTTTTTTCAAAGTTTCAACGGGGTGAATGTGTTTTTCAGGAACCCCATTCTCTGATTGAACACAATGCAACAGGCTTAGGTGCGGAGAACAGGCTGACAGCTGTCAGAGGGGAGAGAGGTTGGGGGACTGGGTGAAAAGGTGAAGTAGTTAAGAAAAATAAATAAATACACAAATAAATAGACAACAAACTCATAGACACAGACAACAGTATGGTGATTACCGGAGGGAAAGTGGGGGTGGGAGGAGGAAGAAGAGGGTATTGGGAAGATAAATGGTGGTGGAAGGGGACTCGACTTTGCGTGGTAAACACAATGCAATATACAGATGATGTATTATAGAATTGTACACCTGAAACCTATATGATTCTATTAACTAATGTCACCCCAATGGATTCAATAAAAAAGAAAAAATATTCTCCTTAAGAACATATAGCTTAATAAATAGCCATATTGGTCACACTTGACATTTGGAACAAGAGGAAGAATATGTCCTCTGTAGATAGAATATTTGCAATTTGTAAAGCCAACAAGTTTGACTGACATGTGTTTTTTTTTTAAATAATCAAGTTGTAACTATGCAACACCCTATTCCAATTGATCCCTTTTCTATTAGAACAGATTGGGAATTTCAAGGTTACTTGCTTTATGGCAGGGTAAGTCAGAGTGACTAAGAATGATTGTTTGTTTGAAGAGCCCTGGCCAGTGTGGCTCAGCTGGTTGGAGCATCCTCCTGTAACGGAAGGGTAGCAGGTTGGATTCCCCATAAGGGCACATAGCTAGGTTGCAGGTTCAATCCCTGGTAGGCAGGTAGGATTCCTGGTTCAGGTGCATTAACGAGACAATCAATCAATGCTTCTCTCTCACGTCGATCTCTCTCTCTCTCTCTCACTGTCTCTCTCCGTTCTTCCCCTTGTCCCTCCCTCCCTCTCTCTTCCTTCCCCTCTCTCTCTGAAAGCAATGAAAAAAATGTCCTCAGGTGAGGATTTAAAAAAAGAAGAGCACAGAATATTAACAGAATCATTCCATCATGTTCTTAGAAAAGAATTACTAAATTGCATACCCCAAAACAGTATTGAGGATTAAATGATTCCAGAATTTCCACCATAGTTAGAAACATGCTCGGTGCTTGGTACCCAGAGTTAGTTCTCGTGTGTCAGGCGTCATTCCAGGACCTTTTCACGCATCTCATTTTACTCTCACCGTAACTCTTTAAGGCCGGTTTTATGTTTTCCAGAAGAAAAAAAAAAACTGAAACAGTAGAGCGCCAGGTGACCTGCCCAGGGCCACAAGTCCATAGGTGACTGAACCATGATTTCCACAAAGGCTGTACGAAATAGACACTTTAACCCTAAGTCTACCGAGAGCAGCATCTGCCATTGGTGAATCAGGTTTCCCGTCACACGAGAGGAGAAACCGGAGCGTATGTGATCCATGCACTCGGCTAGCCACCGAATAGCAGAGGGTGGCTGGGTCTTCCCAGAAACTCGTTAATCAAACAGATGTGGTTTCAATAATTCTGAAATCTCTTCATTAAGCGCTGGCAGTAAGTCATTACAATATCTTCTCCAGCCTTTTGGCTATGATCAAGGGTAGAATATCTTCTCATTAGGGTAATGGGGTTCAATAAAAGAGCATTCCATCACGCTCCGTAAGGGAGCGGACTGGAACTTTTGTTAACAATAATCATTTAGTGATTCGTTTTATCTTTTTCAGATCTTGTTAATTCATTATCGTACAAGGTTAATTCTTCATGCATTTAGGTTTTGATCTTGACAAAATGCATTGGTCATGAAAGTTAACTTTGTAAAAGAAATTAGAGTTTAACTTCACGTTGGGAGCATAATGAGTAGAAATGAGAAATGTATGTGGTTTCAGTTTGCTAGGCTGGAGAACTACTCATTAAAGCAAGGTTTATGTAGTTTAAGTTGTTGAGGAAATTGTTGATGTATATTATTTTTCCAATGATTTTTATGACAAACAAGATCTGGAGAAAATTAGAACTATCTGAGTTATAGATATATGCGGCAATAATTTAATCTAGTACTAAATTCACCTCTCAGTATTCCATGATTATTGCTCTAACACTATATAAAAGTCATTATAAGAATAATAGATCCATCAAAAATTGTAAACTATAGAAATGAGGCCCCTCTTTGAATTTGTTTTGCACATAAGCTCACCAACAAATGTTAACAATATTAATAACTGCATTTTCTGTGAAAATATTTACTTTATAAAAGTTTACCTACTGGTAATTACAATTTACTCACTGCCTTCTGATCGTTTCCACTTACAATGATATCAAAGGCACTTTCCAATCCCATACTTTATAATCACAATTTTAGCGGCTCTAATATTTCACTGAGAAAACAAAATTACATAATTTAGTTCTATGCTAAATTGATACTTGTCTCATTTAACATATTTTTGCTATTAATAATCAGGCGACAAAAGTATTTTTATATGATCTTCCCCCTCCCCCCTTTTTTAGGATTACTTCTGTAGAAAATAATCCCCAGAAGTGGATCTGTTGAACCTAAGAGTGTGAACATGCCTGAAGCTCTTAGGAGAGAGTCCCTGAATGCTTAGAGGACATGGTTGACCCATCTGTGTTACCTTGGCACCTGGCATAGTACCTAGTAGCCTCATTACTTAGGTTTTAAAGGTGTCACAACTTTCGAAAGAACATTTATTCATGGCTGATTTATCTGCATGCCTGCCTGTAATGATCCTTTGTAGTTGAGTATATTTTCACACTTTTCAATGAACTTCCAGATATATGATCTGATTTGAAACCTACTGTGTGCTTTCCAGCGGCACAAGGAGGATAGTTGTTCATGCCTTTTCAGAGGAAAGAGCGTGAGCCCTGGAAAGGTTAAGGACTGTAGCTAGAAGTTAGTCTCTTACTAGGACCAGGGGCAGTTTTATCACATCCTCTCTCTGACTGTAGGTGCTTCTCTTAGAAAAGATGTGAAATAAGTGCCTTTTTCTTTTCCCTTCGGTCAATAAGTACTTTTATTCTTTGGGGGAAAAACATACTTATTGGAAATATTTTTGTCTTTTTGAGTAATGCAAAGGGCATATCACTCCTTAATCACCACCATGCAATTTTCCAAATGCTTTTTACAAAAATGATATTAACATATTTTAAAGACATTTTAAAACAGAAATGAAAGGTAGAAGTCAAAATAATTTATTGAACTTTTTGTTATTATTAGTTTAGAGAATTTTTCATTTAAAACTTTTTTTAAAAAAGTGAACTATGTAAGACCTGCACTAAAAATGATGCCCATGCATGTAAATGCTCAGGAATTTGCCCAGGGAAATATTTCCGTAATGGTTTAAGATAATTATGGATGATTTCCTAACTTTATAAAGGTAAAGGAGTGATTTAACCTTGATGGAACTGGGTTTTTTCCAACTTTAAAAATGTTTGACCACATCTATCCAATATGAATGAGCATTAAACAATATAGTGGGTAAATCCACCTGCCGAAGAGCTTGATGAATACAACATACAACGTGCAGCCCATGTCCATTTTCTTCCTTCCCTCCTGTATTCTCCCCCTTTCTTTCTTTTCTTAATAAGGAAGCTAACATCGTGATTTCGGAGAGGACATTACTGCCCAGAGAACGGTGTGGCTTGCTCAGGTCTGTCCAGCTTCGGGAATTGTTGCTGGGCTTTCAGACCCAATTTTGTTTGCCTCAAACCTTAGCTCTTCTCACTAAATGAAAAGGCAATTAAAAGGATGATGATAGGGAAAGTTTGACATCTACTAATTATAATTATACTAAAGCATATTTTTTATCTATCCACATCACCATTTACCTGTCACTAGTGGACTGCAAAAATTGCTAGTGATTTTAACTCCATGGAATGAAAACATGTGCAATAGAAGGGAAACATTTTAATGGAAATGTGTTCAACAATGAGTTCTTTTTTAGAAGCAAAATTTTTGATCGAGTGGAGATTAAATGTGTATCTATCAGGAAGGCTGGAGAATTTCTACTCCAGGTCAGAAGTGGACTAGATGATCTCTAAGATATAAAGAGTTTGTGACTTAGTTGGTTTTCAAATGCATCTGTCTCTGGTTGTAGTCTTTATACAATATGTACAGCGAGCGTACAACTCAGCCATTTGCCTACAAACCACCTGCAGTTTCTTTCAAAGTCAATGAATCTCCTTTAACTTTTAAGGTGTTCTCTTTCAAAGAGAACATGTAGTGAGGACATAGAATATGGCAGGGATTGCAAAAGGGTTCTCTCTCTCTCCATATATATTATAAATATTATATATAATATATAATTTATATATTATATATAATAAAACATACATATGTATTCTTTATATATACATGTACACACATAGTTATATGTGTTTATATGTATATTTATTAAGCTTAACAACAATTTTATAAAGTGGATGCTTTTATTACCTGCACTTTCCTGATGAATGTGAAGATGCACAATTAGCAAGTGACGAAGCTGGGACTCTCTCGTGTGATTGATATGGAAGCCTTTGTTCTGAACAATTGGGTTACTTTGTGATAATTTAAACTTGTGTGTGGGTTTTGCTTTTCTATCACCAGCTTCAGTGATATTCAGCATCTTCTATAAAGCAGACCAAGCAAAACCAAATCCAGCTGTACCAGAAAGCAAACAGTGGTTATCCATGATACCAACTGTTACAACATTTTTGTCTCCCATACAGACATCAGCTAAAATTGTTCCGAAAAGATATGATTCAGGCCAGAATAAAGAAAGCTACAGAGAAGGGCCTGAGTAACAAACAGATTGAAAGCAGATGCTATAGTAGCAAAACATTTTTGAACTTGGTAAATATTTAGATGTAGAAAATGGATTTTAAGAAGAGGTTATGGCATTGCTCCCACAACATTGGTGGGCTCTGTCTTCGCGCCATCTCCCATCACTGATGCAAAGACCTGGCGGTGAGAATTATTCCTGTCACTTATTACTCACCCCATGTTTCAGCTGGACCAGTTCTTCGACGTGTTCGCCAGGACAGACAGTAATCTGATTTGGGGGTAGCCGTGATGAGAGATGCAGTTACTGCCGCTTTAAGCTGAGCCACGGGTTTCCTTTCCCCATTTCTGAACTTCATTCCCAGGTCTGCGAGGTCCTGGAACGTGCCAATGGCCCTTCTCTTCATCTGTTAATACCGAGCTTTATCCTGCAGCGCAGGGCAAAGGGTCGCTCTGGAAGATCCAACCCTGACCTGAGAAACGCCAGTCCTATCAGTGTGAATTCACATCTGACCCCACCTTGTGGTTCCTCTGCTCCTTATTCTGCTGTCTTCAGGCACTTTCCGGTTTTGAAGGTTATTCGAGTATCTGCTCCCCTCCTGTTTCCATTCTGCCTGCCTTTGCTCCCTTAGAATCAGAGACAAAATTATCTGGGTGTCCTGACACTCTCTTCTCTCTGCCCTTGCATTCTCAGCAGCTCAACTCACAATGACTTCTTTTAATTCTATTACGTGGTTGCTCCATTTCTTCCCCTACCTCTGTCCAAAAGAGACAGCAGCCTCGATTCCTCAGTTTGGTCCTTGCTGTTAGCCAGGCTCGATAGCCACCTGACCCGTCCTTGAAGAAGGATCCCACGCCGTACAGCCCGGAGGTGACAACCTCACAAGCAGCTTGTCATTGCCCGTCTAACAATATTTGGCGACCTTTTTTCACCAACTATAAAATGCCACAGTCTTTATATTGACCTCAGTCACGTCTTGTTGAAGTGAAGCTTTAATTTATTTTTTTTCTGCTGAGCACAGCAGGCAGCATAGACAGAAACTTGTATGGTTCTTGTATTTTTCCCGTTACTGTATTATGAGACGCACTTAACCGTATAGCTTATCAAGTGTATTACTTGAGACATTAAGAAACAGGAACTTTGTTATGGTTTTCAGGAAAAGCTAAGTATCGATATAGTAGTGGTTAATTGCTTAGTCCAGCTTTCTGAGCTGTGAGAACAGAGCTGATGGAAATAAAATGGGATTCATTAAATGCTTTTCCTCATTCACTCCATTTTTTTTCAAAAGGACATGTTTTCTAAGACACAGATCAAAGACCCAACAATTAAACATTTATATTTGTTTTCTCAGAAATGAATCCAAAAATATTTTATAAAATAAATGGTATTTTGTTATTGTGGCACTGTCTCAGGTATATATGAATAGTGTAGGAAAAATTAGTTTTGTTCCCCAGATCTATTAATAATTAAAAATAAATTTTAAAAAATTGTATCTGGTGAAATCTCCTTACATGCTACCTGTATTACCAGTCTTTTAAAAACCCCATGGACAGGGACAGCAGGGTGCGGATTGCTTGGGATGGGGGTGGCCAGGGCAGGGGAGAGCAAGGAGGCAAAATTGGGACAACTGGAACAGAACAACAAGAAAAAAATTGACACAGAAAAAATAAAAACCTTTTAACGATCTTTTATATTGTTGTAAATGTTTAAATTCCATGAAGTTGAAAACACAACAAAGATCATCAGCGTCTGGATGCACCTGTGAGTTTTCCAGGCTGACCTACTTCTGCTGCACTGTCTAGAATTTAAGCACCTATGTCTGTAAGTCCACGGACCGTAGAACACTGACATGTGAGGTTGATAAAAGAAGAATTACTGTACAGACACATTGGAATGACGTGACATTCAACATTCTACACCCAACTGTACTCAATTTAGACCTCTCCAAAAAGTCAGAACACATAGACCATGCTGAATTGTATCTCTTGCGTATTATACGTTGCTTTAATAATATGCAAGAAATACAAATTCTTGCCTATGTATACATTGCAAGAAGGTGTATAAGTAGAAATCAATCTCCTTTTAAAGGATCTTGGAAAGCATTGGTTTGATACTCAAACCGATTTCATCCACGTTCGTCATCAAAGGCTTTCATCTCAGAGAACATTTATGGGCCAACTCTCCTGAACTTTCCTCAGCCATCAATGTCTGAGCTGGTGCTACTTTAGATGTGCCTGTAACACCAGGAGGTGTGGAAAGGGCTGGCTAGGAGAAGGGGCAAGGTTCCATTACAGCCACGTGTCCGGAACCTTTGCAAAGTTCAGTCTACAAGCTGTTTACAATGTGAGCTCAGCAGTTCGCTTTTGCATCTTCACGTGACGCGATACCAGCTACGCCTGCGTTTACCCCTGACTTTCTTGTGGACAGGCAGGTCAGTTACCGGCCTGCCCAGCTGGTCCAAGGCAAATGAGTGGTGCCATTACACTGGCTTTCTGCTTCCGGCCACGACCCAAACTGAATCATTCCTGAAGTTCAATGTCTCAGATTTTCATGCTCTGTTTTGTTTCTTTCCTGATGCCCCGCCCCAATCACCAGTGAAACCTGTAGTCAGAGCCTCCATTTTCAGGGTCTGGTAGCACCTTCCAATTCCCTTTCTCCCAGAGACACTTACATGTGAGGAGGCATTAAATTCTTCAGGAAAATGAATGAAATTCTGAGTCAAACAAATGTGTTACCGCGTTGCGTTAAGCCAGCCATACGCCATAAGTGAGGCATTGTATGTAAAACATTTTTTCCTGAAAGGAGAAAACAGTTACCAGCTAAATAAAATGCATTTCAAGTGGTCCCTCATTGCAGTTTTTGCTGTCCTTAAGAAACAGGAACAAAAGTACTCGCCAACTGACCATTTACTTCACACCCACCCTATCATATATTTTTCCAATGAGAAAAATACTGAATAATGTAGGCTGTTAGCATCCTTTTTTCTCCGAGTCTAGCAGGCCACAGTAGCTATTGCCGACCTTGGCCGAGATAGCTCTATGTGATAGCTCTACTGCCTTCCGCACAGTCAAAGGGCATCTCTGCGGGTCTTTTCAGAACTCGTGGGCAAAAAAGTGAAGCTGGTGTTGGCAGGGGTTAGGAAACAGAAGCTATTTATTTTGCCCCCCGCAGTTTCTGATGGAAAGAAATATTTTTAGGTGATCTGTTTTCTCAGAAGTGCAATTTTTCGGAAACCACACATCCTCGGCTCAAAATTATTTTCCTTTTTTTCTCTCCCTCAAAATTTACTCTAATCATCTCAAAGTGTGGAATTATCCTTATCAGCCACAAAAATGCTGCCGCTCCCGTTAAATTTGCTTTCATTCCAGGAGAAAGCCTACTTCAGATTTCTCAAAGATATTCTTACTTCCATTATATCTGGATTATATACCCAGTTTTGGGGGTGAAGCAAACCCCAGCATACAATCTTCTATAGTATTTTGGGTGGCATTCTCTAGCAACGAGACAGAACTCAGCATTCTTTGGCTTTGTGCCAGTTGGAGCTGTAACTGCAGTTGGTTCTGTAAACCCCATAGGCTCTCATCCTAAGAAATAGGCATAAACAGACATGTTTAATCATTCCACACACACGTCTGTCTAGCACTGTGCTCGGGACTCTACTGGGCACGGGAAGTGAGTGATGAATGAGACACAGTAGAGAATGTCCATAATCCACATGAAATTATATGCTGAGCAAGGATGGGCTGTAAAGTGTATTGTAAACACACACACACACACACACACACACCCCTTTAAATCCAGGGAAAATATTTTCCACACTGCCAGTTGTACCACTGAAAAATATATTGTTATTGGTGTACGGTGGCCTTTGAAGATATTAGAAAACTCAAATCAAAAGAGAACATTGTTCTGCCATGAATAAATGATGTTCGTACTTCTCCGCAAACTGCTGCCTCACCTCCAGGGTAACTTGTCAAGTGCGTTTTGATATGATGTTTCAAATAACAGTAACCGAGGAGTGGAACTTAGAAAAATGTATAAATGTGCATATTCTTACGTTCTGAGCAATGAGATGGATGGAATGTCAAGTGATGAGCTAGTAACCAACACATGATTCAAACCTTTGCAGGGTAACTCGCTACAAAGAGTCAGAAATTGTGTCAAGGAAATGCAAGTGTGCAGAGTGAGTGTGAAGCCTGATTTATTGAACTAGTCAAATAACACAGTGCTATTTATAGGGGACTCCTAGAGATATTCCTGTAGTTACTACAGAAGAGACCCTTGTCCTGTGGGGACCCAGTGTAGATGCGCAGTCGTGGTCCCATAATGGGTGTTTATTTGCCTTTTGGTGGTGCATTTTTAAAAATAGAGTATCCTTAGCAAAGGTTAAACATGATGACACATATGAATGGCAAGAGGGTGGCTAGCTGGAGGAATTCTCTAAACTTCAGTGGTCGATCTGCAATTTTTTTCAAACTACTCCTCAATTTGAAATTCTGGAATCTAAATGGCATTTCTATATAGAGAAAGAATAGGTAAAATAAATTTTGTGATCTACTCTATTGGTTTACGTGAATCCATGCCAAAAAATAATAAAATATTTTCAATTATACAAGAAGTAATTGTATATTTTAGAATACTTCATAATGTCTCATGTTTTAAGATTAACTAATCATAAGAAATCTGAAAAATATCAACTTCTTAACTCTAGTTTTGTTTATTAAGTTACATTAGTATAAGAAATGAATGTTTATATATGGCATATAGTTTAAAAGGTATGTTCTGTTATATCATTTCATGGAACTCTCCATTAGCATAGTGATATGCTTGGTGATATTATCTCTTAGACAAAATGAGTTGTCCTTCTCCTGTGTACTCATATCCCTTTCAGGAGCCCTGTACTGGTATCGGGCACATAAGAATGGCTGGTATGTGCTCATGTTACATTATGTCTGGACTCCAAAATCTCATCCAGCAAGAGACAGTTATTATCTGTAGCAATCTCCCCATTCCCAAGCTCCACCTGTAAATAGAAGCCACCTATATTTACAGTTAATAATACTTTATATGATTTCATTACTGTTTTGCCAGAGGTAAACTGAGGTTCTAAGATGTTAAGAGATGCAACCAAAAGTACTGCCATTGAGAAGAACAGATTGCAATTTGAGGCTTCCTATTCTGAATCTGAAGTCGATGTATTTGTCCTCCACATTTCCCTGTTCTTCGTGTATTTGAACTATAGGGTTATCGTGTGAGGAACATTATAATAAAGAATACAAAAATATCCTTAAATAGTATTAAACATTGGTTGTATATTTATTTGTTTATGGAAAAAAATTTCATAATATTTATAAAGCATATGTTTAGTACTATTTTTATTTTTAATGGTTTTATTGTTCAAGTACAATTGTATTTAGCCCCCACCACCACTCCCACCCCAGCCATCCCCACCTCCCTCCCCTGATTCTACACCCCCACCTTGGTTTTGTCCATGAGTCCTTTATAGTTGTTTCTGAAAACTCTTACCCCCCTACCTCCCATTATCCCCTTCCCCTCCGCTCTGGTTACTGTCAGATTATTCTCAGTTTCAATGTCCCTGGTTATATTTTGTTTGCTTGTTTGTTTTGTTGATTAGGTTCCATTTAAAGGTGAGATCATATGGTATGTGTCTTTCACCACCTGGCTTATTTCACTTAGCAGAATGATCTCCAGTTCCATCCATGCTGTTGCAAAGGGTAGGAGCTCCTTCTTTCTTTCTGTTGCATAGTATTCCATTGTGTAAATGTACCATAGTTTTTTGATCTATTCATTTACTGATGGGCACCTAGGTTGCTTCCCGCACTTGGCTATTGTAAATTGTGCTGCTATGCACATTGTACTATTTTTAAAAATGTTCACTTTGCAAGACTGTTTCCTAAGTATAGATCCCAGGCCTTGGCTTCTGGTTATTTGTAATCCACCCCACTGTTCATTGACTCTCCTCCACTTGAGGACATGATTGAATAATGTAATCATCAAGCAAGATTCCTTTCAGGGCTGTGTCATTAAAAGTTCCTCCATGTGAACCTTTGAGCCAGGAAGTCAGAGCCCTTTGAATGTGCATTTCTCATGAAAACGAACAATGGTGATGACGGAACAAGACAGTGAGCCACATTTGCTGAGACGGTAGGAGGACGTGAATGTCAAGTTCTTGAAACTCTGTGGATGTTCAAAGGAGCAGAGCTGGCAGCGTCATCCCTGAGCTTTACTGACATAGGAAGGGAGAATCATTATCTATTACTTACAGTGATTCATCTAACTCCCAGTGAGTGCAGTCAGCCGGAGCAAAGGGGTAAAGCTGCAAAATACTTGTCTTTCTGTTCTTTGCGATCCATCCATGCTGGCATTAAGAGATCTGCTTTGTCATTTCCTGGAAGTATGTTGAATTTCTTTATACAAGCAAGACATGATTAAGCAAGCCCCTTATTGGTGGTAAGGGATGGGCTAGCTTCGGAACATTGGGTCATCTCCGGAGCATCTTATGACGTGGAATTTGGGAACACCAGCCATACAAGGGAGTCTGAGGGTTTGATGCCCCATGGTCCTGCTTTCCAGATGGGAAACTGAGATTCATCACGAGTGTGTGACTGGCTCATGAGAGATGGAGACTGAACCGAAACTAGGACGTGGTTTTCCTGAATCTGGCTCGGAGGCCGGCTCTGTAAACACACAGGTGTGTTAGGACAAATGATTGTTTCCCTAAGACTGCAGACTTCGCTCCGTTATGACGGGCATGAATATATATGTCTCATTTCCGTTTCGCTGCTATGGCTCTGTTTCTCATTTCAAAATGTAAAACCAACAACTTTCTCATCTCTTGGTGGTTGTGCACACGTCGGCAATACAGAATTCTGCGGTTTGGGGTGTCTCATTTCCTATTTATTTCTGATTACATTGTTTTCTCAAGATGCATTTTCTCCTCCCATCTGGAATTCATTCTCTGGGTGTCTCCCTCTCTAAGGAAGCCTAAAAAACCAAACGCTGTTTATTTTTGTAACTTTCCCTGTACTTTTACTCTATAATTTTTCTGTTCAGAAACCTTTCATTGTCCCCGGTTCCCTTTGGTGGGAGATGAGAAATAATCTGCTTAGTGTTCACGGCTCAACACACGAGTTATTTTTGGACACTTTTTCTTCCCACATCCCAAGGGGCACCTGTGCGTGAATCAAGCACACTTTTGGTAACCTCTAATTAGTCTTATTTCTGTGTCTTTGCTTGCTTGTGGTTTCTCTTTCTTCCTCTCTGTGGAAGCAGGGAGATCTCCTTTGAGCTACGAACATTTCCTGGCATTGAGGGCTTTCCTCAGGTCCCCAGGCTGTGGAAAGAACCAACGAGAAGGAGGAGGGTCTCCAGGGTTGGTCCTCAGCTGTCGGGCTGAGGTTTTGATTTCCCAGGTTCTGGTTCCTGTTTGCCTGCCTCTAGCTGTCTTTCTTTGTGATTCTCTCTCTTCCTGACCTGAATTTTCTGGACTGGACTCTCTTCTGTTCTTGCCTATCAAAGGCCAGAGTTAAGTTTCCGTCCCTGTCTGCTTATTTTAAAAACCTCCTACTGGAGCCCTGGCTGGTGGGTCTCAGTTGGCTGGAGCATTGTCCTGTAGACTGAAAGGTCACCGGTTTGATTCCTGGTCAGGGTACTTGCCTAGGTTGCAGGTTCTACTCCTGGTATGGGAGGCCACTGATTGATGTTTTTCTCTTGCATGGATGTTTCTTTCCCCCTTTCTTTCCTTCTTTCTAAAATCAATGAGCATGTCATCAGGTGGGGAATTAAAAAAAACCCACGATAACAACAACAACCACAACAAACCCTCCTACTGAAATAGCATTCTTCGTTGCGCCTCACTGCAGGGAATAGAGGCAAAAATGATCCAGTCACTCTTTCCAAACCTGCATTCCATCGAAAATGAGTGCACATGTACACGTGTGTATTGGAAAAGAGTTACTTTGTTTCTGTTTTGTTTTGCTGTGTTTTTTTGTCTTTTCCATAGAAGTCTTCTGAAAAAAAAAAAAACTACTTTGTTTAGAATTTGAATGTTAGCAGAGAAATATATATCAAGGCAAGAAACTTTCTTAGGAATGGGCCACACTCCTGCAAATCAGTGTGACATCTTTCATCTTTCGATTCGCTAAGTTCCCAGGACATTTCCTTCCTGGTGGAATACAGGACTCTCATGCGAGGGGCCTGGCTGTGGGAGGAAGGACCAGCCATGCCATGAAAAGTGTTTTTACCTAAGAGAGGGAAAGTTGCATGTGCTTAAGGCCAGAGGCGCTGGAAAGAAGGTAAAAACGTGATCAGAAAAATGGTGAAACGAAGGTCCATCTGAAGTTGGAGATGGACAGACACTGGGGCACAGCTACTTTCCTTTCCTGCTTCGCCCAGATGAATAGAGGTAGTTAACCGAACCTCAAGGAATGGAGCTATGCCTGCTGGAGGAAGTGTATTCAACAGCAAAGGATCTCAGTGGAAAAAAATAAACAAAGTTTTGCAATCTAATAAGCAAATATAAAAACAAACACTGATAATATAGCAGGCCAAGGAGAATCTTAAACATCTTAGACTGGGGGTGGGGGTACATATGCTGTGACTTTTGCTTTCTACTTCCTGGTGAAGCAAACTTCATCATTTCAACGAATGAAGAATAGAAGCCGTGACTGGTAATTTTAGTTAAAAAAGCATGAAATCAATTGAGTGTAAAGATATAATCTTGGCATACGCTCTTATATGAGTCAAACATCTTGCCTTAATAAATGATGAAAGCAAATTAGTCCAAGACTATATTTTATAGTCTTTATTCACTAAATGACTTCACACCTCTGCTGCCTCCCTCATTAGAAGTCTCCATCATTTTTGCCTTTCTTCCCTCTATTGCCCTTCACATCCTGTTGAAAACCAATTCCAGGTATCGTTCAAAATATCTTTTGCATCTTTCTCCTGTTATAAGACCATTGTCACTGGCTTAGTCACCTCCGTATCCCTTCCAGCTTACACTGTTATAATAGTCTCGTTGTTTCCAGGACACACCTCTCACGACTCCTGCTTCCTATTGCCACTGCCAAAGTGCTCTTTCTTCTCAAATACAGATGGGACAATATCATATCGCTATCCTAACAAGGGAACAATTCCAGTGGCTTCCCAAGGCCGACAGCATAGAACCTACATGTCTAGCATAGTCTCCGCTACCTGTGAAGTATTGGACAAAAGATACCCAGCTTCAAACATAATAGGCATCCAGTGCACATGTGTTGAAAGAATAAATGAAAACATATAACACAGGAATAGATGAATAAATAAACTGTGCACATCCAGATGATAGAATATTAAATGACACTAAAGAAAAAATGATCTATGCCTCCATAAAAACACATGGAGAAACTTGAAATGCATATCGTAAGCAAAAGACACCAACGCCAAAGGGCCACTACGTATTGTACGATGCCAACTATGTGACATTCTGGAAAAGGCAAAACCATGGAGACGGTAAAAAGATGAGTGGTTGCCAGAGGTGGGGCTGGGGAGGTGAAGACGTGTGGCATGGGGGATTTTGAGGGCAGTGAAAATACTCTACGATACTGTGATGATTGATCTCTGGCGTTAGACACTTGTCCGAACCCATAGCCTGCGAAATACCAAGAGTGAAACCCAGGGTAAACTACGGACTTTGGGTAATGATGAGATTCGTCATCAATAAAAAAGAAAACGTCCTAGTGAGTGGTGTTGATGAGGGAGGGGCCCTGCCTGTGGGAAATCTCTGTACCTCCCTTGCAGTTTCATTGTAAGCCTACAACTGCTCTAGAGAAAGTCTTAAAAGCAAGAGAAAACAGAAAAATAACACATTCTATTAAACTTCCACTTCTTTCATAATAAACGTGGTAAAATATCACATTTTCTCCTGTCAAGGGCTTCCACTCTCTGCATGGCACTAAAATCCAACTCTGTATATTCTCCTACCAGGCCCTTGCAGCCCAGCATGCCCCTCGCTGCCCACCCCTCCCCCCGTCTCTGAAACCGCTTTCCGTTCTGTTTACTCCGTATTCCTGTGTTTCTGCTGGTCCGCCCACACGGGCCTTGCAGAATGCCCGTCTGCTCTTGTTCCTGAGCTTTCTCACCCGAGTTTCTCATCCTGGAACGACCACTTCACAGAACAGAACGCTCGGGCTTGTTTCCTCTTGTCTATGAAGTTTTTGCTACCAATTATCTTACTGCTGAGTCTCTCTGGAACCCCTGCTTTAAAAGGCACTTATCCACCCACCCACACCCCGGACAGGGACTCTCATCTTCCTTCTTTGCTCTCCCCTCCCGCCGTTATAATTATCACCATCTGACACTGTATTTTTTCAAATTTATTTTGTATTTTATTTTGTACATGATTAATCATCATGCCATGATGATTAATATTGTAGTGTTACATATTTTTCCAGTCATTTTTATCCATAAATTTATACTGCGAAAGAATAAGATCCTATTATAAATACTGTTTTATATCCCACTTCTTTAACATGCCATAAATATTTGTCAATTAATTAAATATTCTGCAGCTTCCCTTTAGGGACTCCACAGTGTTCAACGTTGTAGCAGTTGAGAGTCTGGTCAGACCTGGAGTGACTGGAATCAGGAACACGGGGGGTGTTTATCGATAGAGCACTTTGGTCCAGTATTTAAAAGTAAAGAGTGGATTAAGTAGTCCAGGAAGTAGACTTGGTTGTCAATAACTACATTGCATCTGTCATTAGATTTTTGTCATTTTGAGACATTTGTCAATGTCTCAAAAAATGAGACATTGCTCTGGCTGGGTGGCTGATTGGTTGGAGCATCATCTCATATACCAAAAAGGTTGCAGGTTCGATCCCCAGTCAGGGTGCATGCCTGGGTTACAGGTTTAGTCCCTGGTCAGGAAGCGTAGGGAGGCAACTGACCGATGTTTCTCACATCAGTGTTTTTCTCTCTTTCTCTCTCTCTGTAAAAATCAATAAACATAATCTCAGGTGAGGGTAAAAAAAACAATTGGACATTTACCCGTGGACAAACAAACCTCAATCCAAAACAGCCTCAACCATGGGCAGATTGTCGTTAACAGCCTGAGCCCTCAAGTTCATTCAGTCTTACTGCAGTTGACGCGAACACTCTACAAATTATCAGTTTATTAAAAGTGCTAGTAGCTCTGACTTCTTGTTAGACTGCAGAATTTGAGTTAAATAAAGGAAGACCACTGCCACCATTGTTTTAGTGATTAAAACTTCTGACTGGTTCTTGGACAAATAGTTCATTCTATTTTTGAATGTCATTTGTTGCATAAAGTAGTAGGAATTAATTTTTCAAAAATTTTCTAGACCACACAAAGTGCACAAATTAATTTTTTAAATTTTGTGTGATAGGTTTTATTTCTGTGAAGTTAGATCAACTGAAAGGAGACAAAAATTTCCTTTTTTTAAGCCTCACAACTCTGTTTTTTTTCCCTAGGATGCAATAGTTTAGTAGATAATTTGAAATGGATTCATCTGTTATACCATCTGTCAGAAATATGCTGCAGCTGTTAAATGTCCAGCAAAATCTGAACTACAAGTCTCCAAGTAATTTGCCCTTGGTACATGCAGACCAGACAATTTCCTGTTTGATTTATAGCCATGGTCCTGCAATGTGACTGATTTTCTAGCTATATTTTAAATATTATCTGAGCATAGCTATTGGACCAAGCAAAAGAAAAATGGAAGAAATACGATCTCACTTTTCGAAGTAGTAACATTGAATTTATTCATTGTCATACGCTACTGTACTGATTGTGTGCAATGTTTTTCAAAGTATATGAAGAATACCTCCTGTGTGCTCTACACTCCACACATTGAGGAGGGGAAGAAGCCCCTTCCTTCTGAAAAACATCAACATATAAACAAATACTTATCACAGTGGATTTCCAATGAAACAGGATAAAAGTGTGCTCTTAGAAATACCAAAGTCTTAGGTTCTTTTGAAAACAAACAAATACATAAATAAAAGAGATGTAAAGTGCTAATTCCAGAAAAGCCAATAGATTTCACTCAAAAAATTCGTTGCTGGAGCCAACATATGTTGAAAGTTCCAGAGGTAGGTAATGACGATTTAGACAAAGCCTCTATGTGTTTCCAGGGTTCTGAATTACAGGTCATTTTAAGTTAGTGAAGATCAGAGAGATGGCATTTCCTACCTGTGATCCAGTGAGGTAGATATTGGCATCATGTCCCAGGAATGAAACCAACTCTCTCTGTACAAGTAGTTTTTAAAAATGGAAAAAAGCAAACATATCCTTCAGATAAAGTGGATACATCTCAATAGCCAAATCTAGGAAGTGGTCTGCCTTGCTTGCTTTTAAATGGATTTATTACGCATCAGGGTCAGTAATTCACTGACTCAACCAACTCTGTGAAATTCGTGCTGCAGGCCAGGTTCCTAGTCCCCAGGAACAGAGTCTCAGCAAGACAGGGACGCGCCCTGTTCTCATGGTCCGTAGGCTAGTCCAAAAAAACAAAAATGCTTCAAATACATAAATAAATAAACGAAAGGGTTGCCTCTGTTTGTGATTTTTTCTTATGAGAAAAAAAGATTTCTAGAGGTGAAATCAGAAAACACAGATGCTGCACAGAAAAGTAAGAATTAGGCCAGGATTGTGAATTACAGAAAAGATTGAAACCTTATATTCTCAATTGAAATCGATTTGGTCCTATATTCAGTTGTAGGCTCCTCATATATGACAGTATATACTGTGGTTATTTCCTTTTAACCAAGTCCTAGTTCATCCCAAGACATTAATGAGCATTAATAAGGTTGAACTGGGGACTATTATTTTTTGTTCTAAAGCAGAGATACCTGTTTCAAAAGAAAGATGAAAGGGAAAGAAAATCCTTAAAATGTAATTTGTAAGCTGTGGTTGGGTGGCTCAGTTGTTCGGAGTGTCATCCCACACACCAAAAATGTTGCAGGTTCAAGTCCCGGTCAAGGCACATACCCAGGTTGTGGGTTTGATTTGGGTGTGTACAGGGGGCAACAAATCGATGTGTCTCTTGCACATTGATCTCTCTCTCTCTCTCTCATCAATAAACATATCCTCAGGTAAGAATTAAATAATAATAATAATAAATAGGATGTAAAATAAAGTCTCATAGGATCCAGCAATTCCACTTCTTGGGTATACATCAAAGAAAATGAAATCAGTATCTCAAAGGGAAAAAAAAGTAATGAAATTTTTTTAAAAAATCAAGATTTTAGATTGTGTTTGGTGCTGTGAGCAAAATAAAACCAGGTGACTGAATAGCGTGTAATGCCCCGAGGGCAAGAAGGCTGGGAGAGTTGACTTGCTTGATGCACATCCACAGGATGGTGGGGGGATGGGCCAGGGAGGGCGGGGAGGTCCTTGAGCAGAGGAGTGTGCTTAGTGTGTCTGCAAAAGACAGGAAGGAGCGTGAAGTTCGAGCTTAGGGCCTAGAGGAGAAACCTGGAACAAAATGGCACCCGTGTTAGCTCAGGGCTGGTGCTGCGCCACAGGCTTTTGTGGAGTTGGGGTCTCACCCTGAAAGGGAGGGAGGGTCTCGGGACCCGGAGCCCCATTTTTGAAAGATCCATCTGTGAAGACAATTTTAAGGAGATACAGGCTGAAGCAGAAAGTAAGTGCCCAATAACTATTTATTATGTGAGTCAGTGGACTGAATTTGATGTCCTTTGCTGAACGTCTGTTTTTTGGATGGAGGCATAGCCGTCCAGTGGCTGACTCTGTGTGGTTTGCTCTGAGAACATCTGTTTGAGACTGGAGGAGCGAGCCTCTTCCTTTCAGTTGCAAGATGCGAGCCTATGTTTTCAAGGTCTGCCCTTCAAGGACAGCCTGTCTCTAGACTCGACTCCGATCAGATTTGTGTATGTTGCACTGGGTCTATTCCCGGGCTCTGCACAGCTCCTCAGTGATCTCCTCAAGGGGTCAGATACTGCTCACCCCGTGGAAGTGAAGATATGTAAAGTAGATGAGTTAGTCAAGGATGTTTTTGCCTTAAGGAGAAACCGTTTTTCTAATATACTCCTATAACACTGATTTTTTTGTGCAGATTTTATTTATTTATATTTAGAGAGAAGGGAAAAGAGGAAAAAAGAGGGAGAGAAACATCTCTATGTGTGGTTGCCTCTTATGCGCCCCCTACTGGGGACCTGGTCCACAATCGGGCATGTGCCCTGATTGGGAATCAAACCAGCAACCTTTTGATTCACAGTCCTGCACTCATTCCACTGAGCCACATCAGCCAGGGCAACACTGATGTTTTTAAACACTGTATTTTCTATTGCTGTGATTTATAAATCATAGAACAATGATTCCAAACTGGAATTGGACTTTTGAAATCATTGAAAACCTGTGGGTAAGATAGAATCAAAGTAAGTCATTCACATTCATGTTGATAGAAATCAAACCTGGATCTTCCGAACAGGAGAGGCATGCTCTCTCCCCCTCTGCACTCACATTGGGGAAACCGCAACCTAAGGCAACCTCCGAAAGTCACAATTATCCTGAGAAAACGTGTGTGAGACAAGGTTAAGGTAAAAGCAATGGACCTCAATTACATAAACAATTTATAAGACGTACTGGAAGAGATTGTCATATTTCCATTTCCTGCATTTTCTGTATATTGATGAAGAATTAATATGCTACTTGAATACTCCATGCTATAAACTATTAAAGAACACGTGGCTTTCAGACATAATACTACACACTTTCCCTCTAAGGATGTCGTCAGGGCATGCGATTTCCACAGATGACATGTGGAATGAGCTAAGCTGGTTTTTGGTTTTTAATAGAATGCTAAAGTTAGCAAACTTCAGAGGTGAAACATTACTTGCCCACTCAAGCAATGCGTGTTGAGAAAAGACAAAGCACCATATTTCTAAGTGTATCAAAACAAGATAATTTTATAACCAGCCACCCAGGTTTATGGGGAACAAAAATAGCGGGCCCGCTGCAGCTCTATAGAGACAGATTATGAAGTTATTGTTAGTACTGTGTTTTCCTGTCTCCTTCCATCCTTCCTTCCTTCCTTCTCCCCTTTTTCCTTCCATCCTTCCTTCCTTCCTTCTTTCCTTCCTTCCATCCTTCCTTCCTTCCTTCCTTCTTTCTTCCTTTCTTCCTTTCCTCTATCCTTCCTTCTCTCCCTTCCCCCCTTCCTTTCTTCTTTCTTGGAAAGGAAATGAAAAAAAAGGAAATATAATCTTGGGAATAAAGTTTCTGAAGTATAGACATACTAGACCCTATATAAATCTTCTCCTGGTCAGAATGCAGAAAGTGATGCTATGTATTAGGTATGAAGACCATAGTAGGCTTTGTTAATCTCAGTGATTACTCCAGAAGCACTGGGGTCAGGAGTTCAGTCTCCTTTTCATTCAAATCCCGAAACTGTCCATTAGGCTAGATAAGAAATAACATGTTATTTGTCCAAGGGGTTTTCCCACTGTCAATGAAGCAATGTAACCAAAAGCATGGTCTGTCTAGGAAGTCAGATAAATGGTATCAAGGATAGCATAGTAAGCAGTAAGCTGGACACAGTATCCATTCGGTAGATACATGGGAAGCTGCATACTTAGACTGGTGAGTACAATAGTTACGATAGTCAGGCATGTATCTGGGCACCCAGA
The DNA here is from genome assembly GCA_028533065.1 of Trachops cirrhosus. Lineage (NCBI taxonomy): Eukaryota > Metazoa > Chordata > Mammalia > Chiroptera > Phyllostomidae > Trachops > Trachops cirrhosus. Next base: position 78,537,495 of record CM052549.1, read on the forward strand.
GCCTAAGGAAATTCAGGAACAAGAGGCAAAATGCAGGCACTCCAACCCTGCAATGAACATCAGAGAAAGAACATCTCTGGAAAGGCCTGAGATGCAACTGGGAGCCCGAGAAGGAAATTAACCCAACTACTCAGCTGTAATTCAAGACGGTTTTGGCCGTAAGAAGCATTGATTGAAACCACAGAGTTCAGAGGGAGGTCTCGGCTCTTAAATTTGGCCTCACTATGGAGGAAAATTGCCATAAAACCCAAGGCGGTGTAGCTTCAGCTTCCAAAGTTAGGAATTGAATGCCCAGGACATAAGGAGACCATTAAGTGAGGCATTGCTCTGAGAATGTGCCTTTCGTGATAGCTTTTGCCCTAAAGTATGGATTAGGACGTTGCTAGAACTTCTGTCCTGACAGCACTGTTTGGTTCAGGCGTCCCTTTGCTGTTTGTAACTCTTTCCTTTGTATTAGGCTCGTGTTTCTGAATGTGTGATATAAAGCATGTTTTTATATTTTTAGTGTTATAATTTTAAAAGATACTCTGTCATGAAAATGGACATTATTTCATTTAGAGATACATTTGAACACTATCTCTAATGGTGATCACGTGTGTTCTGAAGTTTGATCTTGCAAACTCCTGCCATGTCACTTGCTCATAGTGACCCCACCTCTCGGGGGCAAAGGGCAACCGCCACTCCTAGTTGGTGCAGAATTCCACAGCCAGTCTGCCTTCCTGACTGACTGCAATTGTGTGAAAATGAAACGCGAGGCCCATCTGCTCCTCTAGCTTTCATCCAAGATTCCCTGGAAGAAGAATCCACCAGAGACCAAATATTTGCCATAGCTGCGTGGATGTAGTTTTGGAAGGCATCCCAGGATGGGGAAATACAATGCTAAATCATTGTATTGTTTAAATAATACAACAATAAATATTATTATTAAATGTTCTCTCTCTCTCTTTCTCTCCTTTATAAAAACTGCAACTTTCTGCAGGGATTTGCCTGGCTTCCTAGTATTTTATGTCTGCAGAATATAGAGACACGTGTTCCCACACAAGATGCAAGCCGACTCTTTGGAACATGTCATGCGTAATTATTATTGCAGATAGAAATAAAAATGGAGAGTTCATCGTAATTGTCAGTAAGGCAATGTGTCTCTACAGGGACTGTTCCTACAGCCTCTCTGGGGAATTTTACACCCGTTAGGGCCTCTGTGATTTTACTTAAACTGTTTCCTCTTTCTAGAGCATTCTCTCTTTTTAAAAAAATTTTAATTGTTGTTCCAGTACAGTTTTCTGTCTTTTACTCCCATCCCTGCCCACCCCCACCTCCCGCAGTCCTCCCCACCTCCCTCCCTTTTCCACCCTGCCCCTAGTTTTTGTCCATGTGTCCTTTATACTTGTTCCTGTAAACCCTTCCCCTTTTCCCCTAAAGTTCCCTCCCCTCCCCCCTCTGGTCACTGTCTAGAGCATTCTTGATCCTCTCTTCACCTATCTGTAGTCCTTTGACACTTCAGGTTCTATTATTATTTATATGTTACCTGATACCACAAGGGATTGTAATCATTCTTTTTCTTGGATACCTGGAATATTTTTTTTTATACTAGACCAGAGTTTGGGAAACTTTTTTTAAAGGAAAGATCAGATAGTAAATATTTTGGTTTTGGAGGCCATGGGGTCTGTTTCCTGACACTTTACTGTTCTGTGGAAGCAACTGTAGACAATATGTGAACACGTGAGCATGGCTGCCATCTAATAAAACTTTATTTACAAAAGCAAGTCACGGGCCAGATTGGACCTATAGCAGATGGTGGACACCAGTTGCTGGCAATGCTTGTTTTTTAGAGCTTGAGAGAAACTTCAGATGATTTTCTCATGTTGCATGTGGGCCACATGGAGGAAGGGGGTTGGTTAACTGACACGGTCAAGGTTACACTTTTGTGACAGAGCAGGACGAACAAGCAACTCACCTAAACAACAACCTGCATTTGAATTGCTTTGTTGCATTTAGTATTTGGTGATATTCTCTTCAGCACTGAATTACACACTGTTTGGTATCATCGCTTGTTTTTTCATGTTTAATTACTTTATGTGGGGCCATATGTTATTACCTGTTGTGGGGAAGTGAGCTCTTTATAGGGATGTTTAATTTCCCAAGAACAGTACGAGGCATAGAATAAAAATCCCAATAAATGTTTGTAATTAGAGTTCTTCCAAGAAAACGTACTAATATGTACATTTTCATAATTATATTCTTATAAATTACATCTAAATTTAGGAGATTATGAGATTTCCAGTGCTTAAATTCTGATCATAATTTTATAGCCACCTTTTACAAAAAACTCAAATAATCTCTTATATGTTCTTGTACTTCCTGATTTCAATTCTATTCAAATTTTGTTATTCTTAAGTATATGATTCTTTAAAATTAGTAACGAATTTAAAGTGTGGTATAAAGATGATCAATTTCTTACAGAAGTCAACTTATTGGAAATGCAATATGGAAAAACTACCTTCAGTTTTTATCAATGCTCTATGTACGTTCTAAACTTAAATTAGCTAATGGATCAGTTAATCGATTATTATCAACTTCATTTTAATTGCCTTCAGTGTCACAATATGTTCGCATTGAAAGTTAACTTTTTGGAAAGTGCCTCGTTCATTGTCATGAGCCTCTGCAGCAGGCTGGGACTAAGCAAGTTTTCTCCCACCTGCGCTGTGGATTTCCGACAGGGCTCCCCTTCCCGGTTCCTTCCTATCTCTTCTCAGCTGTCACCTCATCAAAGAGGCTTTTCTGGACCAGGCAGCAGACAACACCACTCCCTCCACCTCCACGTGCCCCCGAGCTCCCTGACCCTCTTCCACAGTCATGTCTCTGTAGTGTTTCTCACCATCTCATACTGAAAAATTACCTTTCCCTTTTTAGTCTGTTTCTTTCCACTAAGACGTCAACTGCCACGAGGACAGGACTGTTGTCATTTCATCCATGGCCGAGTTTCCCATGCCTCCTGTGGCAGAGGCGCTTGGTGCGCATTTGAGTGAATGAAAGGGAAATGAATGAACATGAGTGCATTCTGAGTATAATGGGAGCTTCAGGAGTAACAAAGACTCCGGTGGAATGTGGAGCTGTGCCAGAAGATTATAAAAAGTTAACCTCCACCGAGTCAGAAGACAGGAAGTCAAGGCTTCATTTATTTGGGCTTACTGGTAGCCACACTGAATAGTACAGTTTTTAAAACAATTAATATGAACTCCTTGAGTGTAGATGCCTGCTTGGTGCTCCGATGCTTTTCAAACAAATTTGATGTCTATATTTTTATTCTTTTACATTTAACTTTCAGGGGAATATATTCACACACGCGTGCCATATTTTCCAGAGGCACTTACAGTATAACTAAGAAAAATAAGAAATGTAACAATGTTTTACAAGGATGGATTTGTTCATTTTAACTTCGAATTTGTACACACCTGAGGGATGCGATCATGAATAGCAACTCGTTTCCCCAGGATCATTAGGGACTTAACTCCACCTGAGTGACTTTTCGAGAAAGCGAGTTCATTTCTTCCATTGCTAAAGCGTTTTTATTTTTTGTTTATAAATATGTGAGGCAGAAACCATTCTAGAATATGCAGTGTAATTCTCAGTGTCATTGAACAGAGAGGATGCGGCATGTACTAACATTTGTCGGGGACTTAAGACCACGTCTCTCTACATCAGGTGCTGTGCCATGTTGTAACTAAGCAGTGTGCCACAGGACGGTGAGGGTAGTTAAGGTTAGCTGTTCTTGTTTTCATTCATTCATTCATTCATTCATTCATTTGTTCGTTCATTCATTCTGCACATATTTGTAGAGTGTCTATCAAGTGCCTTGTGCTGTTCAGATCCCTGGAGAGGAAACATCACGTAAACGATCAAAAACTTGATTTCCGTAGATCTTCCAGTCAAGTAAACAACTGAACGGGTGAAATCATAACATGTCAGGTGGCACCCAGTGCTCCGCAGGAAGTGAGACAGCGGCTGTGGCTGCTGCGGAGGGAGATGGTGGCCTCGCGCTCTGTCCGACCGGTGGACTTACTCAGCGTGTCTGCAGGGATGAAAGGTGGCGCTGAGCAGAGCCTGGGAGGAGTGAGGGAACAGTGATTGTGAAGGAGGGGGCGGGGGTCCTGGTGGCTAGACAGTCATGGCCGAGGAGGCAGGAACGAGAAACGGCCGGTGCAGACTTTATTCTGAGGGATTGAGAGCGGGAACCAGCGGGTATTTTGCGCACAGGAGCCACATGAGTCCCTTATATTTTTACGAGTGTCCCCTTGGTTTACATGTGCAGAAGGGCTGCAGGGGGCCAGGGGAGGAAGCAGGCAGACTGGGCAGTCTTTCTGAGGGCTGATGGCCCGGCGATGCGAGGCGGTAGCATTTGGGATGCTCCAGGCTGAGAAGGCGCAGGCTTTGATGCTGTCTCTCAGCCCATGAAAGCAGACGGAGAACTCCAAACAAGGGCTGAGTCCTTCAGACTTCACCGTGTAGATGTAAGGAAAATGGAAAGATCGTCAATGGAGTTTGAGAACAAGTTGGTAGTAAGGGAGAGGACAAAAAAATCAAAGCCGCTGCAGAAGCCAAGTGAGAACTAGAACTGAAGGCTCACCTGGCGGTGGCCATTTGAATATACGAACTGCTGGCTTTTAGGTGCGTTTCAGGATGATGGTTACAGCGTTCTGTCCCGACACCTGTTTCTTCGTCTTGTAGTTTGGGCGGGATCCTTCCTAGTCTGCCCACCTCCAAGCTCAGTGCTTCTAACCCTCTGCCCCTGTGATGAACATTGCCAGGAGACGCCAGATTCCAAAGGCCATTAAACCACCAAACTTGACTGTGCTCGTGGTCCTGAGCAAAGGATCTGAATGGAGGTCCCTGGGAAGGAGATGCTGTGTCACAGTTATCACTCCCTTGAAACTGGCCCTGTGATGTATTAGAATGATCACCGCATTGCCTACATTCTGAACATTTTCTAAATTGTTGTTAAATTTGTGCTGCAGCCAATGTGATTTTCACAAAAACACACCAATCAGCATTTACATGTTTTGTTGAAGTTCTCTGTCTCTCTCTTTTTTCTTTCAGAAAAATGTGATGAACCCCTTGTGTCTGGACTCCCCCATGGAGCTTTCAGCAGCTCGTCCTCCATGTCTGCGAGCTATTCTCCGGGCTACGCCAAGATCAATAAGCGAGGGGGTAAGGAGACTTTTCTTCCCTGTGTCGGCAAGTGTGTTCAATAAGAATTGCTATATCCACAGCTGTAATCCTAAAATATGCCTTATTGCACAGCAGCCACTGGCAGGTTCCCCAAATCATTCTTTCCACTTCTGTCAGTGGACTCCTAAATACTGTTGTAACCCATTTTTTTTGGCAGCCACAATTGGGGAGTAAAAATTTGGGCAGAAAGTAAGAAATGATAAATTAAAGAGGAGAATTTTTTGGAGTTGTATGTAATAATGAATTCAAAATAACAGAAATTCTGAGTTAAGGAAATTCTTGTTAATCAGAAAATCACTTAGAAAGAAGTTAAAAAACATTGATTTCAAATACATGTGCAGTGCATGCAAAAGAATACTTTGTACCCATTGCTTTTTCTCTTTATTAATGTACAACTTAGTTTCCATTGAAAATGCAGCATAAAATGTTATGACCCTTTCCAATTTCTCCCCCAGGACACCGAATTTAACTTTGGTATTAAAGCTTTGGAAAAAATAGTTATACATTTGCAACTTAAATTTTAGGTTTTGACTTTAAAGTCATGGTCTTAATTAGTAAATGCTAATTTCAAACTATACTGCAGTACTCAGAGAGTAAAAGAAGGTGATTAAGGACAGAAACTTAAAACTCTTTTCTTTTAAAGGAATGTGGATACAAATGTCAATGAACAACAACTTTAAAAGGAAGAGACAATATTTTCCTGGATAAATAAGAATCAACCCACAAAGACCATAATTTTTATTCAGCAAAACAGGGAATGCTAAACTCATATCACAGCCAATTCAGGAGAAATAAAAGCAAATAAATACAGAAGGATGGAAAGAAAGAGAGGAAGAGACAGAAAGAGGGGCAGAGGAAAGGAGGGGAGGATAAAAACAAAGGTGAAAAAACAGAATAGAAGAAAAGCAAAAATAAGGAGGAAAAGTGATAAAAGAGAGAAAAATGAAAAACTAGTATCAGAAAAGAGAGATTTAAAAGAAAGATTCAGAAAGACCAAAGGAGAGAAGAAAATAGGTAAGATAAATACAGAATATTATGTTCAGATCAGTGTAGACGGAGGATTCACAGAAACGTAAAGGGACCTTCATCAGTAAAAAGACTCACTGAAAGAGATACACAGGCAAAGGCAGAGGGATATATGTTTAAAAATATATACAGTTTTGATTTAAGAGAAATACTATTTAGCTGCTCTGTTTATACGCTCTAACATTCATCAGATTACAGGTATGAGAGAGTTGGTGAGTTACTATAAACTATCAAAAGTTTTGCTTAAACATGTCACACTATCGAAAATTTTAATTTGCTCCTCTTTTATAAAAAAAGTCACCAAAAGCAACAACAAAAAATAATGTTGATTCAAAAACGTTACACGGGGAACTGGCCATATCCCCAAAATAACTACAATTCAGGCAGCCTCCTTCCGGGAAATCTAGAGCGGAATATAAGACAAAGAGAGAAACAGCACCATAGTTTTACATGGCGAGAGGATACAGCCTTTTCTGAAAGAAGTCTCATGGCACTGAGAGACTTACACCAACTGTAACGAGAAGAAGCAGCCTCACAAAATTGTTTAAAGACAGTTTTGTAGGGAAATATGACTGGCGAATTTTATATCCAGTGAATTTGGGCAAGTTAGGTTATGTCAAGCATGTAGCGTCTTTGAAAACACAAATAATACAGTCTAAACAACAATAAGAAGAATGGAAAAAAAGAAAGAAAGCATGGTCAAGTGACTGGTGCTGACCAATGAGTCATTTAAATATAGAACTGTGACTCATCAACTTAGGAATACAGTTGTAGAACAGAGTACACATTTCCTAGATGCAAGACTATAAAAACACCTGTGGGAGTTACACGGATGGGTGCTGCTCTTGTCCTGACTCTTCAGAGTAGGGGGCCACAGAAGCTGTGTCTTTAAGTACAAATTTATGCTGTCCTTGATGTTTTATAATTAAGATTTTTATGAAGAAACATTAGTTGTTTGTTGTACTCATTCTACTTATGTTAAAATATGCTTTGTTTTAAAATAGTAAGAGATGCCACTTTACATTATTTAGAGCTTCTTATCTATTTAACTACTCATAAATGTACAGTGAAATATCTAACATAAATTTCCAAAATCTTTATTTTAACCTCTGTTAATGTTTATTTTATTCAATCCCAATGCTGGCATCGAAGGAATGTGCTTCTAACAGCTTTCTCTGTGGTTTATAGGATACGTATCTACGTCTGACTCTATAGATAGAGACATGGATACAGTGCATTTCCAAAGAGAAAGTTCTTTCAAAAGCAAAGGCTATAAAACACAGTTATGGTTTCCCAGCTGCTGGAGCAGCCGTTCCTCTCTCCGATTATTGATGCAGTGCATTGTCAGGCACCGGGGGGAAGTCATTGGTAGTAATTTTGGGGGAGCAAGCCCCGTATGCGCTGTCATTATAGATTCACACTTGCCCACAGTCCATTGCATCAGCATTTGTTATGGGGAAGCCCTAGGTACTCACTTTTTGACCCTAGAATTCTCCTTTGGCTTATCAGTGGCATACTGTGCATGACTGCATATAACGCTCCCTCCCCAAACCCACCCCGTACTGTCTACCTAACTTTCTGGGACTGACGCACAGCTGGCTGTGTGTCCACCCCTCACACTAGTCTGCCTCTGCAGGTATATCTAGGACACTAGCTGATGACCTCAGTGTGGGCCAAGGTAGAAAGCAATAGAAGGAGGGTCATTGGCTCCTTAAGAGGAAAAACATAAAGAAATTCAGATCTGGTTGTTTCAATAAACAAGAAAGCTTGTTGTGCCATCAGGAAGTTCATGCGCAAACACCCTTGGGAGAGGAGCCATGGTGGCTGAAGTCCACACTAAGGTATAAATGGCTAATAACCCACATTAATTGAGGACAGATTTTTTTAGTATAACATGATACTACTTTTCTTAAAAATAAATAAAGGCAGCAGATAATTGCAAAGAGAAGAAAAATGATGTGTGTAAGGGAAGCTGGGAAAGCTGGAGATATATTTTCTTGCTTCACTGTTGGCAAGAATCACCTGATGGATACACCATATGAGCATCTGAAAGCAAGAAGATCATACACTAACACAGAAGGGTACAAGGAGGTAACTTACTAGTGATACAAATACTGCAAAGAACCAATTCATTGATCATTATGTTAATAAACATTGCCTTTGGCTTTTATCATTATCATTTATTTAAATTACATTCCCCAAATACATTTTGAAGAGATAGAGCTTATGAATGCATAGAGAAGCGGAGTATAAGTGCAAATATTCACTCAGAGGACAGATGGACACATTTATACAACTTACTGTTGTATTAATTCAATACAGATCCCTCTGCCGCAGCCTTTGTATCAGGGACCCTTACAAACTGCGGAGAAACGTGGTATTTAAATGGATATTCCACTTGTAACTCAGTCGTGGCTCTTGGAGCCTGCTGCTTTCCGTTTTGCTTCTTCGTTTGTGTGTCTTAGAGCAGCGCCTAATTTCTGTGATTTCTGTTCTGGATTTATCTCCACGGTCTTCTTCATCCATCGCAGGTTTCCCTGTCTGTGTCATTCTGAGTCAACAGCAATGAATGGTTTCCTCTTGCCGAAGGGGAGCACAGATGTTAAACCTGTGAGGGTTTTGCGTAAGGTGTCCGCCACCGTACGTTCACACAGCCGTGCACAGATTAGAAATGCTTTCATGTGTGCTTCAGATGCCACTTCCTCTTTACAAGACCCTTGTTAGATAGAATGTTAGGTTAGAGAAACCCATCATTTCTTCTGCCAAACTGCCAACTTCCTGCTTCACGTGCCTTTGTTTTTTTTAGAAATCATCCTCTTTCTTCTGGTCCAAAGGGATTGCTCTTCACCCTCTGGTCCTCTTCCTCCCCCACAAACCACAGGTGATGAGAGAGAGCCCAGGATCTCAGCTGATGCCATCAGCATCTCTGTTTACTCTGTTACGTGACACAGATTTGGGGACAGAGAGGGCTGCTGGGGAAACCAGGGAGGGTCATGTGTAAATAGGAGAACCAGAGAGAAGTAAAAACAGAGAGAATGTGGATCCACATAGGAGGGGAACCAAATCCTGGGCATTCCTGTTCTGCTTCAGGTCCCTGCTGTCATTGTGCCCGAACCCTGGCTGCACTTCTAGAGTCTGTGAAACTCACCTTTCTCATTCTGATGGTCACCTCCCCTTGCCTGAGCTAATTTGAGGACATTTGTCTTCCTAGTTACTAAAGAACTCCTGATTCAAAACAGTCATAATTGTCCCCATTTTACAGATTAAAGTAATAAATAGAGGAACCCCAAAAGACATCAACGAGAGACTGCACTTTAGATTCTAAAGTGGCACAGCTAGGGACCAGGGATTTGGGGACACAATCCGTGTCTTCTACTCAGATATGATTCTCTTCCATTCACGCCTAAGCCAGATGAAGCGATATCGGTGCTGCCTGCAAATTTGCCCAGAGACAGACCTACAAAGGGGGAGGGGGTTGAAGGCAAGTTTGATTTGTGATCCCATAGCCAGAGCACCCCTGCCATGAGATCTCAGCGCTTCTTAAGTGATGGACATCCTGGAGAATTTTCTTTTTCACCCTCTTGCCCTTTCGGTTTATGGTAGATCCTTCCATGCTCACTGCCTCTTCGAGACTTTCTCTTGTTAGATTTTCTTCCCCAGATGATTCCTCCTGTTTTAGGAACAGTCTTCTCTATTCAAAGCAAAGGGCAGAGCATCCTTGTTGGCAGGGAGTTTTGAAGGGATTTCACCTGCATTTCCTCCAGCAGGGAGAACAGATTGCATGTGCGGTCCACGTAATCGATGATGGCTTCTGGGAGGAACAGGTGTGCACCAGGCATCTGGAAGTCGGCCTGAGCAGACCCCTTCGTGCCCACCCTTGCCTCTTAAAGAGAACCAGTCTTTTACCTTCCCTTGAAAGGCACCGCTGCAGTTAACAATTGCCACCGGCCAAATCATTGGTTTTTTTTAAATATTTTTATCATTTTCTGTACATAACACCAACCTCTTCTTCAGGTCCCATGTCCACTCCATGCCTACACTGTGGTGCTGCCTTTCACAGGCTCCTGGGGGTCTCAGCAAATAATCCCACTTACTCTGCTCTCTGCCCCTGCTGCTCCTGGAAATCAAGCGTTTCTCTCCTTCATTACACCCTTCGTTATCATGCCCCGGTGTTACATTCGTAAACACCTTCTTGCCTCGTTTCTATTCTTCCTCCCCTTTTCCGCTTTAAAGAGTAAAAGGATCTGTCACCAGTAATGGAGCCCCAGACTGGAGTGGATGCAGATGCACTAGGAATCAGGAAGTGACGACAATGCTCCGTGGGGCCAGTGGTCCTTCCTCAGAGGCCTGCAGCTGGTTCCCTTCTCTCTCCCATCCCTGATCTGCTCTTCTGCTCCATGCGGGCAGCCAGGATCTGCCGGGTCCAGCAGTGTCTTTAACCTTGATGGGGGAGCCCTTTCCTTAGACGGTAACATCAAGGCTGAGATGGTGAAATAGACTCATCTTCCCAACTGGTCAACTTGTCCATGTTGGCTAATTTCATTTTGCTATTTTTCTTCTTTCCCTTCTGCCGCCTCTGCCCTTTAATCAGTGTTTCTCTTCATTGGCTCCTTCCCACTCACTGACTCATTGTTGCTTCATTATAGATTCATTGGCTGAAGTGTTGCCTCTCCCTGGAGCTTTGGCCTCTTAAGACTAGATCCTTGGAAGCAGGAAAATCCCAGAAGGCTGATTTTCTAAGGTAGCATTTCGGGGTAGCGTCCATTCCTATTTGGACTGGCTGTCCTTCTTCACCTTCAAGTTACTCCCCTGCAAACACCTGCTGGTTCTCTGGCTCCCGTGCTGGGCTGAGCAGTGGGACAAGAATGACTTTTATTTATGCATAACTGGGTTCTAATGTGGAGTCAGCCAAGGATGAGTATGGTATTCGTCAATTATTTAAACTTGCTGCAACTCAGCTTCCTGACTTTCATGGGTACTATATAATTTATCACTTAAACTGGGAACTTTTGACAACGAGGGAATTCTATGAATAGTTATACCAAAGTAATTCCAAAGTAATCTTGGAAGTCTAGGCCCCCTCTTTATATTTTAACGTAGAATCAGTTATACAGTGGAACAGAGCTGCGGTGGAGATTAAATGAAATCTACAAAGTCTGTTGCATTTAAATACTAGTCTTTGCCACCGCTTGCCCTTAATATCTATAAAGAAAACCTGCACGAAATGCCTTCATCCGTACGAAAAGTGTGCCTCCCCAGAAAGGGAGGGCCAGGCTTCATGTACATGCCACTGTGTCTTGCCTGTCATTGACTGAGGGAAAAATGATAATACGAAGATTGGAAGCTAAGAATGTGTTAATGCGTTTCACACAATTAGACTACTACCTAACATTAACTTAAATGTTGCCCATGTCACTTCACCACAAATCCCTCTCAATTCAAATAAAAAGAATGTATGTCAGTGATTTTAAAGTGTTACTTTATTCTTATTCTCTTTATAGCACTTGAATTAGATTTTATGGAATCGAAGATAATTGTTATTAATGTTATGATCTCCAGAAAAGTCAAGAAGAATTATTCCAGACATTAGGGTGACTATTAAAAATGTTAATCTTTATCTTATCAGTCCTATCAATTATAATTTTTTTAATATATATTTAAATGATTTCCTTTAAAGCCATCAGCAGGAATTTTCGTTCACCTTTGCAATCGAATGAGAGTTGTCATCTGACACTAATATAGGTGGTAATTTATTATTTTTACCTCAATTCTCAAATATGAATAAAAATTTTGGCTTCACTGGAAGCTTTGAAAAAGTAAATATACAATACATGATACATTTGTATGATTGGCATTTGTTATGATGTAATAGTAAAAGCTTATTCACCAGGAAATGACTCATAATTTGTTTAAACATGCCTCTTTAATTTGCAAATAGTCTTGCTATTTTTCTGCTGTGGCATCAAATTGTATGATGTTGGAAGTTTAATACCTCCTTTTGTGTTCTCCATGGAACTCTGTGCTGGGTGTTGTAGCCTTTCCCACAGAACACTGTTCCCCCAGTGTTTTTTGTACCCACACTCACAACACACATTTCCACAGTCGGACAGCCAGGCAAATATTGTGCTCTCTGGGCCTCTCTAGCAATCGGAGACCCTCTTCCCCAGGGCATCTGGAGGCCAGCAGAACACACGTCCCCCTGGGAGATGCTATTCTAAAACCCAGCCAAGCGCTCAGTACCCTACGGGTTTTAATGGGGTTTGTTTAATATGCTTCAAAGTATAGTGGTGTCCTGCTGGCGTTTGGTAATAGTGGTGTCATTAAAAGGTGATTTGGGGTTTAGCAGAGGGAACTGACTAGAAAAAGGGTTTCCAGATTTGGGGCATTTGAGATGAAGGACTTTAAGGATGCTGCTTTGCCAGGTCTGTGGCACATACCATCATGTTCGACTGTGAGAAAGACCACAGGCTGAGTGAGGTTCAGGGCTGTCTCATTAGCCACTGCTACCCTCTGGGACCCGGCTCTGGAATGTTGACTCCCCAACACTCTTCTTACAGCGCAGTCTGAACAGTGGATGGTCTAAAAGGATGGGGAACCAGTTAACACGTTTGTAATACGTCTCTGTAGCACGTGCTTGGTGATTATACTTTACATGCAATATTGAAAACCATGCTATTTGGTACTTGCCTGATAAAGTTGCGGCAAAATGGTGTGAGAAAACTTCAAATCTCAACTAACTAGCCAAATAGAGACAGGCTTATAGATGGAGAGCAGGATGACAGCTCAGGGTGGGGGCAGATGCTAGGGGGTGGAGGGATTGAGCAAAAAGGAAAGAAGGGCTTATGGACAGACATGGACAACAGGGTGGTGATCGCAGGGGGTGGAGGGCATAAGGGGACTAAATGGTAATGGAAAATATACAACAAAAATTTTAAAAGAAGTAGTATTCATCTTAAAACAGAATTCTTCACACGGTCTAAAAGCAATTTATTAATGGTATGGCACACATTTGACTCTCAGAATATTTTCTTGAACAAACAATAATATCCAGTTATACTTGTTGCATATATTATCCTACCCATTTTGTACTTCAAATGCTCATCGCTTCTATGTTGGATGACTTACTAAGTCAGTAGGGAATGTTTGCAAACATTTTTCAGTTTCCCAAGAAATGACGCAAGCTGTCTTTTCGCTGATGTAACTAAGTGTGGCCCAGACAACGATAGAGAATGGATAACAATTACAAACATTATTATCATTATTTATAAATTTGAAAACTTAAAATCAGTTTTACAGAATGTCCATGCAGAACAATTGGGACATGGCCCCACGACAATGAATGCTTTCACACTGTGAAGAAGGTACATCAGGGTAATGGTGTTTAATTGGTAAAACGTGCTCTTTATCTCAGGGTGTTTTTGGCATAGCGGAGGCTTCCATTTGAGCTGCTGCACCCAGTGGCTAACAGGTGCCTTTAGGCAACAGCACGTTCCGTTGGTCCTTACTCCGTGGGTCTAGCTCCTAGGGCATCCATGCTGGGCTTCAGTTGCAACCTTGGGGCCTTTGAGACAAAGACTGAAAATGAGCAGCCTTCGTTTATCTGGGAAAACGCCCTATCCGCTGACCACGCGGAGGACCCTGCCTGGGTCTATGTGTAGGACAAGGTTAGGGCACAAACAGGCACCCTCGTGAAAACATGCTTCAAACCCTGTAATTACATTTCCTCCTTACCAGATGATGCTCTGCATCGTTCTTCAATATCTGCTTTTCTATAATTAGAGACAGTCCCCCGCTTTCTGTTTTTTGCCTCCTTCTCCTCATTTCATTCAATAAGAGACCAGAATAAAAACAAGACCAAATTATTTCCAGGATCACTAGGACGATTTAATCTGGTTACAGCTCTATTAGCAACCTGGTTAGGTCATACTTATTAGAATGAATAGACCCTTATCTTAATATCTATAGCAAATTAATGACTTTTTCACACAATTTTCTTTTGGAAGGACAAGAAAATTAGATTACCTCCCTACGAATTCTAAAAATATTGTCACTAATAACAATTCAAAGCAGTCCAGCCTTTGTTAACATTCTGCCTTTTCCACGCTCTGAAAATGAGCCATCACTGTTTACTTGGGCCCTTGCTTTACAACAAGATACATGTTTGGTGTGAATATGGCTGACAATAAACCCTGACAGGACAGTCAACGCTCATTGTTCTTGCCTCTTGAACATTCAAATGTAAGTGCAGAAGCTGCAAAGTTTGATTCCCCGGGTTTTCACCCAAAGGTCACTTCCATCTTACTTTTCCTTCGCTGTTCTTATTTTCTTAGCCATGCAAGGAATTCATGTTGTATGTTTTTAGTTTGCTGTGTTTTCCTCCTCGGCAGCTTCTGGAATGCATGTCCTTCGTGCCTGTGCTCTGCTTTCAAATCGGTGGGCGATGCTGTTGATTTCAGTTGCGGGATCCTTGTCTGAATTATTTCTGTTACCTCCCCATCCGCCGAGGTAAGCAGCCAGGAAGTGTATTCCACCTCCAGGGCGGATTGTTTTGCGTTAAAAGTTTGTGCCTGAGCATATTATGAAAATGCGTAATTACCCACACTCCATGGATTTTTTTCCTAGCCCATTTCTGGCCCGTGGAATATATTTCAATGGGTTATTAATCTGAGTTTTCTTTGTTTCTTTTGTTTGGTTTTGCTTTCAGCAGAAGCTTAGAACATTAGATGAGCCATATAGACTCTGTTGTGGATGGGTAAAAAGTTCCGCAGGTCCTCCAATAAAAGTCGTTTTGTTTGGTGTCGTTGGATATGGACGCCGACGGGACGCTGCAGGCACTTATCTCTCATTTGTATCAGTTAGCCTGTGCTAAAACTGCCTGTTGATGTGGTGAACTGAGGACTTACCGCATTGTTGACTCCCTGACTCCTCCCCCTGCATGTTCTGAAAAAAGTGGAAGTTGCCACCGCAGGCTTCTGCAGTCTGCACGCTTCCGTGACATTAGAGACTTAACAAGTGATTGCTGGAGCTGGTTCTTTCATAGTTTGATAAGGCCGCACATCCCTCTAGGGTCAGATAGGTTCCCAGGAGGAGGAAGAATAACCTGAGCTTTTGGAGGGTCCCAACAGGAGGGAGACCCAGGAGGGCAGAACTGGTGACATTCCTCATTCTAACAAGTCCAGGGAGGCTGAAAACCCTACCCCCTTCTTTCCACACCTATGTCCGAACTGTATTAAATTATAAGTGGTTCCCACCGGCATCCAGATTGTATTATATGGATCATTCTTTATATAGAGCATCAATATTTTTTTAATCCTCACCTGAGGCTATGTTTATGGATTTCAGAGAGAGAGAGAGAGAGAGACATTGATGGGTTGCCTCCTGTATGTGCCCTCACCAGGGATCGAACCTGAGACCTTTCAGGTTTACGGCACGGTGCTCCAACCAACTGAGCCACCCGGCCAGGGCAGAGCTTGAACATTTTTAAGTTGCTTGTCCTTAGGGAGTGAGTTCAGGCATCACCACTGATGAGTAGACAGGTATCTCTGCGGTTCTTGAGGCGTGCCCCGTCTTTCCTTCTCTCCCAGCTCTTAGTGTACAGTGTTGTACTGCAGGCTTCTTTGTCCCCGGGCACTGGGTGTGAGTTTAGCACGAGCCCTCTGTCTCTTGCATCTGTGTATGCCCAGCATCTCCTCTGGTCCCTACAAAAATCCTAGGAAAGAATTTAAAGGTCACAGGATTCAGTTTTCCAAATAAAAGAAAAAAAAACAAAACTTAAATTCAGGAAAGTTTAGATTCCTGCCCAAGGCTACAACTCCCAGCAGAAGCGAACATTTGAAATAAGCTCTTCTGACTTTGAAATCACTCACTCTTCTATTTCCCACATGGTCCCCACCTGTGCGAGCTGCTCTTTAAGAGAAGTTAGAATAATATTTGAGCTGGTTATAGGGCATAGTTAAGTTTTCCCACTGGGATTTTAGAACACAGACATGTATCTCTATTTTATTTTGAGAAGTATATACTTACTCTGTCATTTCTTTTTGTGTGCTTATTATCTTTGTTTTAAAATAATCAAAAGGAATAACATTTTAAACATTTACATGCAATTATACATTTTTAAAAGACCCATCTTTTTTTCCCCTATGCTAAAAGGGTAGCTAAAATCTAGACTTGTTTATCCTTATTTCTGATTTTGAGTGAGATGAGGTCGTAGGCAACAAAGACGTAACTGCACTTGAAATATCATATATGTGAGAACAGTAAAGATTGGAACAAAACACTGAGACCAACATTCCATCTCCCAGAAGAGAACTGAAGTAAGAAAAACCCACTGATGTGCTGCAGCAATATGCTCCAAACTGACAGAAGCAATATTTTTGTTTAGTTGCTAACACTCTTAATATTCAAAACACACATGGAGAAAAAGCAGTGAGACAGTACAAAGTGAAAGGGAATGAATAACAAAAACTAAAACTCAACCACGAAATAGAAAATGTCTGGGATCTCCCAGATACACCGTAACCTGGGTCCCTGTTTGGTCCCAGATGGACAAAATCTGGCGTGAGTCATCACAACAGCCGAGGGTGGGATCCTATCAACGACTGAATTGTTTCGTCCATCCCACGTGCGGGATTCAGCTTGGTTACATTTTACCTTCCATTTTGTTATTACTTAGTAGAATGACCGTACGTTTGGGGATCCTGTCGAGACTGCTGAGGGAACTGACTCAATTTTCCAATCTTCTGCCTAATTGGTATTGGAATAAGTAAGGCGAAAACAATTATTTTCAAGGTGTTATGTTCAATCTTTTCTCCATATAATTCAAGATAGAACCATTTATGATGGAAAAATAATTTCCAAAAGAGAAGGACAGTGAAGCAATCAATGACTGGTTTTCAGTTCAAACTGTTGTGTTTGAATTTCCACAATTAAAAGAGAAACTGGAAACCGAGCAGTTGTGTTTTGAAGAAAAACAACATTTATTGGCTTTATACCCAAAGGACTAGCAGTAACGGGCCATCCAGGGGGAGGCAGGAGAGAGGCTGTGCAACCTGTAAGCAGTCTCACCTGTTCCCAGGTGTGAGTGCCACACTCTCAAACTCATCAACTTGGAGCAAGCTCCCGGGTTGCCCAGTTTTAGGGATCTTTCTGGATACACCCACACAATGCCTTTTCAGCAAAAAATGCTGTCTTATCTGCATGACTTAGTCCGGGATTTCTCTACAGGGGTCTGGGGAGAGACTTTGGTTCCCTGAGTCTGCAATCCAGTTGTCTTCCTGTCCGCATGAGAAGACCTGGGGAGGGGGCAGGACTAGGGATGCCAGCCAAGCCCCTCTGCGGTCCTGGCTGGGGAGGAGTCAGAGCTGATGAGGCGTACTGTTCAAGAAGTAAAACAGAGGGAAAACGCTGTTTTTGTTCTTGTCGCTGCACAGTAATTTCTTGTGAGGTCTTTGGAACTTTTCATCCTACTCATAGGACATATATCTGGAACTCATCAGCTCTCCATAGCAATCTGTCAGTGACACTGCAAGGATTCACTAAGGAGAGAGAGACAGGCAAGATGTGGCATCAGCCCGAGACAGGGAACATGGTCCTCAGCTGCTGCAAGGCCAACGATTTAAACTCAAATAGACTTCTGTCCGGGACTCAAATCTAAAGCCCTGTGATGCTATTGCTGTGCAGAGATGCAACATTCGCTTGGTTCTCAACTCCGAGGGAACTCCTCCTGCCACTTTTTTTCTGTGTGGAGATGGCTTAGCTGGCAGAGAATAAAAAAGGAGATTGATCCCTTTAGAAGCCCTGCAGTGTTATCTCGCTCATTTTATACTCAACAGTGGGAATGACAGAAGGCAGACATGGGGAAATCTAAGTCCTGTTGCCGAAAAAGAACCCTACCTCTTACTGCTTCATGAAACAGTACAGTTATTCATATTTCCGGCGTTTCAATTAGACTCTCATTATTCATCAACACTTGCATAACCCTGAGTAATTCAGGCTGCGAGAGAACATCACTGATCTTTTTTTTTTAACTTTATTACTAAGACCACCGGTATCTAAAAAAAAGAATGAAAACATTGCTTAAAAAAATACCCTCTCTGCTGCATGTAAATCTACATTTTTAATTTTTGGCCAAGAAACTTTAAGAAAAGCAGGCTAATATAGTGCATTTGGCTAGGTCTTTTCAAGAAAGCAATCCGAACAAATGGACCAGGGCCAATTCCATTAGAGTGGTAATAACGGATTAAGATAACAGCATCGATTCTGTCAGCCCTGGCCCTCTGGGATAGCTCTCCTGG
This sequence comes from Trachops cirrhosus, assembly GCA_028533065.1. Lineage (NCBI taxonomy): Eukaryota > Metazoa > Chordata > Mammalia > Chiroptera > Phyllostomidae > Trachops > Trachops cirrhosus. The sequence continues at coordinate 78,556,040 of CM052549.1, forward strand.
ACGGTGACACAGGTCGAGACCCGGAAAGGCCTAATAGACAAGACTCGGTAAGTATCAGAATAAGGCTGCAGATGCTGCTCAGTGGGGAGGACGTGAGGGAGCCCAGCCACTTGATGTACATTCCGTGAGTGGGACTGAACGCTCATTTGCACGTCAGGATGAAACTTCTAAAGAGTCGGCAGGGGGGCTGTTCAGGGACTCCGAGATGGGGCGCAACGATGGCGAGAGGCAGCGTTTGTCTGAAGAACGGTGGCGTGTGCTCCCATCTCCAGATTTGGAGAAGGCGCAGGAGGCGCCTGAGTGGAAATCAGAAGTCATCGGCACTTGAGATTCTGAACGCGTGTCTCCTCATTACTCCTTTGAGGGACCTGAGTTTGCTTACCGGACAAAACTCCTTCCTGTCTTCCTTTCTTCTTTCTCTTTTCCCTCTCTTCTGTTGGTCTTATATACTCCCTAATTCCACTTCATCAAATACCAGTTGGTTTTCGTTTTATATGAACAACCAACTTCCATCCGATGGGGCAGCGACAGACTCAGGCAATATGTTTTCATGGGTCGTGGACTGGGTAACTCTTAACGGTCACCTTCGCATTCTAGTCCATGGCAGTGCTGTCCAATACAATGTAAAGTAAGCCGCCTACATAATTTTGGATGAGCCAATACCCATATTTAAAAAAATAAAAAAAATAAGCCCTGGCTGGCGTAGCTCAGTGGATTGAGCGCGGGCTGCGAACCTAAGCATCGCAGGTTCAATTCCCAGTCAGGGCACATGCCTGGGTTGCGGGCCAAGTCCCTAATGGGGACCACATGAGAGGCAACCACACATTAATGTTTCTCTCTCTCTCCTTCTCTCTCCCTTCCCCTCTCTCTAAAAATAAATAAATAAAAAATAAATAAAAAAATAAAAAAATAGGTTAAAGATACTTTATTATATATTCTATGTAACCTAATGTATCCAGATAGTCATTTCAGTATGTGATCAATACAAATATTAATTTGACATTGTGCTTTTTATATTAAGTTTTTAAAATATGTGTAATTTACACATATAGTGCCTCTTAATTCAAAAGCTAAATTTTCATCAGAAATAGTTTCTATTTAAGTTCCATAAGATTTTTGTTGAAAAAGCTAGTCTACATATCCAAGTGTTCCCAAAATACTTAAAATGCTGTCCAATAACTGAGTATCAGTTTTTAAATATAAGTTTAAATTGATTGAAATAAAGTTAAAAAAAATTTAGTGTCTCCATCTTTCCAGTAGGTGGTTGTTACCTGGCCGCCAGCCAGTGTTCCGTGGCCACGCCCCTGGTGAGCCTCCGTCTATGTGATTGGTGACCCTAGGGGTTACTGGGCATAATCTCAGGCAGTGACATCGATCTTTTGGGAATAGTCAGAACATGGTTAAAACCAGGTGGTGGCCGGGACACAACAGAACTATAGTCATTGAGGGGGGTTGGGGAGAGAGCTACCGTAAGTGTCTCCCATCAACCTGCAGTCTATAATACAGCCTCATTTTAACGGGAAAAACAAGGATGGCAGACCCAAGAATGAGAAAGCTGTGATGTCACGCTGGAAACGTTTTAGAGAAGTACAGGGTTTGGGGATTCCTCATGGGTGTTGGAGATGCAGGAGGGTCCAGGGCTCACTCCAGGCGGGGGGGGGGGGGGGGAGGGCAACTCCTGGGGCCGGAGCCCGAGTGCAGCCTCTGGCCCCCAGTTGGATTTGTGCCGAGTGAGTGGTGTCCAGAAGTACTGTTTGAAGCTAAGGAAGAGGAAGGGGGCTGTGGGTCACAGCTCTAGGAAACCCGTGAGGAGGAGCTCCTTTAGGGTAAAGAGTTTTGCTTCCTGTTGGAGAAGAAGGTGCCCTACACCCTTCCTTGTTTTTCTTCAGAACAGTGTATAAGCTTTGTGCCATTTCTTGAGATCGTATGGGATGGGCTCAGCCAGGACTCCTCCTCCAGGCCCTCCACTGGTGGGACAAGGAGCTAGCTCCTTTGCCTCGGACAGCAGGCCGCAGACCAGGCCTTAAAGGAACCAGACACAAGCATGGTGTTAGGGAGAATGAAGTTCTCCCACAGGGAAGACTGAACTAATTGCCCTTGGACAGCCCACGTCACGGGAGTAATCCTAGAAAGGTAGACCTGAATTTGCCACTGCGGCCCAGCCGACGTCCAGGTAGAGATGATGCCGCACCCACACATCTGAACATTATATGTAACCTCCTGTTTAGTGTTGCAGTCAAAAAGTTTGTTCAAATCATTACACATGCATAACTCCTATTGAGTTTAAGGGAAAGGTGATTAGGACAGGACAGGAGGGCATTATTTAATAATTACAGGAGAATGCATTCTTTAGCAAGGATAATGTGCCACATTAAAAATAGAAATCATTCAATTATTTCTCAGCTGAAAAGTATCAGTGTCATAAATAGCATGACCCTAGAAGACATCAGTCATGATTTAAAGTCCCCAAATGGAGATTAAAGTATTAATAGTCCTTGGGCAGTTGTAATTTTCCAGAGGTGAGAGCTGATATACAAGAGATTGAATAATTCTCCCCGGGGAACCAGTCGCGTCTGCTGGAGCCAGGGTTGACACTGAGATCTGCCCAACTTTGTGTATTTTTCACAACGAGGAGCTGCTTACAATTTGAGATGCCCCAAAGCTGCCACAACAAAGCCATAGATGGCCTAATGTACTCTAGCAATTGTTCATGCAGGAAAAAAAAAAAGAGTACTTTAAAGTAGCAAAAATCTGCCCATATAGCAAATCATCGTTTCATCATTTCATATAGCAAATGCATGAAACAAAAAAAATTGTAATATCAAATACTTCTTAAAAATAGGTAATTGAAATATCTTGAAAAATATATTTTTAAAGAATTTCATATGTGCTTCTTTCCTGCCTCAGTTATGTAGTACCTGATATGTTCACTGAGTTCTGATCCAAAATGCAGCATCTCTGAAAATGACCTGCAGCTTCATGTGCTACAGAGCAATCAGGGGAGAATTCAGGGGCACCCCCTGCCTTTGAGGCGTTTTCAAAGACAGTGTTAAAAGAAACAAAATGCTAATACACAGATATAAGCATATGGATACATCAATATTCCTTAGAATTTGAACATTGATAATAAAACAGAAATCCTCATGATAAAGGAATACTTCCCTACTCTCTACAGTTGAGTGGGAAATTAGAATGCAATTGATAAATACTGACAAAGAGACCAACTATTTTAAACAATTCAGTTCTGCACACTGCCTTTTTGCTAACCCACCCTACTTCTCTGGCTGCTTTCTGGTTCTGACTTGGCTTAGCATTTCCTGAAATACATTCTTGCCCCACAAATCAACATTCAAGGACCAATCACTTAAAAGGGCAAGATGAATTCCAGCTAAGAGGAGGATTCACATGAAAACAAACTTTCCTGGAAAAAACTAGTAAGGACACAGGCAGTGACATGGAGAAGGGAAGTCAGTATGCAGTCTCCGGCCCTAGTCCATGAACTTGACTTTGGTTCCGGCCCCAAAGGGAAGCTCTGGAGACAAGTCACATCTCAAAGCTAGCCGAACGTGCAGCTAGGAACTAGAGGATTTATACCCCTACATTCTTCAGACATTTTCACAAATTTCAGCAGTTCTTATGTTCAGGCAAGGTGAGTTCTGGCCACGCAAGGGCATTCTGAAGGTGCTGGCTTTTACCTAATAGACTTGAACCTGCGCATACCTGATGCCCCAATAAATCCAATGATGAGAAGCCATCCTAGAAAAATGTGTGTACACGTCGATTAGAAGAAATGTACAAAAATGTGCATAGAGACAGTATGTGCAATAGCAGAAAAGTGGAAAAACCCAAATATCCACCAATGGCATCACTGTTAGAAAAAGCAAACTCTTTTACATAATGAGGGACAATTCAAAACACACAGAATGCATTCCAGATAAACATATTTATATGGATGAATACAAAGAATAAAATAAGTCCCAGAAGAATAAATACAATTCCACTTCTATAAAGTTCAAAAACAGGTAAATCAAAACAGAACATTAGGCAAGAATGCATGCATATGTGATGGAACCCCAAAAGAAGTACAAGAAAGCTCAGGTGCAAATGCAGAGTATTGGTTACTCCTGAGTAGGAGGGAGGGGGAGGTAGAGGGAGAGTTACGCTGCGAGTTTCAAAGGGGCTGATCATACTCCTTAAATTAGTTGATGGGCTTATTTTTAAATTGAACCTATCTCTCAGAAACTCATCAAAAGTCTGCGAGGAAAAACTTATTATCCAGCTTAAGACAGGAGAGAGAAAGGGCGTCGTGGGTCCCCTCTGGTTCACTCATCCATCGTTCTCTCACTCAGCACGTTGGTGCTGAGGGCGGGCGGGGGATTCTCGCAGAAGCTTGGGCTATGGAGTCGAGGAAGGCCTAGTGCAGGGACTGAAGCAGGGATGCAACAACGTAGAGACTTAGAGGCTGGACTGTGGCAGCTGAATGACCTTGGCAGAGTTCATTAACTTCATGGAACCTCCATTGCCTCCTTCGTAAAACAGAGGTAGCAGTGTGAACTGTCTCACTCCCTGGTGAGGATTCCAGGAGTTAATGCAAGGAAAACGCTCTGGACGGAGCCCCGAGATTTGGCCACTGCTCGACAAACACATTCTTTCAATCACCCAGGACGTGCCCTGGAAAGAGCTGGGCCCGTCTCACCTTTAAGAGAAAAGTAAGTGGCTTTCATTTGAGACCGTCTATCAACACGGGATGAGAAAGGTCACTTTGGTCGGAGAAATTGTCAATGGGCAAGAGCACGGAAATTCAGAAGGCCAAGGGGTGTGTGGGAATGTTCGAGAAGCCTGGGTGTGGGAAGTCACAGTAAACACAGTGATGTCCAGTGAGGCTGGCTCACGGATCTGGAGTTTGCCCTGGCGGTGTCTGTAACGCATTGGGGATTTTAGACTTGGGTTTGGATTAATCAAATTAGTGCCAATTTAACCACGCATGCGTTGTGGCGGATGAACTAAAAAAGGACAAAGTTGTCAGAAAAAGACCGTTTAGCAGTTGTCTCAGGTGAAAAATATCGTTAGTCTTAAGCGAAGCAGTAGAGGAGGAAAGAAGAGACATAAAATAGTCATTTCTTTGAAATTAACTTCCCTGCATACCTAATTAGCATCAGAGAGAAAGAGGGGCAGAGACTAAATGGAGGAGCAGAAGAAACACACCCCAGACCTCAGGGGTGTCCTGCAAGGAAGAGTCACTTGTCATGCAGATGCATCCAGGTAGACGGCAGCGGAGTTGCAAAGGGACCTACCTGGGCACGGCCGATTGAGCTGTCTTTCTGGAGCCGCGGATAAGACAGCAAAACAAACTCTCCCGAAATATGTTCCGGGCATATTTCTGTGTGCGGTTATTACATGAATTACCACAACCGCAGGCCTTTTATTTATAGTGTCTTAACCGGCACTGCCTCGTAAAGGCAATTGATAGGATGATGAAGTGGCTATTGTTTGTGGCACTGCCTAAAAGAAGACACAGTTTCACATAATTTAACACTTCTATCAGGTACAGGTGCTGTGAGAGAGATTCCAGACTACAGATTGACAGTATGTCCATAAAGTAAGCATCATACGTACTTCATGGGCCAGATGCTGTTACTGGCACTAGGTTTTGGTCATGCACAGGAAGCATAGCCCTTTGTCCTCATGGAGATTCCTTTCCAAAGAACATGCACAGAAAAACCTGCATTTATGCAGATGGAACCTCTTCTAATTCTGAACAGTACAGGGAGCCTTGGGAGTAACTATTCATAACTAATCTGGGGTATGCTTTTTAGTTAAGTTTTTTCTTCACTTTTAGGCACCTATCACTCAGGATGCTACTTGTAAACAATAGCAGTCAAACAGAAAAGGACTTGTCAAAGGGGATTAGAGCCCTGGCCGGTGTGGCTCAGTTGGTTGGAGAGTCATCCCATAGACCGAGAGGTTGCGGGTTCAATCCCCGGACAGGCATATACCAGAGGCAACTGAGCAAAGTTTCTCTCTCGCTTAGGTGTTTCTTTCCCTCTCTCTCTCTTCTATTCTCTCTAAAAACCATGAAAAAAACACCTTCAGGTAAGAATAAAAAATAAAACTAAATAAATAAGTAAGTGCATAAATAAATAAAAGAGAGAACTGCAGAAAGTTCTAGAGAGGCTGCAAGCAACAGCCACACACACACCTGCGTGGCTGTGAGCACAGTCGCACGCACCCACCAGCCGCGCTGGGCCCTGGGCGCCGGGGCCCCCCTCTGGCCTGGGAAGGCCGGCTGCCTCCGACAGCGCCCTTGTCAGCAGATCAGGTCTGCGCAGCCACCTCCGCTGCCCCATCTGCACGTCCAAAACAGGGTCTGTGTCCTGGGTCTGCCCCGGGCCTCCCCACTAGCAGCAAAGGCAGTCGAGCAAGTGAACCTCTGAAATGCCCCCAGTGGGAAGGTTGTTTTAAATGTTGGGTGGCCACAGAGCCTGAACAATGTCCTCGGGCACACGGCATCACCCGGAGTCACCCGGAAGAGGATTCATCAACCACTCCGGACAAGAACCCTCAGGGGGCTTCTTTAACTGATGGGGATGAAGATGCAAAGTCAGACCACATGCTTTGTGGAAATACTAAATATCCTGCTGACGTTGAAAGAGTTATTCAGAAAGAAGAGGGTTTTGTTGTCAAGAAAGACACGTGTGTGGGAGTATACAGAGAATTTTCGGGGGAAGATGTGCTGTTCAATTTGACTAAAATGTTGGTTGGCCCCAGAAATATGGCGAGGTGATGGTCGATGCCACGGTAGAGACCCCAGGTATGACTTTCTTTGTAGTACTTTGACGTTTTTCCAGCAAAGAGATGGATGTGATGAAACCGAGGAGTTAGGAAGTTTCCTTTGGCAGTGTCCTGTAGATTGACTGTGGTGGTAAAGATGAAAAAGCTCCTTCATTACCCCAAGCAACAGAGAAGGAGGATCTTAACTGTGCCACGTGAAAGAGAACAGAGTGGAAAGTGAGATGCACGTTATGTGGATTCTATTGCTCTTGGGAATTTTTAATTTTTTTTCAGATGTGAAGAGGAAGGCAGACGTGTTTCTCAATGACCAGGCATTCACATTATAGAAGAGTGATGGGAAACACATTTTAACAGGGAGATCATTGGTTTAGATACAACGTGTTGCAATTTATGTGTTGTATTGGTTTTCTGTGGCTACATAACAAATCACCACAAAGTCAGTGGCTTAAAGCGACACCCATATCTGAGCTCATAGTGAATTAGGTCAGAAGTCCAGGTGGCTGGACTGGGTTCTCGGCTCCGGGAGACACAAGGCGAAAGTGAACGCGTTGGCCAGTCTTCGTCTGTTGGAGACGTTGGAGAAGCATCTCTTCCAACCTCGTTCATGTGGACAGGTCGACTCCTTGGAGGTGTAGGACCAAGGCCCCTGTTGCCTTCAGCTACGGCAAGCCTTTCTCAGAGCAAGTCCCCTCCTGCTTTGAGTCCCTGTGACTGCTACCGCCTGGAAGAAACTGTCTGCTCCTTTGATTAGATTAGGCTGTACAGGAAAAGCTCCCTGTCCTAAGGTCAACTGATTAGCAACCTTATTGAAAATCTGTAGAATCTTCTTTGCTACATTGTGTAACATAGTCGTGGGCGTGCTGTTTCATCACAGGCACAGAAAATAGGAGGCAGTCTGTGCCTCCAAAAAAAAAAAAAGGAAAAATGCTGTTAGTCCCAGGGATTGGTCCAGCAGGGGCTTGATAGATTACTTTTTCCAGAAATGCAGATGCATATAATTTTAAAGCTATAATCATGAAATATTAAAAGAATTGTAAAAGTGGCAGTGAATTATTTAGAAAGTGTCCCTGCATATATGATACAATATTCAGTTGGGTGTTAAAATGTAGGCTCCAAGGAAAGCCTCGGTGTAGTTTTATGTGAGCTGCATCTTTGCAGATACTGCTAGAATACAATTTAAAGCTGCTGAAAGCCTTCCTCTGGCTCCCCCTTCTCCCGGCAAAGCTCCCTTTGATTTCAAAGGTGCTTCATTCCCAGAATGAGAAATTGATGGTGGGAAAATTTAATCCTTCTAGGCAAAGGTTTGGAACAGGTTTTTCAATTGCCAGATAAAATTTCTACGTTTGGACTTCAGCACTGGTCAGGCTTGCCTGAGATAAATCCATTAGAAGAAGCCTATAGCTTCTGACTACATCTTCAGGTTCCACCTGCTTTTGAGATGGGACGGAAGGGAAGCGGAGGGGCTGGGAGACAAGACGCCCCCCTCCTCTGAAAAGAGGCAGATCTATCCTGTGACTGCTTATGTGATTAGTCACAGGAAGCAAACATTTACTGATCCCACTTTCAGATGCTAATGAGGTACTTGCTAGGAAAACAATATTTTTGCTTCAGGTTTCTTCACCCTGCACGCTTATAAAGGAAAATGAATTCTGTCCTCAGGATGCTAAATCATTTCAAGTCCACAAATATTTATTGAGTGCTTTTGGCTGGGGTCTGCTGCGGTAGGTGCTGGGAGGATGCAAAGGAGAGTCCTCTGCAGCCCTTACCTCCAGAGACTTTTAATCTGTGAGGACGGAGAGATAAATGCATATTTTCTTTCCGAATGGCAAAACGTAATGAAGCAAAAGATATTAAAACCCACCATAGCTGTGTAAAGTATTCTAGGTTAACCACATCATATCTTTTGTTGTATGAGGTTGCCTGTTAGGAAATATAAAGACAATTACATACGCAATACAACAAATGTCATTGGGCATTAATCCTCATTCTTGCAGAAGAACCTCATAAACACCACTTCTAATGACACTATATGAAATTTCATAACGAGGTTTGACTAATGAGAAATAATACTCGTCCGGCTAAAGTATCCATCGCCATGACAGTCACACAAACCCCGTTCTCAATGATGTTCACCCTCGTCACACCCCACACCCCATAACCCACCTCCCGTTTTAACCCGGAAGCTTCCTTTGACTATCGTAAGGCCCCGCCCCACTCTCATCCTGGTTCTCAAAACTCCGGGTTCTCTGGGATCCTTGGTCCTACCAGCGCCACCTACCGGCTGACGTATTTTTCACAGTTCAGCCAAGACCACAAATGGTAAACCCAAGACAATAGTGGAATCTGGGGACAGAATAGGCTTTTGGGAGAAGGTTTTCTCTGGCCCCTCCTAGTAAAGGAAATAGTCAGAGTGCTGTGGGTCTGCAGGAGAGAACAAGAAAGATGTGAGCCCGTTATCAGCATCAGAGAGAACAAGGGGCTGGTGAGCTCTCAGACCAGACTGAGGTGCTTACCTGAGCCACGTTCCTTATATTTAAACTCTCAGGATAGGAGAGTGAGGTGGGTGGAGATAGAAGAGGGCATGAGGGGATAAATAGTAATGGAAAAAATACAATAAAGGAGTTAAAAAGGAATGGATTAATTACTTGTCTTGGGAATTAATGGAAATACGTAGTAAGATCCATAAAGTCTCAGGGTAGAGGACCCTGGAGAAATAGCTATTGTACACTTACAGTGCCAAGCAAATCATTGGGCATAAGGCAGATTTATACAAAATTGATAGCTGAACCTGAAAAGGTAGAAGTAAAGTAACAAAATGAGGGAGGGAAGGAGGAAGGACGGAAGGACGGAAGGAAGGAAGGAGGGAGGGAAGGAAGGAAGGAAGGAAGGAAGGAAGGAAGGAAGGAAGGAAGGAAGGAAGGAAGGAAGGAGGGAAGGAGGGAAGGAGGGAAGGAGGGAAGGGAGATTCCCAGGGTGGACATTCATTGGTCTAGCATGGGTCACGTCCAGCACACTGTACTCTATGTCCATCATATAAATGACACCCCCACCAGTCTGGAGGGAGGTAGCCCCACCATACGCAGTAGGGACAGTTGGCCAGAGCAAGTAAGGTTGCTCTTCCTGGGGAACGGAAGTGAGCAACGGTCGAAGACGTGCACTATATCAGATGCTATATGTTTATCTAAACTGTTGTGTTAGACCCCCACTTATGAACTCAGACTAACCCAATTGCAATGTTAGCAAATGACTGTACTAAAGGGCAAAAGCCATTTAAACAAATGCAGCTGGTCAGAATAACGACAGCTGTATGTCTACATAGTTCCAGGTTCTGATGTCAGGAGTCCCGTAGACACGGATAGGTCGATGTCATTCAGCTGTGTGCTGCTGTAAATTAGCTTCTCGTCACTTCTTCGTCCACATGGTTCTACAAGCGCCTGTCCAAATCTTTCACGGTCAAAGCTGCAACACTGATTATGTATCCCACACTAGACACCGCCCCAGAGTAAACCCCTGTGACTGCGGGGTGGGGTGAGGGTGGGGAGGGAATGTAACTATTTCAGTGATAGATTTGCGGTGTACTGAGGCACCACCCTGCCAGGATAGACACAAAGGTATATAGCTCAGGACTTGTTTTGGGTTCTCACCTTAATCTGCCTTTAAAAATTTTGTTTTTCTTTATTGTCACCTGAGGACATTTTTTTTATTTCTTTTAAAGAGAGTGGAAGGGATAAAGAGACAAAGAGAGACATCGATGTGAGAGGGAACCGTTGATGACTTGTCTTCCATATGAGCCCTTACCGGGGACTGAACCCATGACTTTCTGGTGTAAGGGACAATGCTCCAACCCACTGAGCCGCACCAGCCAGGGCTTAGTCTGCCTTTTGATCAAACCGGCATGCAACAATGATAGGGAAACCTGGGAGCAGGATCCAATTGAATCCTATATCATCTCTAGGGAGGTGTCATTCTGGCCACTAAAAAGAAGACCTGCTAGCAAACATCCCCCAAAATGGGCAGCCCACTCACAACAAAGCAGCAGAACAAGGCGCTTGAGACACAGATTCCGATTCAGTCTCCCTGATCTCAAATGCCTGCTCCGGCCCATCCTATGAGGGTGGCACAAACATGCAACCCACCTCCTATAGTTGTCATGAGGCTTAACCTACATAAGATTTTTAAGATGTTTACAATGATTGAAACATGGTAGGCAGCATAGAAGGGCTTGTTAAATGAAGGAATAAATAAATGAATAAACTTCCTCAAGCTTCAAGTAGCTCTGAAGAGCTTCTGTTAATGAATAATTTATAGCAATTAAAATAGAATAACATTGCCTACTCATTGCAGAAAGTTTAAAAATTAAATAACTGGAACTGGAAAAAAATTAAAATTGCCCATAATTTTGTAAACTGGGATTAACTGCTGATAATATTTTGGTGTAGGTTTTTCTGCTTTTACACACAAAATTGTAATTCCACAATATTACTGAATATATCATTTGCAATATCATTTTCCACTTCTAATTTTAGAAGCATGATCTCAGAGTCTTGCACATTGTCAATAAGAAAGTTAGTTATTAAACCAGTTCCCTATTATTAGATGATTTTCTATGATTAGATATTGAGGTGAGTTCCCTGTTTTCACAATTTTATTTAATGCTGTAATAAATATTCTTTACATAAGTCTTTGCCTACATGGGTGGGGGGGATGAAATTGCTGGAACAAAAAAAAGAACACTGAAGGTATTTGATAAATATCGCCAAAATCACCTCCAGAAATGTTATGTTGACATCCATTGTAGTATGACCACTACAGGACAACCTGGTTCTACCCAGGTCAGCTCACCTTAATTGACGCACCACACCTTGGAACCAGCTGAGCCTTCTCCCTCCACAGCCTGTTTCTGTCTAACTTGTCTCTTCTCGCTGCCTCTCTCCCTCCCTCCCTCTCTCTCTCTCTCCCTCCTTCCCTCCCTCTCTCTCTCTTTTCTTCTTGCCTGACCTTGCTGCTAAAAGACATGTATGGCAATATATGTTCTTCCCAACATTCATGGAATTTATTTACATGTATGGCGATATATGTTCTTCCCAACATTAATGGAATTTACTTTAACTTCAAAGTAGTAACCCCACCCCACCTTGCAATTATAATAATAATCTCCAGGACTCTTGAAAATTTATGTGCTTTTCTCTTTCATTTGTTCCTGACTGTGGTGCTCTCCGGCCACCAGAAACCCACGTTTGGGTTTTGGTTTTGGTTTTAAGCATGGAGAAATAATAAGAAATGTCTTGGAAAATAGTAATATTGTTGATATGTTGTTATTGCAACCTACAGAGTTTGTTACTTTTCGTCGGAGACCGAGTTTATTACATAAGCAGCCTGTCTCGTGTTTCTTGCCATCTCTCAAGTACATTCCCTGATATAATTTATTCATTGAAGCACACAATTGAGTTTCTGCCTTAGGGGTTTATTTTCATCTTTTTACAATATACAAAATTAAACCCCAAAGACCAAAGCATTATATGTTTCAAATAAGTCTTCTATGGATATTTGTAATGTATATTTCATGTAATATAACAAGATCCTGTGCATTGATCGGGAGCATTGTAAAGAATGTAAACTAAATTGTGAAGTGTGGCTCGAATGCATTGCAACTTGGCTGGTTTCATCAATCTAAGCTGAGAATACTCTTTAAAAAGCAGAGAGCGGGTTTCTGCTCCTTTTGAGCTGCTTTTGCTCACTTTTGACTTTAACTTTTCTGATGTAATGGTCGTTCTTATTCTGTATCTTGTTATTCAATTTTCCCCCTTTACCAGGAAAAACACTCTTCCCTGACACACCCAGTATAAATGAAAGAAATTGCCAGATAATAAATCAATGTCACCAGCGCTGAGTTTGACTTGCGGGGATCGAGTCTTGAGCCCGGAGTTGAGAATCGACCAGGTCTGGATGTGAATTGCGACCCTGCCCTGGCCGTCTGTGGAAACTTGGGAGAATGATGCGACCCCTCAGTCTTCCATTTTCTCATCTTTAAAGTGGGCATCATATCTATGTCTTAGGGCTGTGTTGCAATTTCAAAGAAATAACCTGCTTAGCTCAGTGCTTAGCAACAAATATGAAGTAAATGGAGGAAGTTGAAAAAAATTAACAACAGTGTAGAACTCTTTTGCCATGTTTTTCTAAACAAAAGAGCAGAACCAAAAAAAAAAGAAAACAAAACAAAATAAAAAAACTCTGTAAACCAGAGACCAAGCCTCTGGATCCCATGCTAATGGATCATTTGAAAACTGGCTACCGGAAATCCTTCCCTTGATAATTAGCATTCTGTAAAACAATTTGTAGAATTCGTTAAAAAGTTAGGATTGCAGTTCAATCACTGAGCAGTCTGAAAACAAAGCTAAGGTTGGACAGATACCACTGACAGAGGGATGATATGAAGACATAGCCTTTAGCCACGTACATTATCTTCAGCACCCTAAACTATCCCAAGGAATAGTCAATTATATACATATATAATTTTCATAGTACATGGCTGGGTCTCCATAAGGTATCCAGTCATGTGCTTTGAAAAAAGGAGACATTTATTGAAGTAGATACAAGATACAAGAAACACTGTACGTAGGACAATGGCATCTCCGTCCCTGTCAAAGTAGACACCTTGGGACCTCTCACAGTTCTTCCAGCATCTCTTCCACGGTTCCAAACACTCTGCAAAATCCGTTATTGCAATTGTGGTTTGAATTAAGTCGTTAGCAACTGCAGCACGATGTTCCTTCTGCTCTAGTAGCAGAAGCCACGGAACGAATTTTGCCAAAACACGTTTAATGCCAAGATCCTGTGTCAAAATCTCAGACACAGTCGTTTTTGGAATTCCCAGATCAGATTCTGGTTCTCACACTGTCTGTTGCCAATCTTTGTTGATTGCAGCCCGTGCACGTTCAACTTTCTCAGCTGTTCTGCTTGTTGCAGGCCTTCCAGAATGTGGATCACTTGCAACAGATTCTTGACCATCTTCGAAGCATTTGTGCCACATTTTTATTTGCACTTCACTCTTTACATCATCCCCAAAAGCCTTCTGAATCATCCAAATGGTTTCTATGGAGGAATGTTCAAGCTTAATGCAAAATTTGATGCAGATTTGTTGCTCTACTCGCTCAATCATTTTGAGTGAGACAGCCACACAGTACACATGCTCACTCAGTGGTGTCTGCCGCTCCCACTGACTAGTACAGTGAAGTCGTCATTGTTCACGCATGCACCTTCCAGTCCACTAGCCTTGGTCATGCAAACCATTTTTGTTATATTATCAATAGTTGGACTTTTTCCATCCAGACCTGATACAACAGTGCAGCTGATGACAATTCCAACAAAGGATTTTCCAGAGTGTTTTGAACCAGTGGAGGAGACTCCGGGAAAATTGTGTGAGGTCCCAAGGTGCCTAATTTGAAGGGGACTGAGACGTCATTGTCCTCTGTACAGTGTTTTTTGTATCTTGTATCTTCTTCAATAGATATCTGTATTTTTCACATTACATGGCTATACCTTCTGGACAGACCTATAAATAATCCATTAGCTGTGCAATGCCAGCTTCAAGACAAATCTTTGATCCACCTCTGCTCTGACCAGATTGATCCCCCTAGCCCCTAGTATATAAATAATTATAAAGCAACCACTTATCAGTATGGCATGAGTGTATGTTTCCTGAGATATATAGCACTTACTAAAAAAAAGAAAAGATCCCCATTTCTGTGGTTCTGTTCCTGTTCTAGTTGTTTGCTTAGTTTGTTTCTGTTTTTGTTTTAGGTGTGGTTGTTCATAATTGTGAGTTTGCTGGCATTTTACTGTATATGTTTTTTATCTTCTTTTCCTTAGATAAGTCCCTTTAACATTCCATATAATAAGGGCTTGGTGATGATGAACAGAGGAGTGGGTGGAGGAAAGAGGGGGAAGAGGTACAGAGAATAAGTAGCATAGATGGTAGGTAGAAAATGCACGGGCAGGGTAAGAATAGTATGGGAAATGTAGAAGCTAAAGAACTTATAAGTATGACACATGGACATGAACTAAAGGGGGGATGTGGGTGGGGGGGGGTGTACAGGGTGCAGGGGAGTGAAGGGGGAAAATGGGACAACTGTAATAGCATAATCACTAAAATATATTTTAAAAAGAAAAAGGAAAATATGACTAACTTAAAGAAATACTGTGGCATCATGACTTTGCAAATTTACTTCATTCTTCAGGTATTGAGCATGCACCCTGCAATCTACCGACTCATAATTACATTGAACTTATAAACTATTTAAAGGTAGTCACTAACTTTCACATCCTCCGAGAGCTTATTTTCAAGATGACAAATGCTCTTCCCCATGAATTAGTGCCGAATGTACTCTCTTGTCTTACCTGACCATTTTTCTGTTGATAAGACTGTAGCAAACACCCAACACCACACTGCGTCACTGTTGGGGAAGAGCAATGTCAAGATTTCAGTAGCTGTGATCACAGAGAGATAGATGTGCTTAATTATGAAGAAATTCTCACCTATTTGTTTATAATATAAATTTCAGTCCTGGCTAGTGTGGCTCAGTGGATTGAGCGCCGGCTGGCCCAAGAACCAAAGGGTCACTGGTTCGATTCCCAGTCAGGGCACATGTGTGGGTTGCAGGCCAGGTCCCCAGTAGGGGGCGCACGAGAGGCAACTACACATTGATGTTTCCCTCTCTTTCTCCCTCCCTTCCCCTCCCTAAAAAATTAAATTAAAAAAATCTAAAAAAAATGGGAGTGATGTAAAAAAAAATTCCGCCTATCCATACAGTATTATAGTATTTTTTTAATTATACCTCCTCCCCAGCAACACATATATTTATAATTTTTAAACAATTGGATTGAGAGTTAAGAGCTAAATAAATATTAGTAATATGGTTCCCTATTTCTGTAGTTTATATTTTTCCTCATTTGTTCACTGTAGCCTTTTTCTCATTTTCTCTCAGGGTCTTCGTTAGCTTTAAACATCCTTATCGATTCTTGAACCAGACGGTGCCCCCAGTTGCATTGAATGGGCCAATCTCTGCTAATGGATCGTAAGAATTTGTCTTTAACCCCAAATTCAAATTATAACAGAAGACAGTGTTACTAATGGAGCATGCTGATTTTGCCTTTATTTCAGTTTTAAACTAGTGATACTTCATTAATTTTTCAAGGGATCTGATTTACCTATTAAGAAGTTTATAGAATCTCTTTGCTTTCAGTTTCTTAAGAAGGCCTGAATATTTTGCATATTCCTTTCTGCTTGATGTATTTTTCTGTGGTCCTTCATTAAATAGAACCAGATTTGAAAACAAAATGTGGATATTGTCAAGTGTTCTGATTTCTAGTGGTCTTTTATTTTAAGTGCCTCTTATAAAAAATATATTCTTCACATAGAGAAGGAAAGCACTGGCATTGGAATTAGACTCCTCAGAGATCAGAGTTCTGCCCTTTGTTCTCTGTGGCTGGAGCCAAGCTCATAAACTTTCCAAGGTTTTGTTTTTAACCTTATGTAAAAATGGGGATTTTGATAAAGATAACATATAAGTCCCTTAATATATTTGGTCATTGAATGTAAGCTTTTTCTATTCATATTTGATTTACAGGGACAAGCGTGAAGATTAGCATCCCTGTTGTCTAAAAAGCCCACACAATAGGATAAGGAAATTATTAAGACACCAGTAAGTAAATAGACAAAGGCTATAGTGAGATTATTCTATCAGTAGTTTTATTAGTAGACGTGGATATTTTTAGCATGCAAAAAGACAAAACCACGGTGATAAACTCTTTTACGTTCTAAAAATACTAATAATAAATAGAATTAGTAAAGATGTAAGTTTTTATTTGATACTAGTCCTGGACCACAATTTTATCTACTTTCA
The DNA here is from genome assembly GCA_028533065.1 of Trachops cirrhosus. Taxonomy (NCBI): domain Eukaryota; kingdom Metazoa; phylum Chordata; class Mammalia; order Chiroptera; family Phyllostomidae; genus Trachops; species Trachops cirrhosus. The sequence continues at coordinate 78,572,734 of CM052549.1, forward strand.
GCCAATGCATATTTATTTTCATAGTCTGCTCTTTTCACACAGTATTTGATACTAATCTTCATTATTATGTTTGTTGGGTACAAGCTTTATATACTATTGCTTTGTCCAGTGTTCCCTAACTTCCCCCTGTCCCTGAGCATTTAGAAGCTCCCAGCTTCGGTTGATTACAAATGGTGGAATAGTGGAACGAATATCATAGACATGCACACATGTCTCTTTCCTTTGGGAAAAGAGTGGCAACTATGAGAGCTATTTCTATAGGAAAATGACCACTTCATCTTCCTGGAAAAGCCTTTTTGTTTGGTTTTTCCAGGGCACTACACTCTCTTAGTTATCTTGCTACCTCTAAATAATCATCAAACATTGGCATGTCCACTCAAGTCCTGGACCCTCCTTTCTTCTCTCACTGGGTCATTTCATTTAAGGTCATCTGTGAATATCCATATTCTAAGTTTTTATCCTAGTCCCTGACTTTTTTCCTGAGATGCAGACATCTAGACACAATCTCCTTAGACTGTTTCTCTAATAGTCTTGTGGGTCTTGGGAGCCGGCACCAATTACCCTAGGTTCCTCAGGCCCACATACCTGGAAGCCATCCTTACTTCCTTCTCTTGCCTTCATCATGCCGTCTCTAGCCTCCACCCTAAATTCTAGTCCGGCAAGGTGTTCTCACATCTGTCTACTTCATCATAAAGCACTGGCGACACACCTTAAACCAACTCACCTGTGACTTCTTCACTTCTGCTGCTGGTCTCTGAACTCCCTTACGATCATTCTTCATGTAGCGGTTCTTGCATTACTTGCTTCCAACATAAGGCAAAGTTACTGTTGTAAATTGATCAAAAGTCAGGGGGATATTATAAGCAGTGTTCTTGGAGAAATTGAGAGCACCTCATGCTATCTGAATTATAAGAGGACACACAGAGTCTACACAGCGTTAGGTCAGGTACCAACCAACGCTGATTGGTGAGTTGTAGGGTTTTGTTTTCTTCACAGTGATAAATTATTGAATCTGAGACTGGTGCTCACTTATAGCTTCAAATATGAATATTCAGTTTCCTACGACAAATGTGTTTTTCCAAGCTCTGTGACTATCACAGAATTAAAGATTGTATTCCTGAGGAATTAACCCAAAACTATCCAGTTAGCAGTTGAATACCTTAATCCCTTGCTCTTCATTGTATGTCAGTGAATATAAAGGAAAATTTTAAAAATAGGCAAAAAGAGGAATACAGATTTTAAAACTTCCTTTATCTCTTTGCCCTACCCGCTCTGCTCTCTAATACTGCCCATTGTTCTACTCCTACAATCATTGAATTTTAGGTATTTTCTAATGACACTTTTTGTGAATGAGATGGCTAAGAGAACAGTGAGAACGTTACTTATCAGAGTCCTTAGGCCAACAATATTGTGTCTTTGTGTTACGAGGTTCCTCATCGCATACAATTCTGACTTTTCTTTTAAGTTTTATCATAGCTGGATGAAAATGTTGAGGCTTCTCATTTGGGCGCCGTTTTGCATAAGGGAACACAAACTTATTTTTATAACTAGGCTTGGGACCTGCCATAGACAGAATGTCTCTGTGCCCCCAAAAGTCCTATGTTGGCACCTGCCCCCCGTGTGATGGTATTTGGAGGTGGCACCTCTGGGAAGTGACTGGGTCATGAGTGTGGCTCCTGCGTGAATGGCATTAGTACTATCATAGAAGAGGCCCCGGGGAGTCCCTTCACCCCTTCCACCACAGGAGGGCACGGTGAGAACGGGGGCACTTGTGAGTCAGGGAGAGGCCTCTCAGCACGCCCCGAATCTGCAATGCATGTCTGTGGTTTATAAGCCGCCCAGTAGATGCTGTTTTTGTTGTAAGATCACAAACAGACTTAAAACAGTTTCTTCCTGATTCTAGTCCAGGGGTCTTTCTGTGACGTGATTACGATGTCAGGCTGTAGATACTGCTTTTTTTGTTTGTTTTTGTTTCTTTGTAAAGGTTTTATTTATTTTTAGAGAGAGGGGAAGGAGAGGGAGAAAGAGAGGGAGAGGAAGATCAATGTGTGGTTGCCTCTCCCATGCCCTCTACTGGGGACCTGGCCTGCAACCCAGGCACGTGCCCTGACTGGGAATCGAACTGGTGCCCCTTTGGTTCACTGGCCAGCACTCAATCCACTGAGCCACACCAGCCAGGGCTTTGCTTTGAACAGTCCAAATTAGTGACACAGTGGCCATGAAGATGTGGGCCTCTTTCTCGGAAGTAGAAGGTGTTAACCATCTGAAGGCACACACAACTTTTTGGGCCTGTTTTGTTTTGATATGGTTTTTGACTTTTTCCTCTGAATTATCATTCTCTTGCAATTTCAAGCTTGTATGGCAATACCTACTAAAGAAGTTCTTTGCAAGGAGAATTGATGGCTCTATGTACATGAATATAGAATTTATACACGATTGCACTGAAACAACCACATTTACCAGGTCCATCTGTTATATATGTCTCTCTCCTAATGTTTCCCTGCTCATTCAGGGCATAGGGAGGTGGAACTACTATTAATATTTTTATTTATACCAAAATACACCTACAACTTTTTCGGTGGCATCGTTTTGTGTTGGCAAATATATGAATGTTAAAATCTTTCCTTTTTACTGAAACAGGTTCCGTAGTGATGGGGATATTTACGGAAGGATCCTGCTACGTACCATCCTTCTTCATAGGGATCACAAGGGTTCTAAACATGAACTTGGGAAGAACGTAATGCCTGGGGCTGTGTAGCACCTGGGGTTGGGACTGAAATAAATAACGAACCCAGAAAGTGCTGACCAAGGAGGAAGGGGTCACTTCCTATGCATGAGTTACGGGAGAGATCATAGAACTCATAAAAGACATTTGAATTTCATCCATAGGGTATATTTAACTATTTTGATCTTGACCATAATCCTTTTGTATTTTCTCTCTAAAAGGAACCAAAGGAAGGTCTTTATAATCTATGTCATCAAACATTTGGTATAGTCACATCCCAGTCTGAGACTGAATGTACAAACACGAAAAGTGGAGATATGAGGCAATTTTCCACGTTTTGCTATTTGCCTCATATCATTTCAGACACCGGTGACAATCTGCATGGTTGCGTGCATCGTTGTACGTATACAAATGTTTTACATCCGCTGACCAGCGTTGTCCACACCACAGACAGCTCTGCATGCAGTTGTGCATAGTCATTTGCATATATCATTGGCGTCGTTGCATATAAATAATAGACAATGTGCACATTTCTTTTTTGCTCTTCTGCATTTCTCCCCGTGTTCTCTTCACAGAGCTGCTTCAAGAGAAAATAATGAGGCTTCAGTCAAGGAGTCCCTGAGGCAGATGGCATGGAGATGTCATTTGCATCCCTAATTATTTTGTTAATAAACAATAAACTATATTTAGTTACTAGTGAGAACATTTCCATTTTGTAAATGCGCCTCTGACCTTTTTCTTCTTAAGCGAAGGAAACAATAACAAATAGCCAAACCTTATTTTGTACAAAATGCCAGCTGGAGACGAGGTTTTGAGGATACAGATGAGAATCAGTCTTGGAATTCACTTCATTTTAGCCACTTAGCTACACGCTGCCGCAAAAGTGAAAGGAATCTTCTACTGTGAAGAATGAAATCTCAGTTCTTGCAACTTTCACTTTGGATTGTGCATCCTCTCAGCCAAGTCTCCTTGGCGCATCCGGTGAAGAACAGCGACAATATTCACCCTTCGTCATGGAACAACAGAGAAAATCTGTTCATTTTCAGCTCCTCGCAGGAAGGATCCTGCCCATGGGCTCCCCGCACCGTCCAAGGCTAATCCTTCCCTCCCTGCTAAGCAAGTGATAAAGTTCACAGGACTGGGCGTGCTCATGCGTGGGTAATTACTGCAGGCCGTGGAAAACTTGTTAAAATTAAATTCTAAGTGTCCCTTTCTTACTTCTGTCCACTCTGACTGCTAGAGTTTTGATGCCACCCAAGGACTTTTGAAGATAACGGCTAAAGATTTCATGTATGATGATTTAATTGATGATGGTCACCAAAGGATTTTTAAGAATGAGCGCCTACCTGTTCTTGAGTGAGAATCTGCTTACTAGGTGCTGAGCCAAGAATAATGTTTAGGTCCTGGCTGGTGTAGCTCAGTGGATCAAGCGCTAGCCTGTGAACCAGAGGGTCATCAGTTCGGTTCCCAGTCAGGGCACATGCCTGGGTTGCAGGCCAGGTCCCCAGTAGGGGGCACGTGAGGGGCAACCACACATTGGTGTCTCTCTTTCTTTCTCCTTCCCTTCCCCGCTCTCTAAAAAATAAATAAATAAAAACTTAAAAAAAGGAATAATGTTTAGAATCAATGCAGCGAGACACTTTGCAAAAATTCCAGCCTCTTTACTGAAGATGCCATGTGAATCCCTAGTATTGCTAAAAAAAAGTTATGTTCATTACAGTTCAATTTATATTTATGACCGGTGCTTTTCTTTATCTGTCATACAACTGGGGTCAAGGAAATTACACTACTGTGTCAGTCCTCCTAGTTCCAGAATGTCATTTATGTATCAGTTTGTCCATTCAAATATTCATTTATTATTTAATTCACTCCTGTGCCATTCACCTAACAGATATTTGTTGAGTGCTGATTTTTGTCAAGAGGACCATGGTTGGTGGTCGTTGTTGAGTGATCAATAAAAGGCAGTTCCTGGCTTCAAAAAGTTGCTAACCCTGTGTTTAATTACGTACCATATTTTTCAGACTATAACACGCACTACCCCCATCCAAATTTGGGAGAAATAATGGTTGTTAATGCTGCTGTTGAGTTCTGTTTACATTTACATTGGTGAAATAGTATGTTACTTATGTTACTAAATATTTTACCATGTTTTTTGCTTCAAAAATTTTTTTCTATTTTCCTTCTCTAAAACCTAGGTGCGTTTTCTGGTCCAGAAAATACGGCACTTGTTCAGGGTTTGTGTTGTGTTCTGAAACTCTACTGACTTCTGCAGCTACAGCCTTCCTTCCCTCTTCCCTGGAAAGAGAGGTCAGATTCCTTCCATAACCCAAAGGATTCTGTTGCACGTTTGAACTCTGAAGCCCTTTTTAACCTATAAAAACTGACCTTCTCTACCCACTCCCAACACTATCCCCTTTGAGCTGCAAAGAGACAATGTTTTCTTTTTCCTTTTTTATTAGAAAGAGTAACATCTTGCGAATGATGACATTTTGTGGACAACGCCGGTGAATGTGCACTTGGCTGGAACAGTTGGAAGACTGTTTCTAATTAACAACATGGTGTTTCCAAAGTTCTGTCCACTTTCATAGGAATGCGTGCCAGAGATGAAGAATACATGGGAAGAAGCAGTAGATTTGGAAACATAATATTGACCTCCTCCCCACGTAATTTTTTATCTTTAAACACATTGGGGTGCTCAATACACATCCCAAACTAATGAACCCTTTGACCTTGATTGCATTTAGAGGTTCAGTGGACATAGAGATATTGGGGTACAATGTGAATGAAGCTCTTCGGCATTTCTTACAGGCAAAGATCAAGCAGCAGCTTCTTCGTGATTGCAAAGAAGAGACGTGATTTCTGTGACGTGGGCTTGGTTATAATATGTTCATTTGTCTTCATTGTTTCATGCAAGAGACCTCAATCCTATGCACATTAAAAGCATGATATCCTTTTCCTAGGAATAAAGGCTTTATTAAATAAAAATGTATTTGTACATTCTCTAGATAAATTGAATCTCCAAGTATAAAAAGCCTCGTAAAAATTGCTTATGAAAATATTTTTTAAAAAACCCTTAATGGCTAGCACAGAGGAGTGCTCTATAAATATTTGCTGAATGAGTAAACAGGGGAATTATTCATAGTAAAAATGGAAATGACCAGACTCTTTAATAATAAAAGTTATGTATAGTCAAATGCTACTTAGCAATAGTATAAATAATATCTCCCCTGATGTTAATAACGCAGATCAACCAAAACTTGGATAATAAGTGTTAGTTTTAAAGCAGTAAGAAATTAAAATCGCTTCACAGTGTTGCTAATGAATTCAACATAATAGTTTGTATTTCATTTCAACTTTCTTTGTAAATGAAATTAAAAGATATTTTGTTCCCTCTCTCATTCTATATAAAATTCCTCTCTAAAGAAATTCATACTAGCTTTCACATAAATATTTCCAGTAATAGAGAGCTCACTGGTTTGTTTTTTTGTTTTGTTTTGTAATAATCCATTCTCCTGTTAGCGTTATCTATTTTAATCTTTTAAAAGTTGTTACATTGTAATCTGTCTGTAACTTGAAACTTCTTTTCCTAATGTCACACCAAAAGTAACACACACACAAAGTCCATTTTCTCTTTGTCAAAGTATTTCCAGGAAATTTTAAAAATAAGACCATATATCACTGACATTGTTTGACAAGTAAATTTAAAGTTATGGAGCAGATACATGTTCAAGAGTTTTTCATGAAACTTACTTATCATTATTTTAGTTTGGACTAGTGTACAGGGGTTCTCATTTATACTCTGGCCCCGCTACCTCCTGGGAAGGTTTTCTCTATGTGATGAAAATAGAAATGGACTGCGGTTTCTATGCAGAACAGGAAGCTGATCAAACTCAATTTTGAGTTCACATTCGTTTCAACGGCTGTTCAGCCTTTTGCACTTTTACGAAGCAGCGTAGCTCTTTTGCCTGCCTTTCATTTTTCTTGTCTCTTATAATCTTAAGGTAACACTTGCTATTTTTTCAAAATAACAGAGTTGACACTGGGTGAAAAAGGTGAAGGAATTAAGCAAACAACAACCACCTCACAGACACAAACAGCAGGTTGCCGATTTTAGAGGAAAGGAGGTGGGGGAGGGAGAGGAGGGGAAATGGGGGTAAATGGTGACGGATGGAGACTTCCCTTTGGGTGGTGAACACACACGACAATACACATTTGTATTAGAGAGTTGTACATCGGAAACTTGGATAATTTTATTAGCCAATGTCACCCCAATAAATTCGATAAAAATAAAAATAGAGTTGACATGTTAAAACCAAGGATCTTAGGATATAATGGACATATGAAATTTCCTGTGAATATTATATATATATTTTTTAATATGTAAAAATATCTTGCTTTGCAGTATGTCTGCTTTTCACAACCCAGATACAGTTATTTAACTCTGAAGTGATAAATAAGTAACACAGGCCTCAATAGCTTGGCTTTTAAGTCTGCCTAATTGCCAGAAATTTACTGATTTTAGCAGTACAATTTCTGAGTATTAACATTATTAAGAGAGCTCCTTATAAATTTTCTTAATGTGGAAGGCTGGGCCCTTCAAGGAACAAGCACATTTAATACAGAAATTTTGTTCTCCCAGAAATGCATTTGTTTCGTATTGGTTAAGATGAGTTTGATAGTCCGTTTTCTTCCTTGGTCAAATTCCAAAATGGAAAGAATTCATAGCACTGTGAGTAATCTACGGACAGGCAAATGCTCTGACAGTATTGACTCAAAAAGTAGTGTTTAAAGTAAATATTACGTAAGTAACATTAATTACAAAAATAGGAGTCAAAGCTGCATAATCTGTATACACAGGGCAGGTGTACTTTTGGAACGTGTGATATTATTGTCACATCGTTGGGAAACTTTACATCTCTGCCCTTTTAAATAGTAGAAGATGAAAATCAAGTTGCTCTTTCATTTTCGTCCAGAATGCTTAAGCATCTTCGGTCCCTTTTAAGCAGTATTGAGAGTAAGTCCCTCGTCATTCTGGTTACTCTCTTTGATTGTTCTCAGTTTCCAATGGTCCTTCTTGAATTGTCGATCCCATGAGGATGAGCACATTTTCAGACCTTTTATGCCTTACAGTTAAGGTCCCTTGACCAATTTTTCATTGTTGTTTTTTTTCAGAATGTTTCTTATTGGTTTAGAGGACTTGTTTATATATTCTGGATGGGAGCATTTTGGTGGCTACATGGGTGGAATTACTTCGCCCCACCTCTGGTTAGCCATTTCTCTATTTTACAATGTCTTTGGATAATCTCTCATTTCTAATTTTAATATCTAATGTATCCATCTTCCCCTATTAGCTATTGCTCCTGAGTTCTGTTTAAGACATTTTTCCCAACCCCCAAAATATGATTTTTTAAAAAATGTCATCTTCTAGAAGCTTTAATGTTCTACTTTTCACAATAAGATCTACCATTCTCCTGAGTGTTGAGTGTGGTATAGAGCAGACATACACTCCCCTTTTTCCCAAGTGGGTATCCAATTGACCCAGAATATATTACTAAAAAAAAAACACCTCCTTTCTCTACTATCTCCCTCTGCTAACTATGTCATAAATTAAGTGCTAAAATACACATGGATGTATGTGGTTTTGTTTCAGGAATCTCTTGTTCATTTATTTAGTCTGTTGGTCTGGGCTTGCATCTATAACACTCATGTCTTAATTTACAATAGTTTTATCATAAGTCTCGGTACCAACAGAATAAGGGTAGTTGTCAGGAAAATGCAAATTAAATTCACAATGAGCCAGAATATGTAGGATAAACTTTTTTTTAAAAAGACTAATTATACCAATTTTTGGCAAAGAGTGGAACAATAGAAACTCTCACTACACTGCTAGGGGATGTGGCAGGGAGGGGTAGTAAAAACGTGTTTCACCATTTTGGGAAATTGCTGGCAAATTAACTAAAAGACACAGAACTTTTTTGGACCCACAATACTACACCTGGGCATGTGCACACTAGAAGCGCGCAGAGAGGTGCTCCAAAACATGGACAGAAATGTTGCTGGCAACATTATTCCTGATAACTCCAACTGGGGGAGATGCACACGTTCAACAGAATGAATGTAGTAGTATTTCATACACTGTAATATTAGGCATCGAAGAACATGAGCAGTCCATTGCTGTGTGTGACCCACACATGAATCTCTGCAGCAATGCACTGGCGGGAGGGGGTTACCGTATTTGGGAAAGGACAGGATGCTGGAAAAGATCCCTTTAGAGATCCACATGCTATTACATAGCCACGTTCATTTTGTGATAATTCCTAATACTGGATGCTTGTGATGTGTTCATTTTTGCATGTATATGTAAAGTCTTAATGAAAATGTATCAAAAGTGTTTTGAATGTAATACTACATATACAGTAATTTTTTAAATATTTTATTTATTTATTTTTAGAGAGGAAAAGGGAGGGAGAGAGAGAGGGAGAGAACCATCGATGTGTGGTTGCCTCTATCGTGCGCCCCCTACTGGGGACCTGGCCCACAACCCAAGCATGTGCCCTGACTGGGAATTGAACCGCAACCCTTTGGTTTGCAGGCTGGCACTCGGTCCACTGAGCTGCACCAGCCAGGGCTGTAAATGTAGTATTACAGTTAGATGTCATAATTTCAACACTATATTTTATGAAGTAAATTAAGTTTCCATAATTATTTGTAAGTAATATGCATCGGTAATCATAAAGTTGATAATGCATTTGTTCAAAACACGCATCTTAGATTTTTATTGCTGTTAAAACAAATTATGCCAGTTCGGGCTCCGATTTCCAGCCAGTCAAGAACATTTACATCGTAATTCAGTTAGTTATCCTATTAGGTCTCCTTTTCAGCCTTATATAATTGACAAATTTCATAAACACATCTTCCATGCCTTTGATAATGAAAGTATTAAAAATGACAGAATACAGACCAAATGCCCGTGGCACATCGTTAGGGGGCTACCTTCAAGTTGACATAGTCATTAATCAACAAATTTGGGGCATAATTATTAACCGTTTTTGACTTGACCTAAAACTGTTATCTCTCAGACCACATTTTACCATTTTATCCTTATCAGAGATATTGGCCAATGCTCAGCTAAAGCTGGAGATGCATCTATGGAATTCATTGTGTTCTATTAAATAAGAATGTGATTGTGAAAGGAAATCCTCACAACTCACCCACACCACCTCCATTATCACCGATCTGCTGTTTCTCTTTTATTTTTTAAATTTTTTATTGCTATTCCATTACAGTTGTCCCATTTTCCCCCTTTGCCCGCCTCTGCCCAGCCCACCCCCTGCTCCCACAGTCAGTCCCCCGCCCTGTTGCCCATGTCTGTGGGTATTTATACATGTTCCTTGACTAGACCCTTTCCCCTCTTCCCCCCATTACCCCCGTACCCCCACCCCTCTGGTCACTGTCTGTTCCACATTCCCATGCCTCTGGTTCTGTTTTGCTCATTAGTCTATTTTGCTCATTAGCTTATTTTGTTCATTAGATTCTTATAAGTGAGATTGTGTTGTATTTGTCTTTCACCACCTGGCTTACTTCACTCAGCATAATGCTCTCCAGTTCCATCCATGCTGCCACAAAAAGTAGGACCTCCTTCTTTCTTTCTGCTGCGTTGTCTTCCATTGTGTAAATGTACCATAGTTCTCTGATCCACTCATTTACTGATACGCACTTAGGCTTTTTCCAGCACTTGGCTATTGTAAATAGTGCTGCTGTGAACATTGGGGTGCTTGTGTTCTTTTGGATTGGTGTTTCAGGATTCTTGGGGTATATTGCCAGCAATGGAATTGCTGGGTCGAAAGGTAGTTCCATTTTTAGTTTTTTGAGGAAATTCCCCACTGTTTTCCACACTGGCTGCTTATTCTCAATGTTCATCACCTATATGCAGAATTTGGAATAACTTTGTCTCTTTTTTTCTAGATTTACTAAGTTCCCTGCTTTGGAAACTCATGGGGTTTTTCTTTTATTTTGGCTTTATTTTTCGGGCAGTTCCTTTGAAAATATTCAAGGAAGCTAATGTTACGTTTATGAATAATGCCAGTCCTTTGGGATATAATCTGAGTGTTTCAAAAAAAGTTAGAGCAGCTATGCCTTCCTTACTGTGTCCTAACTTGACTCAGGACATAATTCCACGTACTCAGTGACTCATGCTGCTGTTTCTAGAATGATCTGAAAGCCAATGTCCTTGCTGGAGCGGGTAGAAATGTGGGATGAGCTGTTCTGTCTTCCTGTCAGCAAATAACACATGATCAAATCACGTCTTCTTTCTCTTTCGTTCTAACTTTATTTTAGATAAGCATTAATTGATCCCATGTTTTAGTAATGTCAGTGGCACTAATGTTTTAGCTTCTCTAGCTAATAACAGATGTCAGTTAATGCCCATGGCTCTTTTTTTTTTCCGGGCTACTTCTAATCCACAAGTCATTAGGCTTGGTTGAAGCTTATTTATCCTACTTCTCGAGAGCCGCTCCCATGCCACACCTTCTAGCTGTTTCTGTCCCACCGTAAATAAAATCTGAGCTCATTAGCAAGCGACTTGTAGCACTTATGATGCCAGCTACTTTTTCTTTGTCAATGAGATAATCCTCAGTTGCATGCTTAAACATTCTCTTTTTAGATGTCTCATTGCATCCACGTCAGTGTTTTAGACCAGGTTTTATCTGTACTTCCTAATAAACTTATCATAATAGGCTCCCATTCCCAGGGTTCAGAGGGCCTTTTCAGTGTCTGATGTCTTTTTTTCCTCTTTTTTAAATTTGAAAAGAAAATGCAATCATTGTTTCTTTAAATGTTTATATTCTGTGTATTGGCATTATTCTAGAACTTCTTAGACTTATCGTTGAAATTCCCACTTTATCCTTCATGCCTGCTTACTCCTACAAATTTTAACAGCTTTATTGATGGACCATTGGTGTACACTAATATGTACATATTTAAATTGTACAATTTGATCTTTTTTTGCATATAGACACACCCCTGAAACCACCACCACGATCAAGATAATGAATGTATCCGTCACCCCAAGAACTTTTCTTTTGACACTTTGTCACCCCTTCCTCTTCCCTTCTCTGTCCCCAACCGCAAGCAGCAACTATTGATCTGCTTTTGTTCGTATATATCAGTGTGCATTGCCTAGAATTTTATATCAATATAATTGCACGATATGTGCCTTTTTTCTAGATCCTTTCAATCAGCATAACTTTTTCAGATTAAACATGTAGTACATATCAATGTCCATTCTTTTTATTGCTGAATAGTATGATGTTCTATGACTATTATTACATTCTGTGGATGGACCCTATTTGTTCATCCATTTATCTGCTCATGGACGTTTGGGTTGTTCCCAGCTTTGGGCTGTTACACATGAAGCTACTATGAATGTCAAGGGCAGGACCTTGTATGTGCACATGCTTCATTTTCTCTTGAGAAAATACCTAGGAGGGGAAGGGTGCGGTCATTGGTCCACTGGTCAGTAGTATAAGCCACTAGCAACTTCATCCATTCAGATAACTCTTTGCCCAGCACTGGGCAGGTACTTTCTTTGTAGGCATATGCTAATCGTGACTCAGTGGAAGACTCAAGGATGCCCCCTGTGGATTCTTTAGAGTTCTCTCTCCATGCAGCTCCTTCCTTGACTTCTAACTGTAGCCACCTCGGTCACCCCAACTCCAAGCTCTATCTTCTCAACTTAGGGGTTTTGCCACGTTCTGCCTCATTTTGTTCCTGTGTCTCAGCCTTGAAACTCTCTCAAGACAGGAAGCTGGGGAAATGGGACTCGCTTCACTTATGTCCTGTACCTTAGGGATGCTAGTCCTTTGTCGCCTCATATCCTAGATCTTGCAAACCGTTGTTTCATATATTTTGTGCGCTTTACCATTGTTTCAGGTGGGAAACTAAATTAAATTCCTGTTACTCCATCTTGGTCAGAAGCAGATGTTCTGAAACTCTAACATATTTTGTATTTTCTCTGGTGACTTCTGTATAAATCCTTCAGTATTACCTTTCAGCTGACTGTTTGCAAAATGATGTAATTTGTGGATTTTCCCCTGGTGAGTCATTTTTTCTGTCAATGACTACATTTTTTTTATTTCTAAGGTAATTTTTGTTTCTTTTTAGTATTTTTCTCTAAATATTTCATTTCTCCCTCTTGTATCTGAACATTACTGCTATTTTTAATACCTGACATTACTTGTTTTAAATATTTGAGAACCTAAAACATATTTATTTTTTTCCCACTGGTTGTTAATTGCTATTACATCCTGAGTTCATTTGCACTGAACTTTTGACTTTGTTAACTGACTTTTGTGGTATATTTTTTTTGTGATAATTGGAGATTTTGGTTTATACACTGTTCTCGACAACCAGTGTCTCTCTGTCTGTCTCTCACTGTCTCCTGTCCTTTTCTGTCCTATAGTTTTGTGACCTTCTCTCTCAGCTTCCCAGATCTCGAGTTCAGAAACACATCACACGTGGGTGACACTGCCCTCGCCTGGTGGTGTCATTAGGAAAGTATAGGTGCGGTCACCTCACCGGTGGCTGCCGGTTTCCCAAGTTCTTTGGACAATGCGGTCTCATCTTTCCGAGTCAGTAAGCAGCTGGTTTCAGTCTTCTTTCGCAAGCAAGATTGTCCTGGGCTCGTCTTGGTTTTTAGTCCTGACACACACTTCCTTTTCCTGACACACACAGGAGGTTGGCACCAACCAATATGCCCCAGAAGCCCAATGTCCCACTTCCTCTCTGTGTCCCAGACCCCAGTCGAGCTGGCTGCAGCTTCCGACCCACTCATCACTCGCATTTTGGTTGGCTTTCTCGTGCATGGAGACATTTATCTAATGTTTGATCCTGGCTATGTTTATTTCCATTTTATTTCTTTTTAATCTATCTTATTTAAAAATACTGTGTATTTAGACCAGAAGGAGGCCTCCAAGCTATCTTGCCTGAAAGTCTCCTTTTAAATGTATTCTTTACATCTGATGCACCATGCTCAACCAGTTATTCAAGATAGTTCTATACTTAATTGAAATGTTTTTCTACCATTAAAATAATTAGACCCCAGGCCTATAGTCCCTAGCGGTGTCCCAACCGCCCACCCGCTTGGGCACGCTGCCTCTGCAGGAGCGACTTGTCACCAGAAGAGAACTCCACCGTCTCTCTCGGACCACGCACCACGTTTTGTTTTCCTCTCACAGGTGCTAATTTACAGAGCAAAGCAAAGTTACAAAGAAATGGCTGCCACAATGATAAGCTGTCACTCAGTTTTGAGGAAAGTTCCATCCATTTCTCTAGGTTCTCTATTATAATTTATCACTCAAGTCACCCCAGGAGAGTCGACACCTAGAATACAAACATTATGTATCTTGATAGTTCACACATACACACACTTCACACTCACACATTTGCACACACACGTACACGGGGGAGGATGTGTGTATGTGAGAGACAGAGAGAAGAAAGGAGAGAGAGAGGAAGGAGAGAAAGGGAGGCGGCAGCAGCATCCCTCCTGTTCAGGGAACAGTGAGAGTTCTATACCGTACGCATCGTTCAAGTCACTCTAACACTTTCCTAGCTATTTACTAGGTATTTTGGCTGTATTATTGCCAGACAGAGTTGGTCCTAAGCCTTCTCAGAAACTAAGACTTTATGACTATTTGAGAGTGTCCCCCTCCCCGACCTCCTCCTCACCTCCTCCCTCTGTCCCTTTGAGCCACTGCGGTGTCCACCAGGGGTCCGTTCGCCCTGTGGCACTCCCCGCGCTGACCTGCTCTCTCGTACTTCATTTTCCTGAGGTCTTGCTGATGGAAGGGTTCTCATTCTCAATCCCTGGATCGATAGAGGTTATACACTTCACAAGCCAAATGTACAAAGTAATCAACTTCGCCAAATTACATTGCTTGGTAGATCAAAGAAAAACAGGAAACTTTTCATCGATCTTTCTGCCACGTTCCCCAGAAAAGCCTGACGTTCACCCTCCTCTTGGGGTTAATCACTGTTCTCTCCACACGTACTTCTGCTAAGGAGTAAGTTTTAACTTATATTTTTACTTTTTTAGGTTTTTGCTTCCCTTAAAGTTGTCGATAAATTCTGTTTTTTAAAGTAATGAGATTAATGGGATTAAGTAGTGGGGTGTTAACTGCCTCCTTGTTGAAAAATTATACTGTGGCAAAAAAATGAGTAGTTTAAGAAAACTTGTTCTGGAACACTTTTGCAGGACTAATTAGGGGAGCTAGTCTAAATTTCAACCATCAGCTGAACACATTTTCTCCTCTGCACTCACAGTAATAATTGCTTATGTATACTTTAATGGTCAAACCAACTTGTCGCTCTTATTAACATAGGGATAGGACTATATACATAATTAGCTATAGAATTTTTCCTAAGTTTGGAACAATATAGCCAACTGATAGGAAAAAATATTTATAACCTCTTCATCACCAGATATACTGTTATCCCAGAAATTTATCTACGGCCCCTCCAAAGTTATACAGAATTCCAGGTGCAACAGGCATGTGGATGATAAATGACCTTTGGGAATATTAGATACTACAATGGAAAAAAAATACAGCCTCTGAATGACACGCAAACTGGAAAGCAGAGAAAATTAATTCACGTCATTAGCGAGCAGATCATCAGGCAAGTGGTTTCAAGGAGGTATTGCAGATGTGATTTTCCAGGAATCTGTGTTCTTCCACGGATGGAGAAGAGCACAGAGGAGTTGATTAGGGACTTTTAAGGGGATGGGACCCATGGAAGGGAGGGGAGTGAAGCGGACACAGGCAGAGGGAGAGCTTGAGATGCAATGTACGGTAATCTCAAAGGAGGCTCCAACCTTTTCTGCAGGGAGCTCTGAGACCATGAGGACCCTTCAGAGTTTTTCCAAGTTGGGATGAGGTGCCTGGCCTTCTACAACCCATGGTAGACAGGTCATTGCATCTGCACAACTCCAGGATGGTGCATGACCTTCTTCACTCAGGAAATTCCTGCAGAGGAATTATAGCAAGCCTGTGTCTTCTGGCAGCGCTCAGACAACAGAGAGAATAAGTGCCCCCGCCTTAACAGAGACCCTGAATGGTGCCGTGCAGCGTCCACTGCAGGGCGTGCGATTTGAAGTGAACGCGCTGATACTTGAAGGAGAATTAATACTTCCGCAGTTTTATTGGAACATGCCTACCTTTTTGTTTATGTTTATCTGTGTCTTCATGCCACAGCCGCAGAGTGTACTCACTGTCGCAGAGGGTGTAAGGCCGGCGGAGCCTGAAACACCCAGCATTTAACCTTTGCAGAGAGAGTTTGCTGACCCCTGATCCAGGGCTCACAACCATCAAATAACGTATCACTCCAACTGTGATGTCAGAAACTCAGGACCGCGTCTATTTTTCCTGCCTCCTATCCTTCGTGCTGTTACAGTCATACACTTTACTTCTACATCTCTACTTCGTGGTTACTGTTTTTGTTCTAAACACTCAGTTATCTTTTAAAGACATTTACAGAGGAACAGACGTCTTACACCTACAGACATGTTTACCATTTC
This sequence comes from Trachops cirrhosus, assembly GCA_028533065.1. Classification (NCBI taxonomy): domain Eukaryota; kingdom Metazoa; phylum Chordata; class Mammalia; order Chiroptera; family Phyllostomidae; genus Trachops; species Trachops cirrhosus. The sequence goes on from CM052549.1 coordinate 78,589,032, forward strand.
CAGCATTCGTTGTTTTCATGTGGGTGTGAGCTTCAATCTCGTAAACTTTCTTTGGAGCTGAAAAACGTCCATCTCTTATGGTACATACCTACAGATGATAAATTTGCTCAGATTTTGTCCTAAATTTCATTATGTTGCTTTCATTCTAACAGGTACTTTGGCTGGACATAGAATTTTTGGTTGGCAGCTTTCTTTTTCCTTCTTTGTCATCACTTCAAATGTGTTGTCTCATTGTCGTTCAGCTTGTATTGTTTTTGCTGAGATGTTATTGCCCTCTGCTTAGTTTCGAGATTTTCTCCTTAGCATTGGTTTTACCAATTGATTATGATGTGTCTTGGTGTATTTTCCTTTTATTTATCTTGCTTGGAGTGGGGTAAAATTCTCACATATCTGGGTTTGTATTTTTCAACCAGTATTTCTTCAAATGTATTTTTTCTCTCCAATTTCTACCTTCTCTGCTTTTAGTACTATATTTGCATGACAATACTATCCTATGAATTAGTGGAGTACTGTTTACTTTTAAGCCTTTTTTCCCCTCTGGGCTTTAATTTGAAAGGTTTATATGACCCTATATTCACATATACTAAAGTTTTCTCTCAGCTTCTAATCTGCTGCTAAACTCATGCAGTAAGTGTTTTATTTCACATATAATTTTTAGTTCAAAAACTTTCATTTTTCCTCTTTTGTTGTTTTTTCTCCATTAAGATTTTATATTTGCATTATATATATATATATATAGTCTTTAAATTAATGGCACTAATTTATAATCTCTGTTTTAATGTCCTGATCTACTAATTTGGTCATCTCTGTCATTTTCAGTGCATTTCCGTCGACCGATTTTTCTCTGGTTATAAGACTTATTTTCCTGCTTCCCCAAATGTCTAGTATGTTACAAAGTGTTTATACTGGGCAGTATGGATGCTCTGTTGTTGAGTTTCTAAACTTTCATGGCCTTCCTTAATGGAGTGTTGAGTTTTGTTTGAGCAAGGAATTATTTATTTGTGGGTCAGACTGATCTTTTTTTTCAGTTAATTGTCAACCTTTGTTCAGATGTATGCAGAGTAGCCCTTACGTTGGGACTACATTATTCTGATCTTTCTCTGAGATCTCCACTGAATGCCTAGGGTTGCTCGAGTCTGCTCAATCTTGTCTAGTCTGAAATCAACCGAGTCTCAGCACTGGACGTCCTCTGGTTGTTGTTCATTTCAGAACTCCTTCCAGCTGGTCTTGCGAGTCTCAGTTTTCAAACACACAGCTCGGTATTCATCCAGCATCTGAACTGAAGAGATTCGCGGGATAGTCTCTGCAGATTCTCCCAGCTCTTTCTCTGCACAGCTGTCCCCTTTCCACGCTCTGTCCTACAAATTCTTTTCCTCGGGAGCTTTGATTCTGCGTGGTCTCCATCTCAGTGATGCTGCTATTTCTGTTTGGGATGCTGGTCCATGGGCCGGGATCTGGAATGTGGACCAGGCAGAGAGGCACGAGGCCAGCAGGGCTCACCCCATGTGCTCATCTTCTCTCCTGGGCCAGGGTCCTGCACTGCCTTTTCTCTAATCCCCCGAAAGGGTAATTTTACACATTTTGTCAGGTTTGTAACTTTTTGTGGTGGGAGAGCTATTCTCCCAAAGCTGAAAGCAGCAATAATCTATATAAACATCAGTAAATGGTTGAAATATCTGTGATGATTTACAAAGTGATTTTTATTAGTACAGTCCTTATTGAATAAATTATTTATTGTCAGCCTTTAAATTCCTTGTTTGAAAAGTGATGCATATATTTTGCATCTGTAAATTGGATAATGTATTGAATAGTTTTGTCTTATTTACTCCCATTAACAGCCAAACTCACTCAAAAAATCACATTGTCTCTTTTATGCCATATTTTCTGTAATGTATTGATGTACAACCCCTAGTTATTTTATGAAGTGGTATAAATTAGATTTTTGTTCTATAGTAATGCTACTTTTCTAATAACTATTTTCGCATTCTTACTATTTGCCAGTCATTTATTATATTTTGCCAAAAGTATTTTCTTTTATTTATTTTTAAATATATTGTCTTGATTATGCTATTACAGTTGTCCCGTTCTTCCCCCTTTACTCCCCTCTGCCCTGCATTTTATTTAGTACCTCAAAGCATTTTCCTAGAAATGTGATTATCAAAAGTCATTGGTTGTATATCTGTTAAGTGTTAATGGACATATTGCCCAGTTTACTGTATGCCTTAGTTCTCATGAGTACAAGGGCTCCACGTAGGAAAAGACCTGGCAGAAAATGGTGACAGTCTATGTCAGTGAAGCTGCCATATGAAACAGTAAAGAGAACTTGATTGCAATCATCTCTGGGTCGGTGGGATTAGGAGATCTAGGCCATATTACCAGGCCCCAAGGGTAGCTGGCTCTTTTCTCATTCCGGGCAGGAGGAAGAGGACACTTCCTTTCCCCTTTCAGAAAGGGGGCCATCTGACTAGTTCCAGTCATATGGGATGTGAATGGAGGCACTTTGTATAACTTCCAAGCCTAATCAAGGAAGAGTAGTTACTATAAGCTTCCCATGCCCTTTTCCCTTGATGTGGGCAACTGAGGACGCCATGCATTCCTGGGGCTTCAGCCTGTCCGCCTCGGTCCCTGAATGAAGGACAGCATCACTCCTCCCCTAGCTGAACATGTACTGTGAACATGAACTAAAACTTTGTTATGCTAAAAAAAAAAAAGATTAGGCCTCATCTTAAAAAATGAGTATTCTTTGAACTCTGAACTTTTGACAGCAAAATCTATTTTAGAGTTGCACATAATTACTTTTTGTTTCATTTATAATCTACCCAAACTTCAAACCTTAGATGAGGAATTAATGGGTTGTTACATATATTTTTTCTAGTGATTTTTAGTTGAAAATTTCATGGTAAATTGATCAACCCTCAGCCAATTAGACTTTGACATGTACTAATAAGATCTAATTGAGGAATTATGAAGACATTTGCTCAGGAGAAAACGAGTGCATAATTAGACCATAAAGAGGTTAGAGTATCAGTGTAACCCAGCTGGAGGAATAGTAGTTGAAGTCCCAGCGGCATCTGTAAAGGACATTTCATAATATCTATGTGAAATACAGCCCTGCCAAGGCCAAGCAAAAGACGAAAAATAACCCACTGTCAATTACGGAAGTTTAAATGTCTATTTCTCCCTCTTTCCCCCTCTTCCTTGTTCAGGTGCCGGTGGCTGGTCTCCATCTGACAGTGACCATTATCAATGGCTTCAGGTGGACTTTGGCAATCGGAAGCAGATCAGCGCCATCGCAACCCAAGGAAGATACAGCAGCTCCGACTGGGTGACCCAATACCGCATGCTCTACAGCGACACTGGGAGGAACTGGAAACCCTATCATCAAGACGGGAACATCTGGGTGAGTCATTGTCACAAAGGCAGAGGCAGGGAACTGAGCTGCAGAGGTTCTGACCGTCCCTGCCCTGGTGTAGCCTGGGGAGGGGGCAAGGGCTTGGGTGTGGCCTGGTCGGAGGTTGATCTTGCTGGTTTTTTTCTTTTTCCTTGTCTCTGTGTTGTTGTTATTATTCTGTGGTACTTGCTAAATGAGACGAAATGTTAGCAAAGCACAGGGAGGTGGGGACATTGACCGGCCCCAGCGTGCCCCGCCCCACACCACACCTTTCTCATGGTGGTGGGGAACTCTTCTCTCTCAAAGCGGACATGTGTTCTTCCCCAAGTTTGAGTGTATTTCCCATCAAATAAAACCCCCAATAAAACTGTGATGAAATATGAAACAATAATTATTAGGTAAATAATTTAATGATGATAGAACACTATGATTTCTTTAAACGCAATATTTACTATATTTTTTGCATTTAACTTATTTATTATATTTTTTTCATTTAACTTATGGCTTTAAACGCAATAAGTTGCTATATTTTTGTCTGGGATGCCTATCTGAGATGGTCCACATTGGACCCTAATCCTGACCCGTGAGTTAACAAATAGAATGAAAACAAAAGTCCAGGCGCAGGTTTCTGTTTCTGACTCCCACTCACTCTCCTTGCCTCAGACCGACTGTCACGTGGGAAGGGTTATAGCCAGCAGGGTGGACCTAGCCCTGCTGATGGGCGCCGGGCACGGCAGTTCGCTTCCTGCCGGGAGCCGGTCCCACTGCCTGCTCTGTTTCAACCCAGGCCTGCTCTGATGAAACACCATTCGGTAGTTACTGACCATTTCTCAAGAAGAGAAAAGTAAGGTGGAAATATGGCTTTCTTTTAAAAGAGAAGAAAATGGAAGACCGGCCGTAGGTCTGGAGCACATCAGACACCACACTGAGCATCCCCTCCCCAAACATTAAAAATATAATATGTAAATTTATTCATAGGAGAGAGAGAGAGACATTGATGTTTCATTTATTGATGCATTCATTGGTTGTTTCTTGTACGTGCCCTGACCGGGGATCGAACCCACAACCTGGGCGGGCGTATGGGAATGATGATGCTCTAACCAACTGAGCTACTACTAGGCCAGGGCGCTTTTAAATATTTTAAAATGTTACTGCCCTTCACTCTGATATGCATACACTTGTCAATATTTATCTATTAAAAACATTCAGAGAAGCTAATTATCTATCTATCTATCTATCCATCCTCACTGACTGGAGAAACCATTTCCTCCAACTGCAATTCCTATCCCAGGCTTAGGGCGATGGGTCTCAGCGTGGGCTATCCGTCTGAATGGCCTGAGCAGGACGGAGAGAATACAAACGCCGGGCACACCCAGACCCGTGAAGACAGAATCGTCTAAGTAGAAATTAGATGAGTGATACCAATAACATATTCAGAGACAGACATCTTGAATGTGAGCAAAATATTGAAATTATGAAGAAATAATCTAGAAGAGTAGGAACACTAATATATAGTAAGAAATTTTCCATGTTATAATAGTGGTTGAAACCCTTATTACAGATCTGTATTCACTTATTTTTTTATTATAAGAAAAAAGATTTGAAAGTTTAACCAATTTACTCCTAAAACATTTCAATTACATTGGAAGATTATGTGTATTTACAACACTTGAATAAATTGCTTTAAAATACGAAGTGTTGACAGACCTACTTTGGTTTAATTATTTTTAAAAGCAGCCATAACCAAAATCAAGTGAAGCCATCAATATTAAACAAGAAAAAAGTGGAGGGGGGCGCGGAAGTCACTTTTTAAATTGTGTTCTTCACAGTGTTAGACAGAATGCTAGGGAGTTTTAACCTGAGCAGAATCACTCTTCGAGAATTTATATTTAAAAGGACTCAAGTAATTTTCGTGAGTGGTCAGAGTTTGGAGCGAGGGCCTGGGGCAGGTAGATCGAGTACTATGGCACCAGCTTTTGAGACAAGAAAAAGCTTCTATGGCTAAGGTCACCCACAAGGAGTCAGGAGGCAAAACTGCAATTCAAGGCAAAGCTCCCTGGTCCAGGGCTCAAGGCAAGTTTTAAGGGGTTGGGGGAAACAGGCTGGTATGGGGAAGCATTGGTGGGGAAGGTTTGGACTGGAGAGCTTTGGAACGTGGCCATTTTTGCTAAGCTAGGGAAAACAGCTTCAGCACTGATCTCCCTGGACAGTGGACCCTTCTCTTCTGAAAGGGTTCCCGTGTTCAAGCCCCAGTCATGTCCCGGTCCTTCGGTTCTGTGAAGGGGACAAGACTTTGGTGCTTGGTACAACCAGAGGTCAAAGTTCTCTCCTCCCCACGCGGTTCAGCTGCGTGACTTGTGGTTTTGGTCTCTTGTCCCTGAAAAGCAATCTAGCATCTTGTCAGAAACAGGGTAGGGCCAGTTTGAGCCGGTTCTGTGGTCACACTGGCTTGGGTAGGTGGTCATGTCCACAGCAGTATCCAACGGTAGTAACTGTCACATGAAATAAGGACATAATGTCCTGAAAAAAGGGGTGCCACAGTAGCCCTATCGAGCCATAATTGTATGACAAGAACATTTGTATATTGGGATGTATAAGTCGTGGGAAGCAAATAGTGGGGAAAATGTCTCTTTATGGACAGTTTTCATCTTATAATTAAGATCATTCAAAGCCTCTAGCAGAATTTATAGAAAAAGTGGCTTTCAACTCTGGATACGCAATGGAATAACCCAGAAAGCTTTCAAACATAGGGATGGTGGGTCCCACCTGCAGATGCTGGACTTAGTTGGTCTACAGTGCAAGCTGGGCACTGGGCTTTTAAAGGTTCCAGGTTATACTAATTTTATATATGTGTGTGTGTGTGTATACATATGTGTATATATATACATATATATATATGTATATATATATATATACAGCCAACACTGAGAACCACATCTTTGATAGGTCTTTGGCCTGTGGATTGGGAGTGGATGGAGGGATTTTATTGTGAAAAACAATAGTAGAATAGAAAATTAGAAAGAGCCTTTTTTAAAGTGTTGCAGAGAGACAGTCAATGACCAACCAACCAACTGACCAATCACCTGACCGATCACCTGAGAGGACACAATTAAGGCTCAGACCACAAGCTTTTCCTGCACAACCCTCATTATTTCCTAACCCTGTGGGGATTCTGGCCTAAAATCAGATCAGCATGCTGATAAAATTATTTGAGAGGCAACAAGCCAGCCTCTGAAGTATCTGTCACATTTCTGTTTTTGTCAGGTTTTCCTCTCACGATGGGAGTGTGTCAGTCCTCACCTATCACACTGTGCTAAGGTGGGGAGCAGATGACAGCTAGTGGGGGGGGGAGGTCAGGGCATGGAGGGATCAAGCAAAAAGGAAAAAGGACTCACGGACAACAGGGTGGTGATTGCAGCGGGGAAGGGAGTAGAAGGGGGCTAAATGGTAATGGGAAAAATACAATAAGGATTAAATGTTTTAAAAAAGATGGTTACTAAAATGCAACCATGCCCGAGCTTTAATTTATCTGATGCTAAGCACTTAGGGATAATTCCGTGCTGACTAAACACAGAGACGTAGATTCAAAGGGCTCAGTAGGGGAAAATCTTCCAAGGTGACTTGGACTTTTGGCAACATAACGATTACATTCCTTTTAATAATCTAGACAGAAAAGTTTTAATCCTGCTCATGGGAAAATAGTCCATAGTTTTGATGTATTCAAAAAGATAAAATCCATTGTTTTCTAAAAATTCTGGAGAACGTTATAGTATATGTCTTAACATGCATTAAATGATTAAAATTTAGCATGTTCACATCTCAACATACAATGCTCTTTGGCTTAAGTTTATTAAAATGGTTATTACCATTGGGTTTTCTTTCAATCCAACTATTATTTAACGTAAGGTATACTGCACTTAAATAAAAGAGGTTTCTGACATAGCAAAGATTGGCTGGCTTTTGGACGGGCGACACTTTATGTAGATTCCAGATAGTCAAAGGATTTTACAGTTGATGCTGTTCTGAGGTTGCTTTTCCTACCCATTCCTAAAGTGACTGATGACCAAGAAGAATGCCCAGTAATGGGCATTCAATCACTCGAATATTGTTTTTAACAAATGTCAGTGGTTAGTCTTTCTGTGATTGCAGGGGATACGGACAACATAACTGATTTTATTATCGTATTCTCCTTAAACGCCCGTATGGGGTTTCTGAATTATTTTCTGACCTTTGGCTAATATGTGAGAATAAGCAAGGTCAGCTCGTGTAGATGACACATTACGGCGTGCCACCACGTTTTTAAAGTCATGAATCTGACTCTGGACTCTCACTGTGGAATGAGAATGGCTCTTGAAAAAATTCCTGAAAATGGTTTATCTGAATATTTCATACTCAAAGGTGTGAGTTGCTAAATGTGCTTAACTAGTCAATCCTTCTCATTCCTCTTTGATAATCCTAAGCCTAATAGCACTCTTTATACTTTATCCACAATGGCAAATTTTTTATTTAGAATTCCCTTTACAGTGTAAAAGGATAATATGTGTAGATTGGTAAAAATTAACACCCCCCTGTATATTACATTTCCATATTCCAAGAAGTCTAACTTGCATACTTTTCTGGAGGAATTTCACATTTCCCAGGAGTGATCCATTGGATGGGGGAAGTAGTCTTCATAGGCATTTCTCATTAGTAGTCCCTGCAACTTTGCATTAAACAAGAATTCCAGCAGATTTTCACTAAGGGGCTGCATTTACTTTTGCTTGGGAAACTCAATTACTGGTTTTTGAATACAGATTATGTGGAGCCAAAATAGAAAATTGTAGTATTAATAGGGAATGCCTTCTTCACATACTACTACTATTTTGTAGGATAGTAACCTACTACAAATTTACCTGTCATTTAAACATAGTTTTTCTTTTAAAATTTTTTTCTTAAAGATGACAAAAAGTTTATATAGTAGATATTATAATTACTTTTTAAAACAGTTTTGATCCCTTTATTGATGGTAGGCCAGTATCAGATTGTGGTCAGTACCACTGAATGTATTAGATGGAGAATCCACAGGACAGAACTGTTTTGTATTATTTGATAGCATGGGTGGAGACTCATGGGTAATATAGGAATAGGTAAGTTCGTATTTTCTAAGCAATGTTAGAGTATTAGTTTGCTAGATGTGTGAAAAACCTGAATCGCTGTCACTTACATGCTTCCTCCACACATGCATAAATCAATTGATTATAATGGATTTGAAACATTTAAAATATCTGGAATGCAAACAGTTGTTAACGGATTACTCTACTAAATTATTTGATTCCCTGAATATCAAGTCCATAACTGGAGCAATGTGTTCTCCACTTTCTTTATAACCAAAGGTCCGATCAACCAATATTTGCATAATAAAAGGTCCCCAAACATCTTACTAGATTTGCCTATAACCAACCAGGTGTTTGGCAAGGGAAAGCCAAGATATGCTTTTAAAGGTCTGAATTCAAGGGTCTAATTTCATTATTTGGTTAATAAACTCAAAGAAGTCCCTTTGTGTCTCACATATCTAATCTGAGAAATGGGAAGGATGCCTACTGGGAGATTTAAGTGAGGTTTTATAAGAAGTTCTGCAAGCTACAGAGATTCAGCAACGTGCGTGTGATCAATTCCCTCTCTCAGAAGCATTCCCGGAAACAAGTGTAGTCTTTTCCAGTGAGAACAGTCCGTCATGACGATTGTCACATTTTTAATCTCCCTCCTTCCTTTCCGGATCCAATCTACCTGAGTTTATTCTTATTCGTGATTTAAAATAACTGACAATGTTTTAGATGAAGGAAGCATGAGTTAAAGTAGGAGGTGGGTGGTGGAAAAATCTGTGGCTCATCTTCCAGGTATGGAGTGCCACCAGGAGACAGCGAGTGCAGGTGGGGCTCGGGAGGCATGGCGGCCGACCCAGCTCTGTGCCAAATGCCACTGCAGCGCCTGCAACAAATCACCTGCTACCATAATGAAGGCCACGTGCCCAGTGAGCTGTGGAAGGGGACCTTGTTTTAAATGAATGCATTATTCTGCCCTGTCCTCTCAACCATTCGTTGTAGCGGTTGCACTAATTTTCCAAATCACTTAAAAATATGTTCTAGTTATAAATGTGAAGCATAAGTGTCTCACAGTTCAATGGCGAACTGAGCTGCTGTCAGACAGATCTAGAACCGGTGCCTGCATGCGAAACGAGGGAAGTCCTCCAACCCGCTCCCTTGCTCATGTGCCTGCCGCCAGCGAGTAACACCTTCCACTTCACTTAGGACACAAGCGGAATGCGGTTGGGCTACTGGCAGGAATTTCCCTCGCTTGTTTATGGAAACAATGGCACGCGGCTGCCATTGGTCGTTGGGGAAAGCAGCTGGCAGGCACACTCGAAATAATTTTATCAATAGCTTGTTGAGAAATAAAACACCTCGGAGTCATCAGCGTTAAAGCCTTTCTAAAATGACCCCTGGCACAAATGGGGTAAAATCTTTAGGCCATGTATAGAAGAAAATAATTTCCAAGCTGAATTTAGTATCAGCTTTTTCTTTTTCTGAAATAGATTTTTCTGTTTACACCTCTCTTAGGCTGGGTGATATTTTAACAGTCTCATGAATTTTAATAAGTTGAGAGGATATTCCAAATCCTTTTGCATAGACAGTAAGACCTCTATTCTTGAATTTTGATCACCTTTCTAGATACATATTTGTGTTGTGAGATTCTCATTTTAAGAGGTCAGGAGGTGATGTCTTGTATAAATCTGTGAGTCATTTATTATTCTAAACATAAACAATGCCCTGGCTGGTGTGGCTCAGTGGATTGAGTGCTAGCCTGTGAACCAAATGGTTGCCAGTTCGATTCCCAGTCAGGGCATATGCTGGGGTTGCAAGCCAAGGTCCCAGTAGGGGGCGCAGGAGAGGTAACCACACATTGATGTTTCTCTCTTTCTCCCTCCTTTCCCCTTTCTCTAAAAATAAATAAATAAAAAATTTAAAAAATATTCCAAACATGAAAAATATATAGAACTATTCTAACAAACATGGCCATGTATTTATTTTTTCCAGAAATTTGGAAGATAAAAATAAGATTTATTAATAATAGAGAATATATTGCTGGCATACACTGTTAGGTAAAGGAAAATGATTAATGTTATATGATAAGATTTCTTAGAGGCAATAAAAATATAGTATATAATTGTTCACAGTCTAGTGCATTTTTCATCTGAGATAAAATAGGATATATGAAGTCATTATTCTGAAATTTTTAAGTATATTTGATTGCTTGGCAAGCTCTCTGGAAAAGGAAAGGCTCTCAATAAGAATCCTGATATTGTCAAGTCCTTATTTTACTCTGCACTCAAACCATGGAGACGCTAATATTTTTCTTGCCAGAACAAGGTTGGATTTAGGTGAGAGGGGGCTAAATGACTTCAAGTGAATGCAAATTTCCACCAAGTGTTGATAGATAGATACCTACAAATATTTAAAATAAAATATTTATCCCCTCATGAAAGATGCATGCCCCTGCTCAAGTGGTAACTTAGTGGAAGTTAGAGGAGTACTAGTCAGCCTGCCTGGGGGCATTCGGAGCGGGGCAGAGCAGGCTGCTGTGTGGCCACAGGACCTGAGCAGCAGGTACCCTGGAGTCGGAGCGCATAGGCCCATCATCAGGCTCAGTTCACAGAAATCTGTGTAACTTCGGGCAGATCCCTTACGCTTTCCCTGCCCAAGTTTCCTCATCTGTCCAATGCAACTGATAACACTACACTTCACGTCATGGTACCTCCCTCAATAGAGATTGCAGGTACCACATGAAGAGCTTTGAAAAATGCCCGCCACATATTAACCACTCAATTATTATATTTTATTAATGTGAGACTTCCAGATCCATTGCTGTAGTATATTGTATTGGCTCTGTCCTTGAAAATTCAAAACAGCCTACTACTTTCACTCTACAATAGCTTTTCCGTACTAATGCACTGGCACATGAGTTGTATTGTAATTGTGCTTCTCAGCCTGAAGTGACTAATAACTCATTTCCAAGTGTAATTGGGAATGCTAATTTAATTATGACATTTGAGTCATGATCCTATGCGTTGTCACACGGAGTCCCATGCATCACAGTACAAACCGTGTCTGGATAGTGCCCGGCCTGGGCGAGACTGAGCGGGAAAGCGTGAGATTGTATCATGCTATTTGGTGAGGTGCACAATGTAAAACTTATGAATGGTTTATTGCTGTAATTTTTCATTTAAAATTTTGGGCCACCATTGACCAGGGTCACTGAAACCACAGAAGGCGAAACTGTGACTAAGAGGGGGCAGTACGCCGGTCCGCCACGAAGGTAGGAAGCCTGCAGACAGAGTGAGAGGCCCCTCTGAATGGAGATACCCAATGTGAGCCTGTGGGCCAGCAGCATCCACAATCCCTGGGAGCTCGAGAGAAATGCAGACAGTCAGAGACCCACCCCATACTTTTCAAATCAGAATCCGCATTTTTTCTTATTTCAGAGAAAGGAGAAGGGAGGGAGAGAAACATTCATATGACAGAGGAACATCAGTTGGTTGCCTCTCATACACACCCAGCACATCGAACCTGCTACCCAGGCATGTACCCCTATCGGGTATCAAACCAGCAACCCTTCAGTTTGCAGGATGGTACCCAACCAACTGAGCCAAGGGGGCTGGGGAAGTATCTGCGTTTTAACAGCATTCACAGATGATTCATACACATGTCAACGATAGGATGTATTTGAGAAAGGGGAATGAGAATTGGCCCGTGTCTCCAAACCAGAGTGCAGAATTAAAGGGATTAGAAGTCACAGTGCAAATTGTGTGTCGACTTATGAAAGGAGAATAAGCTTTGACAAACAGGCACTTACTGAACATTAATCATGACAAACACACACGGTTACTGCTTTCTAGGGGAAAAAATGGAGTGGCAATGCTAAACATATACATTTATAATTATAGTATATGGACTGACTACCTGTATCCTCATGGATGGAGTTTTGCACAGGTTGTCCTGCGAACACACACACACAGAACGCCTCATTCAGAGTGGTTGGAGGTCATGGTCAGCAAAGGCCTCTAGAGGAGCTAGGTATTGTTGGCTAAACAGGTAAGGAGTTGGTCTTGCAGGGAACAGGAGCAGGGAGCCATGCCTCCAGATGAATCTTCTACTGAAATAGGAAGGAATGGATAGTGAGACACTATAATTAACCTTGTCTTTCCCAAGTTCTTATTACAAACCTATGTACGAATAAAAATCTGACCTCACTAAAATTCTGCAGTCATATCCCTCAAATCAGTAATGTTTAAGTTATGTCACATGATTACCAACTTTGGAAGAAGGTTGGAGTTTATGCAGTCTTTCAGGGCCCATCTCTGTACTGCTCACAGTACAGAGTTCACCACCAAGTGCATAATAGATGTTTGAGACTGTACAATTGGACCGAAGTACCTCATTCTGAAGGTAAATGGGCTAAAGCTGAGGGACGTGATGTTACTTAAATCCAAGCCACAAATCCAGATATACGGACCCCAGTACTCAGCATGGAGCCAAATGCCTATTTTTGGTTTAGCAAGAAGCCTCGTTATGATAATGGCCACTTGCTTATGTTGACTGAATGCAAACAGTTTGATTGCATAACACAGATACTCACAGAACGAGAGAGCACGTGCTCTGGACGTGGACTTCACATCTTGTATCTCTGCTCCGACATTAGCAACAGTGAACCCTGAACCACGTTAACGGTGAGTGGTTGAAGGACATCAAGGAAGGAGTTCATAGGTCCATCCTTGAGAATAATGCAGCCTCGGTCTAAGGTTAATAAGTGCAAGCAAAAGCCTGGTTATCTTGTGCAATTTTCCGTACGCTCTTGCACCTGGTGACGGTGTCTGCACTGTGCGTGTCACTTATGCACACAATTTAGCCAAGTAACTAATTTAGTCAGTGTTGACTTTGAGAAAGAACTCAGAGAATGTTAAAATGCCTTGGCAAATACGTTTAGTTTGCTTGAATAAACTAGCTTAATTATCTTCTGTGTGATCATTCTGGCAAAGGGATGAACAGCGGATAGCCTGTGTGCACGGTGCCCTCAGTTACCCTCAGCGCCTTTTCAGAAGTCGGGAGAAGGATGAAGCAGAGACTTCTGCGGCTGGAAAGTTGTGTCGTGATTCCAGATAAAGAGACTTTTTGAGATACACATCTGCGTCTCTCCCGTGAAGTGCACTGACATGTTTTGATGAGACAGTGGGTCTATTATAATTGGCATTTGCATGGTCTGTAACCATATTAATACGAAGCTGTAGTGGAGTCTGTGAAAAGTCTCTTCCGTGATGTAGCAGAGCTGATCCAAAAAATCTCCGTGGACCAATTGATCAGTGATAACAGCCAACCAGCATTTACTGAGCGTTCACTGAGTGTTTGATGTGCTTTATCTCAGTCAATCTTCACAACTAAAATGCAATAATGTAGATGATGACGACGATGATGATGATGGTTAAGCCCATTCTGTAGATGCAGAAATTAAGGACTGGAGGAGGTAGTGACTTCCTTGGAGCACGTGGTAAATTAACAGTGGAGCTGGGATTTGACACCTGGACTGTCTAACTAATTAGTGTGTGGTCTTTACCACTATAGCTCTCCTCGGCTGTGTCTTCCCCTCCTACAGGACACTTGGTGCCCACCACATCTTAACTACAATGTGCTACCTGTCTTTGTGACAGTGTATCATATATACCGCACCATTCTTTTTGTAAAGGTACCAGTCATACTGGGTTAGGGGCCCAATCTTGCCCCAGCGTGACCTCATTTTAACTACTTTCAATATGTATGCAGTGACCTCATTTCCAAATAAGATAACATTCTGGGGTCCTGGGGGTTAGGACCTGAACATGTGGATTTTAGTTGGATGTAATTCAACACATAATACCTAAGTACTAGAAAGTGCTTTATAAAGTCATACCATGAAAACTTAATTGCTACCACTGTGGCAGTGATAGTGTTGGGTGCATTGTGAAGAACATGGACTGGTCTTATAAGAAAGACTATAGCTTCTCAGAGGAGTTGTGTATCATCATGAACTCAGGGGATATGCCTGGGTCCAACCACGAGAGACTGGTTGATGACTAGTTACAAGTGACTCTCTGCATTCATTTATTTACAAGCAAGAAGACGTCAAAGAAACATTTCCATAATCATTCTCTCTTGGATGGCAAATGAGCCAAAGATATTTTTATCTTTTTTAAAAAATCAACCCTCACCTCTCACCATGAAAAATATTTGACTGTTAAAAAATATGTAGTTTAAAATCTCACATACTTTATTCTGACTTAAATACCATTTGGGCCCTGGCTGGTGTGGCTCAGTGGATTCAGTGCTGGCCTGTGAACCAAAGGGTCATGGGTTTGATTCCTAGTCAGGGCACATGCCTGGGTTGTGGGTCAGGTCCCAGGTTTGGGGCATGTGAGAAGCGACCACACATTAATGTTTCTCTCCCTCTCTTCTCCCTCCCTTCCCCTCTGACTAAAAATAAATAAATAAAATATTTAAAAAATTTTTTTAAATTTTTAAAAAATACCACTTGGCACTATAAACATCATTTAATTCTTTGAGCTATATTACTTATTAAAAACTGGATTCTAGAGAATGTATGTTCTAAATAATTATAGACATGTCTTCTGTCAACAAAGAAAAGAGTTCTCTCAAAGATAAAACAGCTTGGTCCCATTGGATCTTGAGATTTAATTGCAAATTCATTTAGATTATAATGATATAATGTTTTACAGTTTTGTTATAGTACACAAATTAGAAAATAGAGCTGTGTGTGATAATCTGACAGCAACAGAAAAAGACCATGCCTTTATTAAAAAGTTATTCAGGCTGCTTACAGTAGCCTGGCACAGATGGGTATTTGATAACAGAAGTGACAAACTACAGAAGTTGGCAGGTCCTTTGAAAGCACTTTTTGATTGGGATAGCAGACAATATCTACAATGGTTTTGTCACATGACTTATTAAATAAAATGGTCAGTGTATGATTAAATATCTATAATTTCACAATTTTATTCTTGGAATAGTGATAGAAGTATTGCATTTTAGCTTTTCTGGAAATAAGCAATAATGTCAATGTTGTTTGTTTTTCAATTTTAAAGTCAAATGCCAAAGAATTCATTATTCAGGTATTATTTTATGTTTGGAGTCGGGGTAACTGATAATGAAATAAGACACACACACGTGCACACTCAACCTTTACTAAAAGTAAATGTTAATCTTCCCCCAAGTTACAGAACATCTGTGGACGTTTAATAGAATCAATTTGATTTCTCCACTGACGCAGTTGCGGTGTGTAGATGTTAAGACGTTTTGACTGAGGTCAAACACCACTGCTAATACTGCTGTTCACACCAGACTTGCCTGAGAAGTCCTTCCTGGGTCAAATACTGTGGCAAGAGCCTAAGAGGGGAGAGACCAAGTTGCTTCCCTAGTTCTCTGTCCCCAAAGTCTTTGCTGTCTCTGTTATACCAGATTTAAGGAGGTAAAACAGTGAGGGATGAAAACATGTACGTTCTCAGAGGGCATTATTCGTCTTGTCCACATGTTGGGTCTCACCAGCCAGGACAGTGCCTTGTGCATTGAACGTCTTCAGTAAATACTTGTGAACAGATTCACTGACTTAGGGAAGTTAGTGGACATTGGGATATGTCCACTTAACCTTGATATATGCTATAACATAAACTATACACTTCTTATGTCCACACTTTTAGGGAATGTACACTACCCAGCAGTAAGTGGATATGCAGTGTATTCTTACGTTGTTCAGAAAATGAGAAAGAGAATGAGAGAGAGAGAGAGTGTGTGTGTGTGTGTGTGTGTAGGGAGAGGAAAAGAATGATATGCCCTGGCCAGTGTGGCTCAGTTGGTTGGAGCATCATCCTGTGGACCAGAAGGTCACACTAGTTCAATTCCCAGTCGTGGCACATGCCTGGGTGGCAGGCTCGGTCCCTGGCTGGGGCACATGTTTTCTTTCTCACATGGATGTTTCTTTTTTTTCTCCCTCCTTTCCCCTCTCTCAAAAATCAATAAGCATGTCCTCAGATTGGCATTAAAAAAAAAGAATGATATAGCACAGAGCAACATTGGGGAATTGAAATAAAAACAGAGGGTATACAATGCTCCAGACCCTATTCACACTACTTTTCTGTAAGTTTGAAATTATTTCTAAAGAGGAGTTAAAACGAGTATTTTTAAAATGAACAGATGCGGTGCTATCAACACATTATTTTTGCTGCTGTTTAAACAGGGTATTCTTTGAAAACCAGACGCCAAGCCGAACATTGACACCTGAATCGGTACACGGAATCATCTCCGTCACACTCACCCAAGGAGGGTGGATGTCCTGAGGAAGTTAGCCATTGCATTGTGATGAGGCAGGGGGAAGAAACGATACCACAGCAGTGACCGAGAGGCCACGTGAGGAGCGATGACCAGGCGGGGAGGGCATCTGAACTGACAGGAGGGAGCAGAGTACGAGAGAAAACCCCACCGCCATGTGTGCGCACACAGTCCCCCGTAGGGACTAGTCCCGAGCGAAATGACGTTAGCCCACGGCAGGTCCCTTTGTGCTTAGCTTGCATCACACACTCCAAAGCACTACACAAATAAAGTAAGTTCCGAAGGATATTTGTTCGAGGGGAT
The DNA here is from genome assembly GCA_028533065.1 of Trachops cirrhosus. Lineage (NCBI taxonomy): Eukaryota > Metazoa > Chordata > Mammalia > Chiroptera > Phyllostomidae > Trachops > Trachops cirrhosus. The sequence continues at coordinate 78,606,132 of CM052549.1, forward strand.
CCTCGGGGTGAAGGGGTGTCGCAGTTTGCTGCCAACCCTCAGCCAGGAGGGCCTCCCGCATCCCGAGTCACACTTGTCAGAGCCGAGTGGAGAGAAATAAGACGGATGAAAAGGGCTCTGGACAATTCGACATTTTGAAAACATCTGTAGGAAGAGGCACTAAGGGCTGAGACTGAAGAAAATAAATCACAATTAGGTCTTGTTCTGGAAAAAAAAATCACCAAGATCTACACTGGTAAGATTTCTCTTGACAGAGGGATATGTAGCGATTCCTGGGAGGGTTTTCAGGCAAATGTGATTTACGGGTTTTCTGCATTCATTTATTGTGTCCAGATATCAAGAAGAACATCTCTCCATGAGAAGGAGATTTATACCTGGTTACAAGGCTAACTAGGTATCAATTTTTTGTAACTACATATAAATATTTTGCAGTGTCCCTACCAGCTCTGGTTTTTAAAATGGTTAATGACCCCTTATTTAATAATATCATCTACTGAAGGTAGTCACTTATAAATAGCATCAACGTCAGTGTTTGACGTTTTTATCAATATTATGATAATTCAAATGTATGGCTTCGCATTCCTCTCTTTTGGATAGATTTTGCCGCACATTATTTATTTCATGTAACATTGCATAAATACCTTTCTCTCAACCTTCACACATTTGCAGTACCCGGGAGAAGCCAGCATGGAGAAAATGATATCGTGAATATGCCTCTCTAAGAATGAACTCTTAGAAACTACACAGTTTTGCATTTACATATCAGAGGATTCCTAAACCTTCAGAAAAACAGGCTGACGTCCTGACACACTGTGTGGATTCAGATCCTATGAATAAAACGATATTAAGAGCAATTGAAATTGAGGGTAAAGGTAAAAGTTTGTGATGATTTATAGAAAATTACATTAGATTCGCAGGTAGATTTCAGCAGAGATTAGGAAATGTATTTCAATTTCCTCATGAAAGAGCGAGTCAAATCTTAAAGGAAAGCAGGACAGAGTCCGATTTTGTTTTAAAGAGCGTATCTAAAATGGGCTATTGGCACCAAGCACGTGATCTGTCTCCCTGATTACTAGGACGGGAACAAATGTGTGGGCAGAAAAAGGCCAGTGCAGCAGCGTACATGAACTCCTGTGGGCGTTGAAGAAGATCAAGTTTTTAAAATGTCATTGAAATCAAATCCTAACCCTAACTCTGACCCCGACATCTACTCAAGCTCCAAACTCAACTCCTACTCCAGGCTCCTACTCCATCCCAGTCCCTAACCCTAACCTGTACTGGCCTAGTAAATGTGTACTTGAACTTGAATCCAGCCTCAATTCTCTGACAAAAGCCCAGTCATGCCGCAAGAAAAAAAAATTAGATCTTTTTAATAATCTATGATTACTTAAATATTAATGTATTTTTTCTTATTGACCTCATGTCAAATGTAACACAAAAACTAAAGTCATTTCTCAAATTACGTTAGTGATAAAATAGTTCATTAAGTGTAAGTAGAAGCAAATTGCAATGTAGAATATATTATTTCAGAATAGCAATTACCAAGAGATTTTTCCATACATTAGCAAGATTAAATTAGGGTATATGTTAAGGTTGATAGTATTATAAATATCCTTTTTTTCTCTTTCATACACTACATTTCTTTTACTTAATCAGTAAGAATTCTAAGAATTGATTTTTTTTTCTGAAAATCAAGAGACTAAAGGCGTGGGAAAAGATGATTAGTTGTTCACCAAGCCTGCGTCCCTTCCTTCCTTGTCACACAGCCGATTCCCAGCCTCCCTTGCAGCTAGGCACAGGCAGGTGACTGTTGGCAGTAGGGGGCATGCACCACTTTCAGGCTGGCCCACCAGTTTGTTCCCCGGAGCCCCCACCCTCCACTCCTCCCTCTGCCAGACAAGGGCAGTAGAGCCACAAGGTGAGGGAGCTGGACTTTACACCCATGCCTCTGTCTACCGCCCCTCCCTCTGCTCAGGCATTAAATCCTGTCCTACTCGTTCATGCATATTATCTACTCTGAGACACAACCCTAGAAACTCTGTCCTCTTTCTCATCTCACCTCGTCACTCTAGATTTTCTGTTTGGCATACGGATATGCTTTTATTCTTTGGACTTTGAAAAACCATCTCGATCCCCACCAGGGATGGCTCTTCTCCCTCGTTCTCCTTTGTTGCAAAATTCCTCAAGCGATGTCTTGACCTGCTCTGTTCTGCTGCCTACTGTTCTCAGGCCACTCCTGTCTGACTTTCACTCCCACTCTCACCATTGCACTGGACCTGCCTTCACAGTTCATCAGAGCTGGGTATTTCCTCCTCCATGATCCACTTTCTGTCTGGGATTTCTGGGCACCATGTTCTTTGGGCTTTCTCCCTACTTAATTTGTTGCTCCTTCTCAGTCTCCTAGGTTGGTTTTTCCTTGTAACCAGGATTTTTTTAACCATTGGTATACTCCATAACTCTGTCTCTCTCTCTTAATTCCCACCTCCACTCATTCATGTCCTTGGCAATTCCAGTCTTATGCCTTTAAATACCAGATATTTTTCTCCATTTCATTTGCTTGAAGTCCATTATTCTGAGTGATTACTACAAAGGGAGGAAGAGAAAGACATAGTCAAGAAGTTTCCTGCAGCGAGGTGGTTTTACTCCTTTCTTTTCTGTTTTTATAGGTTAGAAAAACAGTTGAAAATGTAGACTAAGAGGAGAAGCTCGCGCCAAGGATCTGAGGATGGTAGAGGTTATGGGCAGGAGTGTATTTCCATTTATACAGCTCCTACCATGTGCCGGGCACTGTGCCATGTACTATTTGGCTTTAGAAAAGTTCTAGCATGGCCTGTACGGTGCAGTAAGACCATAAACTACAGAGGAGCATATTTATCTGGAAGATATTTGACTTGCGATCCTCTCTATAAAGACTGAAGAGAAAAGAAGGTACTCCATTAAAAAATATACATGTAAATAAACATATTAATCAGCTACCTTAGCTTTAAATATATTTCCTAAATAAATAAATACCTAAGTTCATTTAGAGTGCTTGCTTAAACAAATGAAAAGCATCTCTTGAAACGTAAAATATAATACATTATTAACATGGTGGTATCACTGGTCAAATATGCTGAAATATATCTGCTGGGGCCACAAGGATAGAATTAGCTCCAGAACAATGAAAACTTCTGAAAGGCAAGAGGCTGGATAACCATGATGCCTACTGGCATGCTGTTTTATGTGTGTTTCTCTTTTTGCTTACCGCCCGCCTTCGCACTTCCTGTGGATAGTACATTGTGAGCGGATCTAGCTTCCTTATCTTTGCATTTTGTGGATATCCATTTTACTTTATTTTTACCTTTTCTTCTTAAGCTTTGATTTTCTTCAATGTGTCTTAAAATTCAAAAAGTTAGTAATTATCTTATAATGAGCTGCTTTCTTAAGTGCCCAATAATTTTATAAAATGGCTTGATTTGGTAAAAATCAATAGAAAGCAGTTAGTAAAGGATAAGGTATTATACTAGAATATAATTGCTGTTAAAAATAGTACTCTAACTAGGCCTCAGTCCTGACACTTGGAGATTGTGAGTCTATCTCTAAGCACGAGGTAAGCATGAAAATCACCTCCTAATTTAAAAACTGCAATCGAGAGAACATGGACACTTTGAGATTGTTTTTAAAACCTGGACGCAGCGGAGATATCATATGTCCCTGATACTCCTTCTCTATCAAGGTTATCAGGATTTGCTACATTGCTTCCCCACCCACACGAAATGGCTAAAGAACAAAATTACATCCGATCAAATAAATGAAAAGCAAGTGGTTTTATAGAATTGACTGGGTTTGGGAGCTTTGGTGCCTCATGAATATTTAAAAGGTAAATGTAGTTAAAAATCTGAATATAGATGCATAATGGTCATGCTTGAGACCTTGGCGAAGCAGTTAACCTCTGGGCATTTGATTTTGAATAAAGGGGTTATTATTTGTTGGCAGTTGTGTGACCATTCTAATTAAAAAGCACTTGCTAACCCTTTTAATTATTCATCTTATAAAGCATCCTCCTGAGGATAGGGTTGACATGCCTATTTTATCAGTATATTGGGAAAAAATAAACATAAATTAATTGACCTGGGGCGAAGTCCGTGGCAGTGAAAAGACGGTAGAAGCTAGAACTTCCCCACTTACCAATTATTGAGATGACTCATTCATATTAGAGCCATTTATTCTCTTTTAATTAATTTTATAATTTATGAAATAAGTTTGTATTTTGAGAATATTTGACATATTAAATAAGTCCTTTACTTAAGTCTTAGGCTGTATTCCAAATATCATGTTCAGACTGTGTAGCATGAAAGAAGCCATGGCACCTGGACCTTCCCTAATGACAGCGAAAGTGAAAGATGAGGTATCTCGGCCACTTCTGCATCATCGTTGTCCCTTGAAGAAACAGCAGTGAATCACTTCCTATTGTGTTTCCTTGTACTAATAGTACACAAGCCCATGACATCTGGGAATCTTATTTAGAAATAATAACAGTGCATGCAACATGCAATACATTGTTTCCTTAGGAGTGGGAACTGAGACTTATTCACAATATTTGCATCGTTACCGTGGGGGAAGGGGTGATGCTCCTTGGCTGGCAATCACAGACTTTGCAGAGAGCCCTGAAGGGTTAAAGTGCATGCTATTTGCATTTTCTGTCTGAAGGTTTTCTTCAACTTCACTTGGCTAGGAATTCAAAATTCCGTGATGCATGCACATGCCCTCATCTTCTCGCACTGTGGGCAGACGCATGTGCAAGCATGTCCCTGAGTCCATGGCTCTGCGGTATGGCAGTACAGCAGAGACCCTGCGGTGTATATAGTGAGGTCTTCCTGGTGCCTGCAGGTATTAATTGTCTCAAACGGCCTCGGAAATAAAAGTGTTACACGCACTCTTGTGCTTGAGTGAACTTATCGCATGCAGATTTTTACTTAATTGCTATTTTATTGAAAGAATATGGTCTGATACCGTGATCTTAAGTATGGAAGTAATTAGTGAATTTTTTAATTGGGGTAGTGTTTAATGTACCTTTTGTAAAAAAAACACAATGATTTGGCTACTTGAAAAGTCCTTCTTAGATCAGTAGCTATGTGATAGTGTAACGTGAACAGGGAGCTTGAATTTCAGAGAAAAGCAGTGACATAAAATTGGCATATTGATATCTTTAAACATTTCTTTTAGTCATAGGCAAAAAAAATCAGTGAAAGGAGATTTTTTTTTGCTCAAAGATGTATGTAGCCTAAGAAGATAAAGTGAAAGGAGGAGTTTCATTAAAGTATCAGATAATTATTTGCTTTTTGTCCTTTCCTGCCACTACATAAGCATACTAACAAAAACTTTCTTTGTTCAGAATGGATGGATAATTATCAACAGCTGATAATTACCCAAGATAAGAGGTACGTCTTTCCTGACTCTCAGCTTTAATTAAAATATTAGTCAAATATCCACAAGGTATTTCCACTGTCAACTTCTACAATGAGAAGGGCCTCAATTCAAAAATACTAATTAAACACAGGATGTGATTCAATAAAAGTCACTGATGGTTCATTAAGGGAAGAATGGTCAGACTTGAATGAAAATATATAATACATGAAACCCTAACGAGGAAATATGCTCTCTGCTTTCTCCCCTGTTATACTAGACATTTACCGACCAAGTGTGTAATGTAACCTTGAGAAAAATCTGAGAAGCTTTACCAAGCACGTACCATTTCTCACGTACTGAGCTGGCAGTTTAGGGTTTCTAAAGAGAGTTCGAAGATATCCTTCCTAGCATTTGTGTATTAGTGAATGCGAACTCTAATGCAAGAAACAAGACCCTCCTTAAACAAAATGTCTTTTCAATGTTGTATTTCTTCCTCCCTTTTTGCCCCCTTTGCTAATTATTTGAGGTTGTTGCTGAAATTATAGTGTTTTATTATTCATTTTCTTTTAGATTTTTAAATATTGAGCATTTTTGGTGGTTACTATTAGACATTTTAAAGTGTGTATCTTTATTAGTATGGAATGTCATTTTATATCTTTGCATTCCTCTTTATCACTGTAGGGCCTTAGAATATTTACCAAATCCCAGCAAAAATTACCAGAAAATAAAATTACAGATCAATATGCATAATGAATGTAGACCCCAAAATAAACTAGAAAATTAAGTCCAACAATATGTATATGGAGATATACTCAGTCAAATGCTCCATTCAGGTTCAGTGATATGTCAAGTCTTTTTAACAGATGGTGCTGGGACAGTGATACCCATACGGGGAAATGAACATTGACCCCTACCTCACACTCTACACAAAAACTAAGTAAACACGGTGTATACACCTAAAGTAGGAGCACGTGTCTTTAAACTTCCAGAAGAATACATAGGAGAAAATAGCCACCATTCTGGAAAGCCAACAATTTACAAGACAGAATACAACAGGTAGTGATAAAAAAAATTGATAAAAGTACACTACATAAAAACTAAAAATGTCTGTTCTGCACAGGACACCAGTAAGAAAATGAAAAGACAAACCGTAGACTGGGAAAATATATTCCCGCTACAGAAATCTAGCAGAAGCCACATATCCAGAAGTACCGTGGCCCTTTTCCCTGATAAAAAGACTTTGCACCATTAATGTTGTATCTGTGCTTGGTTCTCAGAGGGCCTAAACTAACACATCATTCTTCTTATATTTCTTATCACATGTGTGTATCATCCTGAAAAAATCCACCAATGTATGTGATCCTTCTGAGGTACCATCCTATCCTAATAACAAAATGTTTTACCTACTGAATTCAGTGCTACTTTCCATGTAATTTTAGTGTTTTCCCCTGACAGCTTCTACTCTACTTATTTTACTTCCGTACAGATTCAGGCTACTGGGTCTTAAGTGAACGTATAAATTCAAGGATAGTACAAGATCAAAGCAAAATCCTTAAGGCAATGAAGATTCAAAACTTTAAATGTTAGGTCATTCTCTGTGTGCCTTTGTAATTCAATACTGTTTTTCATTGTTTTCAAAATAATTTTCTTTATATAATGTTTTTAATGTTTCAGTGTATGATATAGTACAGAGGATTTAATATATTTTGAAAATTATATAGGAAAATATGCCTAGTTTAATTTCTGTATGTAGAAAAGCACATGATAATTTATTAACTATTGACACATTTTTGTGCCAGATAAGGAAGTAATTAATGGCTCTGCTCAGGTAGCTCAGTTGGTTAGAGCATCGTCCCGATACACCGAGGATACAGGTTTGATCCCCAGTCAGGGCACATACAAGAATCAACCAATGAATGCATCAATAAGTGGAACAACAAATCAATCTCTCTCTCTCTCTCCCTCTCTCTCAAAATCAAATTAAAAACGAAGAAAAGGAAAAATAAAGCAATTAGTAGTAGTATTAACATCCCCACAAGTGCTTCAAAGTTAAAATAAAATGCTACAGTCTTTATTTGTAATGTAAAGTTAGGCCCAGGACTTTACATACAATTGGGGCTGCATAAAGTATCGATGGCTGAAGTAGTAAGAGGAGGCTGAAAGCTTCCGTATGCTTCCCTGTGCAACTGTGTAATAGTTAACTTACGCCCTTTATACTAATTTAACTTTTGGAAACATGGTTTGTAGAAATTCATGTGTGCACTTACTGAAAGATGCCTTCACCAATGTTCATGAAGCAGTATTTGCAATGCAGCAGGGCGGGAAACAACGGTCATCACTAAAAGGCATATGAAGTGTATACAGTATGCACATCCGATGGAATGTGATGTAGCTGAGAAAATAAGTGAGAAAGATGTACAGGTACCACGATAGAAACCTAATCCTGATACATGCTTAAGTAGGAAAAAATAAGTTGAAATGTCATATGTATTACATGATACGATTTTCTAAACGTAAATTATCTTATCTTTAGATGCAAATAAAAATCTGGAAGGATATATGAAAAAGATCTTAAGCATTAAGTACATATTTTTAGACAGGTCTCTTTTAATATTAATATGTCTATGTATTCCAAATTTTAAATCGAGTATGAGTTTGTCTTGTAATCAATTTGTAACAATCCCCATGTAGAAACAAAGGCTACTCATTCCTCACTCAGACTGACTTAACAGCAGGTAAATTACACATTCTGCAATCATGACTTAACTTTCTGTTTTTCCTAAGAGTATGAAAAAAAAACAGCATTTCTGACCTTGTGTTAATAAAGGAGTCATGATTGAAAGCAAGTATTCTAACATATATTTAACTATTCTAATGCTATCAAGAATTATAACCTTCCTTTATTATTTAAATTAAATTAAATATAAACTTGACCAGAGGGGAGAGGGGAGGGAATTTCAGGGGAATTTCAGGGGAGAAGGGAAGGGTTTACAGGAACAAATATAGAGGACACATGGACAAAACTAGGGGGGTTAGAAATGGGAGGGAGGAAGGAGAGGATGGGTGGGTGGGCTGGAATGGGAATAAAGGATAGAAACTGTACTGAATAAACTAAAATAAAAAATAAATAAATAAATAAATAAAGTAAAAAAAAAAAAAAGATTGTAGTAGGTGCTCAAATGTTTGGGATAAAAAGAATTCCCCAAACAGCTATATTATTTATTCAGTAAAAAGAAAGGCAGACTAAGCAAAGCATAATTTTCACAGATTAAGTTGTGTACTATCTGGTTAAAAACATATGAATCGATGGACTCATTCATTTTAGAGTGGCTTAAAATGGATTATAAAATTTTCCATTGGCACACATCTCTTAGCAAGGCATTCAGGAGTGATTTCATGTGTATGTTAGGAGTTCAGTACCCTTCGATCGAAGATACTAGAAATATTCAGTGAGATTCCTAGTGCCATTTACTTCTTACTAGTTCTGTTTATTCATGACACTTTAGAAATACGTACATTAGCTCTGTCATCAAAGTGGGCATAGTTACAGATAAGAAAAGTTACCATATGTGGGGCACAGTAAAAAATTGTGTTGTGAGGCATGGACTTGAGGAACACTTGTGAAGTATTTTCTTTTCTTTTTTTTTACATTTTATTTATTTATTTTTAGAGAGAGGGGAAGGGAAGGAGAAAGAGAGGGAGAGAAACATCAATGTGTGATTTCCTCTCATGCACCCCCTACTGGGGACCTGGCCTGCAACCCAGGCCTGTGCCATGACTGGGAATCGAACCAGCAACCCTTTGGTTCACAGGCCGACATGCAATCCATTGACCCACACCAGCCAGGGCAAGTGTTTTCTTATTTGATGCACCTTCTTCTGGGTTGTCTGTTTCAAGATAATCACTTTAAAATTTTATCCCTACTCTTATTATAATCTTTGCAGCAAAGTACTTTTCAATAAGACTGTAGATATGAGCATTTTTTGCTATAATTAACAGAATTTATGATTTAATTAAAATCATCAGTGTCATTGACAGTAATCTAAACGTGGAGAAGCTATTACATTTTTAGGATATTTTTCTTGTAAATGTTTCTTTGGCATAAATCTGTTTAAACAAATAGCATAGAACTGTGAGTCTTTTGTGTTGCAACTTGATACAGCACATATTGCTGCTCCCCAAAGAATTTCCTTCCTAATTAGGTTTTGTTCTAGATAATATTAAAGTTCATCGACATTCCCATAATACCCAACAGGATGTCTGCGTGAAAATTGCCTAGGAGAAATGTTGGCTAAAGGGAGGATGTTAGCTTATATTAAAAAAGTAGCCATTAAAGATACATTCATAGGAAAAAAAGAGTTAATTATATTAGTACTTATCTCACTTCCCCTTTCGGACAGGTTACATTATTGTATTCATTTTTTTATAAATTGAATTCATTGTGGGGAAACGCATCACCTATCTGTCTGAGAACAGGTATCACAAGCAAAAAGAGCAACTATATATGCTATTCACCCTTCCCAAAAAGTAAATGTTAAAAAAAAAATGTGTTTCAAATATATTTTCTTTCCTGGCTGTGAAGGCAAGTTGGAAACTTGGAAAGCCTGTGACAGGATTCAGGCTTTGCCTACACTTGAATGTAAATCAGCCCTGATCTTCATGCTCGCTATTTTGTTTTTTTGGTGGGAAAAAGATTCTAGGGGGCAGTGAGTTCCATGCAACTTAATTATAACTGTCAGTTGAAAGACCTACACGGGTATTGTCAGTTAGGGGTTTCTTATCAAGCCAGTAATGTGGTACAGCTGTTGTACTAATAATGAAGTTTTAATTAGCTCTCAAAAATACTGAGAGCTTATTTAAGACCTCTGAATTGAATGGTGCATGCTTAGCTGGAAGGCATGAACGTGGGCCAGACCTACCCCAATAACTGTCAAATATATTTCACGCACGTTAGGAGATAATGGCTAGAAGGCTTAACATCCATCTGAGAAAAACTGTGTGTATGATGGCTTTAAGAATACTATTCTTTATGATTTTAGCAAATATGATAGACAGGCAAATGGTTCCATCTATCTGTTGATCTGGGTGGCATTGTCAGGGGAAAAACGCTTCTCAACCCAAGTGTGAGTTATCTTTATTTCAAATGGGAGCATTCTTTATTCATAGCTGTTCCAACCTAACACTTAGGTTTTACTTACAAATACTTACTGCTTGTTTCCAATATTCTGACCCATGAGAAATTGTGCCACACTCCTCATTCCTCATCCTCGGGTTGCTCAGAGATTCAAACATTTAAGTAATAGTTGATTTAAATTCCCGCCACTGGAGAATCCTTTTATGTCTTTTCAATGCAGCCCGTGGATTGGGGCCAAGGCTCTCTATTCATGCTGTACATGATGTGTGGTTCGAACTCGTATTACTGGAAGCAACCCTTTCCACCGCCACCCCCTCCTCCCTACACACACACAATACAAGAATGCTAAGCAGGGGACAGATTTTTTGTCACAGCAAGAGGAGGAATTAAGATGAGTTGCTGCTAGAAAAATAGCATCTGTGTTATTTGTACTGCCGATTTTGATTTCTTCTCCAGTCCTCTCTTTTCACCAACCTCTTCTGGCTCCTGTTTTTGTTTTATCAAAGGATGCGAGGTGTTGTACTGCTGTTGTTGTGGGTGTTTGTGGAATGTGTCCGTTAATTAGTCCCTCGCTGTGTGTTGGGTACTTTGAGAAGCTTAGAGGTTAATTATGCACGCAGTTCAGAGGCTGCACAGTGACCCCCTGTGGACTGGAGGCAGAGTTCCGAGGACTTGAATCTTGAATGCGAGTGGGTCTGGGGATGGGAAATGGGGCATGTGTGTGAAGAAGTGTGAGCTCAGAAAACAGCACGTACCACCTGTGTGGGGAGCCACAAGGCATTGTCTGTGCTCGCATCGGAAGGGACAAGAGTGTCAGGGCAAAGGCGCGAGGTACCATGATTGAACTTGGAGGGGGTAGTAACACTTTTTTGTTTGATTTGGTTTTGATCAAATTTGGGGCACTAGTGATGTCTCTCAAACTCAGATTACTAAAAGGGCACACAAGTACGGGGGCGTGGCTGAAGACTTATCTTTTAACATTGCTTTAAAAATATTGCTTGCAAATATAGTATTTTTTCCTAGGAAATGTGGCTTATTTTATGTATCTTGTAGGTTAGGATTTGAAGAAGACACCACAAATCAGGATTAAAAAAACAAACAAACGCTATACCACATTTCAGGAAATCTGAGCCAGAAAGAGGTACATGTACTGGCGAAGGGTCGGTTCCCTGCCCCCTCCCCTCTCTGAGGACTGGCTTTGGTAGTGAGGCTAGGGCAGCCCTGAGCATACGTTAGAATGGATGACCTAAGTGGGAGTTAGGAGTCAGTGATCTTTTTAAAGACTCTGCCATTTCTCTTTGAATGGTGTAACGTCACCCTCTGACTAAAACCCAAACTTTTCCTTGCCAGAAGGCCCTTCATAGACTGGGGGATGCTTGTCCCTCTGGCCTCATCTCTCCTGCTCCCCACACAGCACTTCTCACCAGCCTCCTGCGCCTTAGCCTTCCAGCCGCTGCTCTGAGAAGGGAGCTGCTTCCGGCCTCATGACCTCCCTCCGCTCCGCAGTGCTTTTCCTGCTGATCTCCACCAGCTCCCTTGGCCCCGTCAGCTCCCTGTCCCAACATCACTGCCTCTGAGCAGCCGCCGCCGGCCACTTCAAAGTATCCCTGGTCTCTCCCCAGCACCTCGTTCTGTTTCACCTCACTTTAGGACATTTATCTTCTGCGAGCGTTACTTGTTCATTTGCTGGGTTTTTTAATGTTTTTTTTAAATACTTAATTCATTTATTTTAGTGAGGGGAAGGGAGAGAGAGAGAGAGGGAGAGAAATATCAATGTGTGGTTGCCTCTCGTGTGCCCCCTACTGGGGACCTGGCCTGCAACCCAGGCATGTGCCCTGACTGGGAATTGAACCAGCAACCCTTTGGTGCACAGGCCTGCACTCAATCTACTGAGCCACACCAGCCAGGGCTACTTGTTCACTTGTTGAATACCTCTCTTCTTCATCACAAATGACCAGCCAATGGCTGCACTACCCTCCTGATCTGTGGCAGGCACCGCCCCCACTTCCTGCAGACTGCAGCCCATCTCACACAAAACCCTGCTCCCCCTTTAATTCTAGTCCCTACTACCAGTGCACAGGTGTGGGCAGGGAGGGTGAGCTCTACTTTAATCTTTTTCCCTCTTTTTAAAGATTTTTATTCATTTTTAGAGAGGGGAAGGGAGGGAGAAAGAAAGAGCAACATCAATGTGCAAGAGATGCATCTATTTTGCACATCAATCCTTTGCCTTTCACATGCCACCAACTGGGGACCTGGCCCTTAACCCAGGCATGTGTCCTGACTGGGAATTGAGCCAGCGACCTTTGGTTTGTGGGACAATGCCCAACCCATTGAACCACATCAATCAGGGCTACTTTAATCCTTTTCTAGAGCATTTAAAACTGTTCTTGACTTGTAAAAATAAGAATTAAGCACAGCACTTTATTTAAAATATCGCCAACTGCTATATGTTGGTGAACATTCCTCAAGTTACTTATAATATTACATACTTAGTACACTGTAAAGACAAAAATGGTAAATCCATTTTTTATTTTTGTTTTTTATGAATTCTCTTATACTTTCTACCAAAATTGTAGTAGTGGTAATCAAAATATATAATATTGATTGAACATCACCTACGTTACAATTCTTATAAGAGTTGTATAGGAATTAGCTCATTTAATTTTCATATATCCTGTGAAAGTAGCAGCTCCATTTCCCAGATATGAGGCACAGGGACTTGAAATAACCAACATGAGTTGAAATATATACTCAGCAATGGAGATGGAGTTCAAACTCAGGCACCAAATACAGAATTCTCTGTCACTGTTGTGTTTCCCTCGTTATTATTCCAACCAGGAGGCTTAAAGAACGTTCTTTTTCTGCTATCTTCTTGCGAATTAGGTGTACAAGTGAGAACAGCTTTGTCATCCTTGGTTTTTCTATTCATATAATAGTAGAAGAAAAAGATTTTTTATCATTTTTTTAAATCTCAGTGTCCACAGAGGGCTTAGAATGTAGTTTATTTTCTTTTCATCTGATGCCTGAAAAGATTCAGTGGATGAAATATTATCCACAGGTTTGAAAGGCTTTAATAACTCCGGAAATATCTCCAGAGATGTGTTTGCAGAGTCCTGGCCTTACGTTGTGTAATAAACCAGCAGCATTTGAATGTATTTCTAAGTCTGCTGAAGCTGTGAAGTGAGCAAATTTAATTTTCAAGAGATGTTTATAAGAAATTATTTGTATTACTGGCCAAGTAATTATTAGAACTGACTAGATTCCAGGGAACTCTTTAAAAAAATCCTTCCAGAATTTTGAGCCAAATCTGTTGTTGTTTTTTTTTAAGTTCCATCATACAAAAAAATTCTAGTTCTAATTACATGGTGCTAGAACTGAAGTAACCGATCCTGTAGACCATGTATCTCGCTACAGGGAAACCCAGTAAAACAGTGTTGGTTTTGTCAGAACAAGTCTACGTAAGTTTACTTCTCCGTGCCTTATTTATAAATGCAAGGCGAAAAATTAGATGACATCTACCTTTTCTCAGACATTTATAACTTTTTTAAAGATTTTATTTATTTATCTTTAGAGGGGAAGGGAAGGGAGAGAGAGAGAGAAACATCAATGTATTGTTGCCTCTCGTGGGCATCCTGGTGGGAACTGGCCTGAAACCCAGGCATGTGCCCTGACTGGGAATCGAACCGCGATCCCTTGGTTCACAGGCCGGCGCTCAATCCACTGAGCCACACCAGCCAGGGCAGACATTTATAATTTTGACATTTATGTAAACATGACAGTACCCCCTCCAATACAATGTTTTATTGGCATCCATCATAAAATATAGCTGTTTTTATAAAATCGTCTTCACATCCTGCCCGATTTTCACTGAGGTCTTTCATTCTTGATACACGGTCTTTTTTTGTTGTTGTTGTTGTTACTGTTTGTTTTTTTCTTTTGGGTGAGAAGGGGCTTGTGACCCGGGTGGGGATGAAAGATGAAATGTGCCATCGATTATGCGCAGCTTGTCGGGTTGCAGTCTTGAGTTGCGGACTTTGATTTCCCCGGTATGACAGAGGCTACCTCAGGACCCCAGACACATTTTTGTTCACCCAGTTTTTCATCTTTGCAGCTGTAAATAAAGAAAGATCTTACGACGATGAAAATTCAGGAATATATTTTTTGCCTCTGTTAAGTACAAAAACATAGATACATCAGGATAAGAGTATAGTAAAAAGAATTGGCTTAAAGATGAAGCAATTTCTAAATTAGGGCAAAATTAAAAATATGAAAATCTAAGTGGAGCTAAAATCCACACTGGAGAGAGTGAATTCACGTTGGGTCGAAATGCTGTAGAAATTCAGTGAATCCTATGAAGTCCCACATTGGGAGTTCAACAGTAATGCAAAGGTTAATGAAAAAGATTTAAAAGTATGAAATAAAAATAGACACAAAGGACAGCACCAGGATATACAACTATATCTCTGCATAGAAAATAGAGCAGAAATAGTAAGCAAAGACATACCAGAAGTGTGAATCAGTGTCTTGGTCTACTGAATGGAGATCAACATGATAGCTATGAAGATACAGATGAATAAGACAAGATTTCTTCTTTGGATAGGTTTAAAATCCTGAAAAATTTTCCTTGGGTTAAGGCCAATTTTAGAGTACTCTTGTTGAAAGCTTTCTGTATTTCAAGAAAAAAAAATATGATAATCCCTTACCATATTTGTGAACTAAAAATATAGATAATTGCATAAAAGCATCCAAGATGGATGAAAGGTATAATACAAATTCTCAATACTTTTCCAAAATTTTTAAAAAATAATTATAAAAACTCTTCACATTAGCCCTGGCTGAATAGCTCACTTGGTTAGAGTGTCCTCCTATGATATGCCAAGGTCGCAGGTTCAATCCCCTATCAGGGCATTTGCAAGAATCAACCACTGAATGCATGAGTGGAACAACAAATCTCTCTCTCTCTCTCAAGTCAATAAATACAAATTTAAAAAAATTCTGCATATTACTGACAGATTATAATGAAGAAAAATCTACGGAATTTTGGGGGGAAACATTTACTTTTCATTAATTCCAGCGCCAGCCAGTTTGCAGTTCCAACCGTGAAAACAACGGAAAGACATTCCATAATTTTCGACAACCAAGAAAAAACACAAGTCATAAAAATTTACTCAAGCTGACAGGGAGACGCATAAATATTCACAGATATGAATGAGCACATGCTGCCTAACATGACTTGAACTGAACATTGAGTTTAGATGTAGGTTGAATTTAGACAATTTTTGCAAACTTGGTAAATCATGGATAGATTAGATAAAAATGATAGCTTTCTGGTATAGAAAGCTGCACACTGAAGAGATAATAGTATAGAAGTGATTTGAAATCTGTAATTCCAGATCACCTTATCCAAGACTCCAGGGGAAGTACTTGCTGTATGAATTTGGGAAGAACAGAAACGAAAGCCTCATTACAGTGCCTGGAGTATGTAGGGGTTCAGAGTAGAGTTGATTTTATTGTTCATAATATTTAGAGACATATTATATTTTTCAAAGCCCTTATATTATGCTAGTGATTAAAAGCAAGCAAAAGAGTGTATGTATTTAACAAAATGGGGAACACGATGAGTAACACAAAATGGGGAACAGTGAGTAACCATGAGATCTATGAACACAGCGTGGATTTTAAACAACTCACATGCAAATAATTAAAAACTTTTCTTCAGTGAAACAGAATGTCAAATGTGTTTAAAATTAAATAATATATTCATAAATATCTACCCACTGTATAGTAAAAATTAATTAACATGAAAAAGCAATATATTTTGAGAAGATATTCCAAAAATACCCCCATAGGCAAATTTAATCAGATGAAACACCAAGGAGAAAGAAGGAATTTTCTGATGTAAGCTCAGAAGGCCAGGAATTTTTGTCTGCATTACTCACTATTGAATTTATAGCACCTAGAAGAGGGTCTGGCACATGGCAGACACTCAAAAATATTTCTTAAATAAATCAATAATATTTTTAAAACAAAGAACACAAAAACAATAAAGAGGAGAAAGAAGTTCTTATGTCACAAAAATCAGTGTTTATAGGTAATATGTGTGAGTCAAAACTTTGTATGTTAATTAGCATATGATAGTACATCAAAAGGTAAAATGCATGGAGCTTTTATGGAAATTACTTGCAAAAGAAATCTTTAATGTACCAATATTATGTAACAAATCAAGTATATAAGACAGAAAAGTAACATTATTTAAAATATTAAGTTAATCTGCCTTCATTTGACATATAAACCAGAGAATATATCTTCATTTTAAACCTACCTTGATCATTTATTAAGTTACAGGGAAAAAATGAAAGATGAAAAATCAGATATTATACAAGTCATAGATAGATTTGTACCTCAAAAATAAGCATACAGGAATATAGAACTAAATTTTGAAAATGTGTAGATCGCCATCACCAGCCCCCTCAAAAAATCTTTGTTATTTAAAAATGGTTCTCAGATCCGTTATTGGAGGAATAGACACTCAGAATTTGAACAGTCTTCGCCGAGAGCATGCAGCCTGGGGCTCCGCACCCCAAGACTGTCTGGGTTATGCTGAAAGCTGTATTCAGGGTACATTCTTAGCTCTTGTTTAAAATAAATTGAACTTTCACTCAAGAATGTAAAAACACAGAAAACTAGGAGGGAAGAAATTATAAGGGAAAGTGAAGAAACATAGATAACTCTTAAAAGACATCTGTCGCCATCCTTGTGGACCCCTGGGCTTAGAGGACAGAAGAACGCAGAAGGCATGGGACGGGGGCCCCGGAGAGAAAAGTGGCATTTGATGGAAAAGCGCTACCACCGATCCATAGAAATAACAACTAAAAGCTGTAAGAATTTAAGCCTTGAAAACCTGATTCATTTATTCCGATCATTTATATTTAAAGATGACACTAGTAATTTTTAGTGATACATCTGCCTTTGAAATATTTTAGAATTCAGCTTTTCGGGCATAAGAACAGGTGATGTACGTCTGGGTCACCGGTAATCGGAGTCCAGGAGTCAAACTGATTCAAGTTCTGAGAAAGGATTCTGCATTGTGTTGGAAGAAATAAGACCAGACTGTAAAAGGCATGTCATCGATGCAACTAAGGGGAGGTCAAGGGATTAATAATTGATCCCCTGAATGAATTTAATTCTTACATTTAATCCTTACATCAATTCAGCTGCAAAAGTTTTCATTTGAAAATGTATATCATAGGCAAGTCATTCATTTGTGAAGTAATCATTTTTTTAAGATTTCACTTAATTCCAGAAGTTTCTTGAGGCACTGAAGATACATCTGACGGAGGAAACAGCTCTGAACATTTCCAGATAGTGGACTTGTACGTGATCATGCCGATAAGGACGGTGTGTGAATGGGAAAGATTACTAGATTGTTCCAGGGTCAACTAAGTTAGCAGAGACGAATAGATGACAAGCCTTGAAGGCAAGTAAAAGAGTCCCTGGTAAAGCACAATTTTTACTTTTGCATTTGCTCATGCAGCAACTAGTTTGTGATCACCTATTACGTGACAGGCACGGAGCAGAGGGTACCACAGAGCAGTCAGCGAGACTGATAAAGATTTTCCCTTGGAGCTTACATTTAACTGGGTAATATGAGTAATAACCTGAACGACAGTAATGCTAAGTATATACACATTTGTATCTATTATATATATTTTATAGACAGTTACACACATATTTACAGATTATAACATGGAGAAATAAGTGGAGTGACGTAAATGAGCAACAAGACCCAGGTCATCAACAAGAACCTCACAGGAGGTTCAAGGGAACGTTCTTCTAGAAGGTAAAATCTCATCTGTGACACAGAGGATGGGAGGGACCCCAGGGACCCCCCCCCCTTGCCAAGGACCAAAGGAAGCACATTTCAGGCCGGAAAATAGAGGAGTAAGTTTCTAGAGGTGATTCAGGCCTAGAAAAGGGCGAGTGTTGGAAATGAAGGAGAGAGTGGCCGGGGCAGGGGTTGGGTGCAGCAGTGAGATCGCAGAAGGCTTTAGGAAGCCATGAATAGGAGTTTGCATCAATTCAAGGATAATCAGAAAATCCCTGGAGAACTGCAGACCGAGGAGTGACATCTGATTTATATTTTTAAAAGAGCACCCTGGCCGCTATTGCTGAGAATGAGTCAGAAAGAGCCAAGAGCAGTGAAGCAGAGGAACCAACCGAAAATCCATTCGTTCAGGCAGTGAACATTTACTGTGTACCTGTCCTATGCCTGGTGACATTTAAATTTTGGATGACATCATGATATTGGCAGTCGATTAATAAAGGTCAATCAGAACAATCACAAGGCAAACACTGGAGAGATAATTCATTCTGTCCTTGCAGTGTATGTATATCATTGAACCAGAAAAAAAAAGTTCCCTTTCACACACAGTATTTACTTGTAAGTTAGGAAGGGCGAGGAAGCCTGAGGAGCAACGGAAGAGTGAAAAACTGTTATGTATTGTCTGTGTGGCGTTGTCAAAGCGCCTTACCTTCCAGGGCACCTGTGAGCCTCACAGTGCCGTCCTGGGAATTCAGTGCGACGTTTCAATCCGTCATTAGTGTGGAGCACAGCTGTGCGCAGACACTAGTGTAGGTGTGGACAACACCATGGTCCTTGAGGGAGGCTCAGTCCCATGCTCACGGGGTTTACACTCAGGTGATGAACACAGACGTTGCACCTGTTACCGGACTAACGGGGTCTGTTTGCCTGCACCCATCAAAGCCCGATAGGACGTGAACTGGAGTTCACAGCAGAGAAAGGAGGAGTATTATTTGAGGAGATGGCGCTGTGCCCTGGGTCACAGGTAAGCCGGTGCTCCAAGACCTGGCTGCCCAGTGGCTTCCAGGGCATGGGTTATGTAGGGAAAACAACCATTAGATGTGGTGACTGAAGGAGTTAGGGCCATGGTCAGGGTTGTGGTCTCTTCTGATTGGTTGGTGCTGGTGCAGGGAGTAGCTGATCAGCACACCCGGTCCAGATGTCGCTTTGCCTGGTTCAGTTCGCTTGCCTGGGTCTGGAGCTGGAACAAAACTGAGGCTGAGATGTTGTTGTTAGTTTGAATGACAACTCTGTCTCTGTGGTCAGTAGATGGAGGCTTTGTTCCTAAGTTTGTTTAATGTTGACCAGGGCCTTACTGTCCTGGGGACTTAATGGTTCAGGGAGTGGACTTGCAAGAGAGAGGGAGGTGGGTGAGTCTGGGTGCTAGGTGAGGCCAGCTGGAGTCAAAATAAAAACAAAAACAAAAGGTGAGATTAGAGAAAATAAGCGTGCTTACATACAGCAGGGACGGGGGAGTATGGGGACCTCTAGAGCATGAGTGGAGTGCCGCTTAGGACTTGGAGGAGAAAGCCACGTCTAAGCACAGACAAATGATAGGAGGAACTCACCGAGCAGAAGGAGGGTCAGGGAGGAGGCGTACGGCAAAGTACTTCGTACATGATGAGGCGCTCCTCAGAATGAACGTATAATAATTATGGCCATTCTAGAACCGTGTGAGCCAAATTAAACTTATTTTCCTAGTTTCCTGTAAGTGTTTTACAGCTCTCCATATCAAGTAGACGCTTTCCGAGGAGAGCCTCTGGGGGTTTAATCACTGCATTGGGTAAGCTCAGAAGAACATGACCGATGGTCTGGTGAGAATTTTTACTGTCTCTTTAACATCCTACTCACCGACCCCAGAAAGATGTTTTACATGGAAAAGTTTGTACAAAAATTATTAAATTAGTTATGTTAACTGCACTCTGTTTTGTATAGTTAGATGCTGAATGGTTTTGTGATGATTAGGAAACATAAGACTGTTAGAGGAAGCAGAATAATGTCAACAAAATGGAATTATATTTTCATTCCGAAATGCTAACGTTCGTTACCCTGACATCTTTGCCCGCTCGCATGCTCATCCTTCTAGCAAAAGCCTTCCGTTTCTATCAGATATAGTTTTTATTTCATTCTTTGCATAAGAAATAATATTTTTAGAAATAATTCTTGTGTTAACAGCAGGGAGCAAGAACATCAAGGAGGCAATCATCTAACATAAGCCAGTGGACAGGGAAGTCACAGAACTGACTTCTACGAGGGTGGACGAAACGTGGGCCATTGCTCGGAGTTCAAAACTGAGACAAATCTGGCAGAACAAAGCCTTCGGTACCTGATGGGACACAGGCGCACAGGCTGCCCCTGTTTGATTCTAGCTCTTTCCTCTACCTCTCCCTGAACAAAACAGGAGCAAAACATGATGAATGCAGATGATATAAATGGATACCTTTAATTATTTGAGGTTTTAATCTTACGTGGAACGTTGCAGCAATTATTCTTATTGCCTTCAGAACTTTTTATTGCAAGGAAAGCAATATAGTTGAAGAGGGACATAAAAGGTAGAAGTGATAACATTTGTCATTTTTAATTACCAGATTCTCTTAGACGGTGCTTTATTAGTGTTTTGACAATGGACCTATCATGGAAGAGATTGTTTTCAACATTAATTGTACACAAAGCATTTCGGTAATACTTGTGCTAATTTCGCTCAAGGTAGAAATTGTCATACTTTATTATGCTATTTTTTTTTTTTTACTCTACATGTGTACGTGTTTTCTTTAGCTTTCCTAGATTTCAAGAATACAGGCATTCAGGTGTGAATTGCTCTAAGACAAGTTTTTGTAAACAACCCATTTTTTACTCTGTTGGCTTTTATATAAAACTTTGATGGATTATGTCTTAATGCACCCCTCAACCCTGAAATCTAAGTTGATTTAAAAAGGGAGAATATAAAGCCAGAAGCCAAAAGAGGATTTGCTTGTCTGTCTCATAGGATTTGGGCACCCCTTTTCCTAACCTTTCAGAATTCATTTGTCTCTAAGGTTCTCCCTGCCTCTGTTCACTTTCTACTTTAAGAAAATAAATATTTCTTATATCTGAGTATCACCCAGCCTCACTTTCAGAGCTGCCAAAATCTGCCCTCCTAATTCTTCTGTTGTTTTTTGTTGTCGTCCTTTAATTTTTAAGAAGACAAACAAAGCTGACTGCAGTACCATCATTATCGCTGGTCGTTCTATGACTGTTCACACTGGTGTGCTCCTCTCTGCAGTGAGATTTAGTCCTTGTCTTGGGAACACAGGGCAGCGGGAATATGGGAGACTACACTACAGGGAGTGTCTGACCCATGAACGTTTGTTTTCTAGTTTTTAATCCGATGTTCTAGCAGTTCCTGATTACTCACTTCTCAAGTGAATTCATGCTCTTACATTTTTCTTTTATACAAAACTTACTCATAATCAACTGTTTCATTCTGAATGGCCTCCTCTTATTAAATGGAGTGTATGTTCATATAGTATCATTTTCTAGTTGAATCGCAACCACTGAGCCTTGATTACATGTTATCATTTTATGTTTACATCCCTTTATTAAAATCAGAGCTCTTTGTTCTTCTTTATCACACAGTCTTAGTGTGGGGAAAACAGAGACCATAGCAAGGTTTTCTGAAGCCCTTTCCCGGTACATTATCATATAAATTACCGGGCATGTCTGTATTGATTATACTTTCCTCATCATTCCCCATATCCTTCTTGGTGTCTGGTTGTATAATTTTATCTGGGACTCTTTCCCTCTCTCTGATTCTAATTTAGATCTGAGTCTTACTGATGAAACTGGCAAGTCTCCAGGCGGACATCTTCCTGGTCCTCATTAGAAGCTCTCAGGTACCCTAGCCAAGCGCCCATCACTCTGGGTTTATTCATGGGATAAAAAGCCAAATTACATTAAAGTGCTGCCTGCCAGCAATTTAGTCAGAGTTTCATACCGCAGCATCCTTTATCTTCCAAACTTCCAACTGGAAGCAAAGATGACAAAGCCAGCTGTGCCCTGTGGTTCTTCATGTCCAAAAAAAGGACAAAGGGGAACGTAGGGCCCTGATTTTGTCTTCTGTCCATGCACATTCAGAGGCCATCTTCAGATCTCTAAATTTAGTCTTTTATTTTGTACATCATTTATTCCAGCCTCTTAAAAATAGTCTATTAAGTCTGGATCGTTGTCCTGGGGCGTTGAATGAGGAGATAGGTGGAGTGGCGACACCCCAAAGCCCCACGGATGGTTTAAGGCAGAAGAGGTGAAGAATCCGGGTCAGACACCTTGATTCCCACCACTGCCTTCTCCACACAGAAGTAGATCCTCTCCACGTTTCCTATCAACTACCCCTGACATTGTCTCTGTCACCCACAGATGCCATGATTTGAAATGTTTTTCTATCAAGCCTCATTTAATAAGCTATAATTAAGTGTTCACCTTTGCTTCGCCAAGCAGGTATGTTTCAATCAGAATTTCTGATAAATGTGAGCTACCGAAAGTTATTTAAAAGAACGTGAACCCAGCCCAGAGAAATGAATCTCCATATTTGCATTCATTCTTAGCTAAATAAAGGGAAACTTTTCTTTAGGTTTTTGAACATGTTGGTAATGGCAGTGGCTTCTTCTCTAACCTGGGAGACCTCACTCACATACCTCAGAGCCTAACAACGGTGTGCCCAAGTCTGATCAGAATCATGAATTGATGCTAGTCCTAGAATTAGAGACAGATTTGTACAGTTTTACCCAAGGTATTAGCTGAAAATGTGTAATATCTTAGGTGAGAAAAAGTCAGACCTGACTAAGAAGATCGATTTCACAGAAATCCTCTGCGTAGCTAAAATATCAATTATGTATGTTGTTTTGGCAAGTCGAGTGTCTGAATGAATTTTACTAGTTTTATCTTTCTGGTGAATCCTTTTTTGGAGTAAAATGACATTCTGGAGGATCTCCTCACTTGACTATGACAGACCCAAAGTGGGCCAATTGCTGAAGGGTGGTAACGACAAATACACAGAGCTAGTCAACCCGAATAGGTTTCCCACGGAAACTGCTGTCATTACGACCCTTGCCGACCTGCCACTCCAGGAAGCCACGCCTCATCGATGAAGCTGGCACCAGACCTCATTGTCTTCCCTACGTATCACTGCTTGTGTGTTGCCGACAATGCATGCCATGTAATTTTACACAAACTTCATACATATTCTAATCCCTGTTGTCATTTGTACCCATCTACTGATGTTTTTGCAAATACGTGACTTCCAGTTATCTATTGCTGCCTCATGAACCACCCCAGAACTTAGTAGCTTGAAACAAGAACAACATTCATTTGTTCGTGAATTTACACTGCGGGCAGGTTGGGGGCAATGGCTCATTGCTGCTTCCTGTGGCGTGAGGTGGAGTGGCTGAGCCTGGGAGGCAGGAGCCTGGTGTGGGGGGCGCCCTCACACCGCTGACAGTAGCTGAGAGCTCCAGGAGCACCTCGGCTCCTTTTCCTGTGTGACTCTCCATCGGTCTCTCTCCATCTTAAATAGTCCCCGCATGTCACTTTCCAATAATTCTATTGGTTGAACAGTCACAGAGCCCGCCCATTTCAACAGGCAGACACATAGGCTCCACCTCTCAGTGGGAAAAGGGTCAAAGAATTTGTGGTCAGCTTTAATTCGCCAGGGTGTTTTATCTTAAGTGAAGAGATGAGAAATGAGGAACTGTAACAAGGTAAGGTGACTGCCTGTCCAGTCTTCAAACATTTAGCCATTGTTCACCAAAACTCTTGCCAGACAGGAAGTTAACAATTATATTAGTGATTTAATTTTTTACATGTAAATTATACAACTTGAGCAAGTAAAATGACTACTTATAAAATATTCCAAATATATACTTCGGAATGGAGGTTTCTTGTTTAAGACTCAGACTTGGACAGTTTAATCTGTATATGCAGAAACAGCTGAGGCTTTATTGTTGTATCATATATACACATTCTAGAGAAGGATCATCGTGTCAGAAATCGGTAGGGAAAAATACATGTACTGCCCATAGAAACGGTTTACACATAGGGCATTGTGTGGTCCGGTATGTATGTAGTCAACGAAAACAAATTTGCTTCATATTTTCTTTCTTTATTTGTTTTTTATTGCTGTACTTTTAATTTTTTAATAGAAGTTTTTGGTGGTTCAGATTTCAAGTATACGACTCAACAAAGCATCATCTGCACACGGCCTTAACGTGCCCATCACCTCAAGCATTTTATTATCTGTTTCTGTGCTGGGAGGAAGGGGTCATATTTTGCTTCTACCTAAGACTGATACATAATGAGCTATTTCATATGTGGTTGCATAGCGATGCACAAGACAGCCTCCTACATTCCTTTCAGTTGATTTAATTTGGGGCTTCAGATTTTATAGTTCTGATCGACGGATCTCTTCCAGAGAACATTTGTAATGCTAAAGAAAGAGAACAGAAATGCAGTGGTGTGGTGGGGCATGTGTGTGTTTTCAAGAGGGAAACAAATGTCCTCTCCTAGAGCAGAAGCACGTGCAGGTTAAGAAAAGGACCTTTCGAAGTAGGAGAGCAGGTGGCCACCTGGGTGCCTAGCTAGCTTCCTGCCTGGCCAGAAGTCTGGGGAATGATGGATAAATGTTCAAACACTGGATAGGCAGCCACCGCAACCAGTTATTCTTCCAGTCTCTTTAGTATGGTCTTCTAGGGATCTAAATACCTCTCCCGTCATCCTACAGTTCTTCCTTCAGGAATTAGACGTGTGTCTGTGAGTGCAGGTCCAAGACTCTAAACTCCCTTTGGCTTACATACGGCTGAGTTAGAGTAAGAAACCCTGAATAAGATGTAAAAAGCTGACAAAGGTGACTCCTTCTATGTTTGGGAAGACAGATATTCACAAGCTATGTGAACACTTTGGAGAAGTTAACATTTTGTCTGTCCTTTCGGCTTTGTTCTTGAAGTATGTGTTGATTATTTATGTGGAGACGATAGTGGCTATTGTGTACAGAAACTGTGGAGGGCCACTGGTGGCTAAGCCAGCCATTGCCACGCAATTACAGCCCATCAGTGACCTCATACCCCACCCGGAGCAACTTTGCCAACCATGGCCTCCAAACGCTTCTACAGTTTACCTGGAAAGGGCACGAAGTGAGCAATATTTCTTCTGTCTCCGGAATTTCCAGTGACACATTAAAGCCTTTGGGATATTTCAGTGTCCCGGGCAGCTGTTCCTTAACCCAGGTCAGTCAACAAAATAAGGACCAAATTGCTTTATATGGGAATCAATACCCTTCAAAAACCTGTCTCCGTTTATATTTCCAGATTAATCTTCTATTCCTAATCCATCTTGCACCCTTGGCTTTAGCAATTTTTAACTCTATGGCTGGTTCGTTTTCTGTTGTTCCTTTAACTAGTTGCTTTCTCGTGCCTTGATCTTTTTTGTGCACACAAGTTTCTGAGCTCGGAATATTGCTACCCCTGTCGTTCACCATGAACACTAAATTGGTTTCAAGTGACGATTTTGGACAGTTTCCTCAAGTGCACATCCTCTTTCCAGTGTTAGTTTTGCTTTTTTACTCTGCTTCTTCTTACCTGGTACATACGTCTGTAAGAGCAGATAGTGAAGTGTTCTTTATACTTAATTGGCTTGTCTCTTTGAAGAATATCATTTTTTGTAGGTTATATTTATATTCCCATCAGCACCATATAATTGATGTTCCATAAAAATAAGGGAATTGTATTTGCTGATGGCTGACCTTGACTGGAGAATATTTAATAATTGAGCGGTTGAGGATTCTAAAGATATCCTTGAAAACGCTACGGAAATCGTCAATCCCTAAGCTGGCCTCGTGTGCATTCACTCCTTGCCGAGGTGATCGTATGCTCCCAGGTATTTGAAACCGCTGTAAAGGACTCCTTGATATTTATATTGTACTTGGAATCGCGTCTGCAGGGAATGGCATCCTTCTTGCACTGCAGTGCTTCTATATTATAATGAAAGGACAAATAACTCTAAATCTAAACTTTCTTAATGCCTTTAAGACATTTATAATTTATTAGGCTTTCATTTTTCTTTATTTTAAGCCATTTTTTTTACATTGCAAAGCCTTCCAAATCAAAGCCATTTTGACTGACTGACTGGGAATCACCTATGATCTAAAGGCATAAATAATGAGAAAGGATTACAAGAGTTTATACGTTGAGTTCAATAAAGCCTCATAACCAAATCATGTCTATCTATAGTTGTAAAAACACAAGATTGGCACTTTTTGATATAATGAATTTAGAGCCATTCGGAAACATGTAAAAAAACATTACTGGATGAAAGATAGCTCTTAAGTGAATACAATGGTATTATGGACATAATTTTTGAGAGAAAAGAGGTTTTCTTTTTTAAAAAAAGTGAAATGCTGTGGGATACCCTCCCACTGTCCGCATTTCAAATGTTAACCTAGCATCTCCTGGCACCAGAGGATATGATGGCAGGCTTTGGGATACCAAGCCCTGGCAGAATCAATGCCCCATTCTACTTCCTTGGTTGTAACCATACGACATAATCGAACTTACTAAAGTGTTTGTCTATGGAGAACTTAGCATAAAAATAGTGCGTTTTCACTGCTGCTGGACATCTGGATATGAACTCATAATTCAAGTAAGACCTTGGGGGATCAGTTTGCTTCCTTCCAGAGCTGAGTTTTGCTCTTTAACCTAAAGGTTGGGATGGATTGTGATGTGGCATGCCATATATATAGACAACTTTAGGTCTAAGAAACAAAATGAGCTTCGGTGGGAGAAGAGGGTACAGAATCACACTAGAATCCAGACTGATCAATTTACATCTCCAACATATATAACTTCATCTGTCAGTCCTTGGTTTTCTATAATGACAACCTATGGAAGCCTGACTCCGCCTCTCCCCCACTCACCCCTCACCTACTCACACCCTTACAGGCAATGCCTGTTTCTTGCTCTTGCCGGACTGGCTTTCTGTTTCCATCTTTTATCTGGATGACACCTGCTTGTCCCTCACTGTGAAGTCCATTTATTATCTACTCCAGGAAGCCTCCCTACAGTCAATTTAGGTATGTCATTTTAGTTCATTCTTCAGAATATCTTGTGAATATCTTTCTCCATGTTTAACACTTTGCATTGTAATAACTTTCTTCTTCATATGTCTCAGCCACTATATATACTTTGAACTCTCAAGGGCTAGACTGTGTCTTCATAGAAAGGGATCGATAAAAGTTTGTCCACTGATAGGCAAACCAAGCAATGTCAAGTACAATAGAAACTACCCCCAGCCAAGTGCATTGCCCTTATGCAACTCTGATCATTGGGTCAACTGGCTGAATTTCTTCTGTGAAACCATAATTTTAATTTGATAAAATTAGGAGTTCTAGATAAATAGAAAATTAACACTTGTCAAAGATTTTGTTGATTCATTGTGTGGACCTTTAAGGTATTGAAACCGGGCTGTGGTGTGTTTAGGTAGTTAAATATACAGGGAGCATTTGAAAGTACATGTTAAAATGTTTTGGGGTGAGATATAAAACTAGGTAATTCTAGCAGAGAAATAAGCCATAAACTTTCAGGCTATCTGTCCCGCTGGACAGAAATTAGTTTCATATATAAGGTAAGTAAACTCAGTTGCTGAGTGTCTCTGTTAGACAGAAATATTCAAGTCTCTTCAACTTAAGAAACCCCCACAGAGATATGAAATAACTGAGTCAATAGAAAATAAAGTCCAGCATGGCACTGAGCTAGTACCAAATAATCTACTTTACCGATTTCCAAGTTTCAGATACTTTTTCTGGCACTTCTTATTGTTTAAGTAGACGGCGTCAAAATCAAATGCCAACACACAGCAGGAAGCAACCGAGGCAATGAAACAGGTGCGCCATGTGTAGATCTGGAGGCCAGCATTGTCAAATGTGCTGGTGTTTTAGAGATTCCTGGTATCAGAAATCCAGTGTAAACACTCACAATTTCAAAATATTGCTCCTAGCCATGGCTGGCATGGCTCAGTGGATTGAGTGCCAGCCTGTGAACCAAAGGGTCACTGGTTTGATTCCCAGTCTGAGCACGAGCCTGGGTTGCGGGCCAGGTCCCCAGTTGAGGGCATGTGAGAGGCAAGCACACACTGGTGTTTCTCTCCCTCGCTTTCTCCCTCCCTTCCCCTCTCTCTAAAAATAAATAAATAAATAAAATCTTTAAAAATATAAAATAAAATGTTTGTGCTCAATGAAAAATATTTTACAACAAGGGGTCAAACATTGCCGTGTGTGGTTTGTGAAGACAGAGAGCTACCCGAAGATTTTTCGCGGCGGGAGCTATGAAAAAGAAAGCTTTCCTGCGGAAAACTGGATCTCACGTGTGACTTTCTTGCTGGGTGCACACAAAACTGATTTTTTTTTCTTGTCCCTTAGGAAACGCCTCTGTTCTAGAAACATTTGAGAGCTAACGTTTGCCCTAACACATTTTTCTCTGACCTTTCTTGGTACCTATTGGTGATGACAATCTCTTACGGCTCTTTTCTGCTCAAGCAGTATCTGAAGATGCCAGTAGCCCCACCCACCCACCCACCAAATCAGTCGACCGTAGTCAAAGTTCACATCCATGAGAGATATAGTTGTGTACGTTTAGCACGTTTTTAAGAATTTTATATGTTTCTCTGGAGACTAGAGAAGGAAATCTTTTGGAGCATGGCTGTTTTTTCCCATAATGTTATTTGAGGAAGATATATATGTTAATATCTAGGAGTACAACTTAGTGCATGTCAATTACAAATGGTTTGTGGTGTATGAATTTCATTAGCACTGCAGAAATGAGTTAGAGCTCCTAAGTAATGGTTCTTAAAATTAATCATGTAAGACATATGGAACTTCTAGTACACTTTCTGAAAGATCCTTAAAACCTTGAGATGCAAAATTGACTATAAACTGTACATAACTTATTGCTGACTCAGAAATGCTCTCATTCTACATTGTAGTGTAAATCCACAATATTTTCTAAAGGTTTGGGGATTTATGGGATAAAAACAGAGACTATCTACTGTGACTGAAATTACCCAGAGGGTACAATTTAAAAAATATTTAATTTTTCATTTATATCTTAGCAAATATAAAAATACAGAGCAAAGAAATAACTCAGGAATAGGATCTAAGGCACTTATGTATTAATTTCAATTTTCAAGATGGGGAATTTTCTGAGTATTTGCTTTTCCTAGTTAACTAAGAGTTTTAAGCATTTTATTTAATTGTTTAAATGTATTGATTATTTTAGAGAGAGAGGAAGGGAGAGAGAAAGGGGGAGAGAGAAGAGACAAGAAGAGAAGAGAAGAAAGGAGAGGAGAGAGAAATCTGTTTGTTGTTCCGCTTATTTATGCATTTATTTGTTGATTCTCGCATGTGCCGTGACTGTGGATTGAACCACAGCCTTGCTGAGTTGGGACAGTGCTTTAACCAACTGAGCTACCTGGCTAGGGACTCAAGCAGTTTATGTTAAATTACTGGTGCTCCTGGACTAGCTTTATTTTAAAAACAAAGTAGGATTTTAAAAATAAACTCATACAGCCTAAGGAAGTGAAACCTATGGGGGGTGTGTTCAGAGGTAGGGGTGGAGGGTGTTTGTATCTGTGTGTTTATTTTAAATGATTGTATAAACTACGCTATTACAGTTACCAGCTGCATTAAAAATAAATATCAGATGAGATCGCATTAGACTATCAGCTGATTTCTAAAAAGAAACTTTGCAGGCAAGGGGCTGGAAAGAAGTATTCAAAGTAATGAAAGGCAAGAGCCTATATCTGAGATTCCTCTATCCAGCAAAGCTACCATTTAGAATGGAAGGGCAGATAAAGTGCTTCCTAGATAAGGTCAAGCTAAAGGCGTTCATCATCACCCAGCCCTTATTATATGAAATGTTAAAGGGGCTTATCTAAGAAAAAGAAGATCAAGAATATGAACAGTAAAATGACAACAAACTCACAGCTATTAAAAACCAAACCTTAAAAAAAATAAGGAAACAACTAGAACAGGAACAGAATCAAAGAAACAGAGATCACATGGAGGGTTATCAGTGGGGGCGTGGGACAGGGGGAGAGGGGGAAAATGTACAGAGAATAAGAAGCATAAATGGTAGGTAGAAAATAGACAGGGGGAGTTAAGAATAGTATAGGGAATGTAGAAGCTAAAGAACTTATGACACATGGACATGAACTAAAGGGGGAGAATGTGGATGGGAGGAGGTGTGCAGGGTGTAGGGGAGTGAAGGAGGGGAAATGGGACAACTGTAATAGGGTAACTAATAAAATGTATTAAAAAAATAAAATAAATAGCAGATCTCAGAACCTATCTTTCTCCATCTCTGTGGCAGCTAGTATCCAAGATGGCCCGCATTGCTCCAGCCTTCCAGTCCTCACGACTGTCGCGGCCCCTGCCTATCCTCAGCCGGGGCTTTGCTGTGAGCGATAGAACGCAGCGTCCAGGAGGGGACACTGCGCCCTGCTCAGTCCTCAGCCTTACAAGGCCTGGCCCCTTCCTCCACTTTGTGTTTCAGAGATTCCTGAGACCCTTCATAAGATATCCGATCATTCTCCTGGAGAGACCACAGGGGAACAAAGATTGTAAAGAGAAGCGTGTCTGTTAAGGCACTAAACAGATGAAGATATTATTTATCTTGGATGTCTTACTTCTGCTAAATCATGCCCAAATTCCTGACTCACAGACTATTGGAAAGTAAGAAAATGGCTGTAATTCAAAGCCTGTAAATTTTGCAGTTTTTTTGTTGTGCAGCAATAACCCAAACAATCTATTTTCCTCAAAACGGAAGTCCCAGATTTACTGACAAACCATTAGAGATCATTTATTTGGGCATTAGAAAGCTGTTTTGGGGATTGTGTAGAAAAACGATGTACAGCACTTAAATGTTAAAATACCACCCACCCCTTATTTCACTGCAGTGTCTGGCCAATTACTTTTCACTTGCCTTTTCTACCTTCTTATTCCCGCCACGGACACTCCAGTGACGAAACTGTGTTTGTCAAAATTCTCTGTCATCTCCTCTTTGTAAATTCAGTGAACACATTTAAGTGAGTAGTTTTTTGACCTTCGTGTGGAACTGGACACTTTCCTTCAATCCCAGATTCTTACATACCTTCTCCCTTAATTTCTTTTTTGCCCAGCTTTGCTCCAGTTCCTTTGTGGACCTGCCTTTTCTAGAGAATGTTGGCATCTCCCAAAGGCCCCTTGGCCGTTCCCTCCTCGCCCAGGCATTCTTCTCAGTTAATTTTATATTTAGGCCCATGGCTTCAAGCACACCGTGTCCACTTCCCAAACCGCGGGTCTCTCCCAGTCTCCGCTGCTCTGCTCCAGACCACCACACCCAGTTGCCCACAGTACAAGTTCATCGCACTTGACTCCAGGGCCCTGAAACCAACCTGCTCCAACAGAATGAATTCTCCCCTGTCACCTGCCCCAGGCCAGAGTCTCAAGCCTCTTCCTGTTCTGCCCTGGAAACTTGGAGATGGAGCATCCAGTCACATAAGGCAGACACAACAATTCATTCTTGACCCCTCTCCCTTTCACATTCCCTATACGTAACCTTTATTCTGGGACTCCTACTTAAATTTGCACCTGAGCTTTAACTTTAGCAGTCAGGTTCATTGCTACCTAATAGCTCCTGGTAGTGTAGGGCAGTTGTGGCAGAAGGTGCACAATAGATCACAGCTGAGTTATGTTCTGTCTGTGCAGGCTGTCTGGAGCCACCAACCAGCTCTGGGTGGGTAGGCTGAGGGAAGAGAAGCAGGAAAGCTAAGGGCGAGGGCAGGCCCTCTGGCAGGTTCCCTGCGTCTCAGTCACACCCTCCACATCTAGAGGACCCACAGTTAGCGCAGGAGCAGAGAGCTGTGATGAGAATTTTGCCAGAATTGAGTGCCCAGAACAAGTTCCTGGCAACCTGCTGTGTGTGCAGAGGCGTTGCGATAAGAGCAAAGTGGCAAAGTGGTCCCAGTTGGGGAGCTTCTGGATGGTAACCAGCTCCTAACCCCTAAAAGACAGCATGTCTGTGGCTGGAGGGGGTGGGGTAGAAAGGAGGAAAGCGATAGCTTTTCGTCTATTTTAAATTTATGCTCAAATAATCATCCTTTTGTGTATTTCCTTTAGTGTTTGGTCATTGTATATTCCTTTAGTGTTCGGTCACTTTTCACAAATAGATTCTTTAATCTGTAATTTCAGTAGCATCTGTCAGTCTTAACTGGCTCCTCAGAACTTAACATAAAAAGGGAGGTTTGCCGACTGTGGCGTCAGGAGCTCGCCGCCCCTCAGGATGTCCTGCAGTGCCGTCCCGTGACGTGATCTGTCACCTGTCAGTTCTGTCGTCGTAAAACCTCTACAGCTGATCTAATATTCTCTGTCTGTTTTACTCAAAGCTCTGTTACGATCCGACTCCAATTCATTGAACAATTTCCTAAGTAGCTTTTCTGCTTCCAGTCCTGAGCACCTGCCAGTCGATTCATCAGTAGAGACCCTTCCAAAAAGTCAGTTATCTATTTATGTGACCCTCCCTCCACTGCCTGTGCCCCCACCCCAAACCACTTCACACCCTTCAGTTCTCTCTAGGATAAAATCTAAAGTTCAAAGTTCTTAGAGTGGCTGACAGGACTGTATCCATCTAGTCTCCAGCCTGCATTTCCATTCTCTCTATCCCTGTGGGCACCCCACGCCCCACCCCCATACGCTGCTCCCCATACA
The DNA here is from genome assembly GCA_028533065.1 of Trachops cirrhosus. NCBI lineage: Eukaryota > Metazoa > Chordata > Mammalia > Chiroptera > Phyllostomidae > Trachops > Trachops cirrhosus. The sequence goes on from CM052549.1 coordinate 78,639,276, forward strand.
TTCTGGTTAACTTCTGTGATTCCCTCCAAACGCCCCTGGGGCAGCTCCACCCTCAGCTCTTTCTGAACCTCCTTCAGAGCTCAGAGTGCCCTATTCATTCTGCTCTCCCCACCCTATTCATTCTGCTCTCCCCGCAGGGCACCCTCTGGAGCTGCCTGGTTCCCTCCTCTACGCGCCCTGAGGTTCTGGGGCATCTAGGCTGCCTTTCTCTTCCACTGCTGAGCAGCATCCCTCTGAATAGCAGGCTCGGAAGTAATAGCAGTTCATTAGTAGGTGAACAAATGAGTCTCTTATCCTCCTGATAAAGTGTTTTATTTCATATTCTAAAACCATCCTTCAGAAAATACAGAACCCAATAAATGCTGCCCTGATGAAAATTGTAATAATAGTAGTAGTAATAATAATAATAATAATAATAATGTTGATTTATCTCTGGGTCTGTACTGTCAACGCTTTGGTAGAATAAAAGCTGTTTTTGAATATCTTAAACTGAGGTTAAAACACAGGAAAACACATAACGTGCAAATGGAAGCTATGGACCAAAATATAAATGGAAGCAATAACACAGAAAAATAATTCTCTATAGTGCTTAATTCACCCAAGCCATAGTGGCGACTTCTGAGTAAAAGCCTATGCCCAGTGAAGTTTCGTGTTTCCATAGAAAACAAAATACACAAAAACTTCTTTGCAGGTGTTTACTGAGAATAAAATATCTCATGTCTATGTCCATTTAATATGGTCTTAAAAATAGCTTTCTGTGTAATTACTCAGTTATTCTGAATACATGGATGAGCACTCAGGGAGACAATTAAGAATTAAATACCATTACAATGTATCGATATTACAAATAATTGAGCACATTCTCTGTGTCCTACAAAATGGAATCTAACTTAAAGCTGAAAAATAAAATTAAAGCCAAAGGTAATGAGTCAAAGAAAAGCACTTTCTGAGATTGTATCTATGCTCTAAATCCTTTATGGAATTTTCAGTAGCAAAACATTTAACGTTAAATATTTGATGACTGTATTAAAATCCAAAGGGAAATGTCAGGATTTACTTAGACTGGATGCGGCAAACTGAAAGACAGATGGTGTCGGCTGTATCAGAAGCTTGAGAAAATATCAGCGTTCTAAAAACAATTAGTTTTTAAGCATTCATGGAAATGCATTTTCTATTCTCTGGCTTTTGGCCATATGAACTCAGAGGAAATACATTCCTTGCCCTTTGGCCCCTTTAAATTTTTCTTGTACAACATTCCATTTTCACCTTTTATTTCTTTCTCCGCAATCCTTTTGCACTGAAGAAAACTCTATCATTTGCTAAATTAATAACCTCAAGTTACTTTCTCCCATAAATTTGGATCTTCTTTCCTGAACACTGCCCTTTAATATTTACATGCTATGGTTGTACCATGTTAGCTAACATTTGCTAAATTAAAGGCATAAATATATTCATCTGTGTAAATAAATAACTTTTTCATGTGTATTTGAGAATTTTCCAATGTTTAGAAGGTCTACTTTATACAGTAAAATAGAGAT
>CM052549.1:78641313-78709253 GCA_028533065.1 Trachops cirrhosus
GAGGGTTTTTTTTAAACATTTGATTTTAATGAGGCATTGAATATGTATTTGCTTTTATGAGATGCACATATTTGGAATATGGCTGTGTTTGTCAGCATAAGAATGATTTAAATTTCCTTTAAATAGACTATTAGGATGCAGATGGTCTTGCTGACAGGTGCTTCCGAAGCATTGCAAAAGACGTAAGTACAATACTTTTTGAAAATGTGATGCTCTTGCCTCTACTCGCATTAGGTTAAGCATATTCCTTACCTTTGTCAAGCACATACACTGATGCAGTTCTGTAGGCAGTGGGTATCACTTCTGTCTGATCATCGGAAAAGTGTGTGGCAAGATCCAGAATAAGGAAAAGGAGAAATCAGTATAATTTTCTTGTGTGTGTGGAAAATGCTACATGAACTTTCGAGTGATAAAAGTTAACGGGGGCCTCAGGGTGACTCCTTGTTCTGAATTCTTGTTTTGGGATTACCTATAACTGACGTGGGATTATAATGGAATAGCTTGAATGCTGACACCGTGTTTTACTCGATGTACAGCATCTCCCTTAGACTTCAGTTAGCACCCCTGCCTCCAGTTCCTACGGGTCGCTGATAAAATTCATCTTCACTTGTTCTTTTGGTGGCATGACTTTCTTAGACTTTAAACATCATGTTTTACTGCACAGAATGAATTTAAATATTTTAATGGTATTCATTTGAGAATAGGGGTGAAACCAATACTGTTGAGTGAGTTAAACCAGACACTGCGCTAAGGACTTGGCACAGACATCAGTGTGGCTGCTTTAGTATTTTGATCACTTTGAGATCCCTTCTTTTAATATGTGTCACATAGTGTCTGCTCCCCTCACTGGCTGATTTGAGATTTTGAAGTTATACGTAGTTGATATCTTTCGGAAAATTATCGGCTCTATGGATGTCGGTCATCGTGGTGTTGGTGACCTCTCAGAATATGTGTAAAAACAGCCGATGGAAGCTAAGGCCAACAGTCAGCCGAGTGTCATGGGGAAAGAGGGCCTGAACCTGGCAGGTTGACTAAGCTCCGAGGAGGCAGACGAGGAGGGGCACGTTTCCGAGTGTACGTGGAAAACGCAGGATTCCCGGGTCCTTGTCGGTACCGTTGGCTGGAATGCGTGAGGTCCGGGAGGGAGCAGCGAGTGTAGACAGAGATGGGGCTGCAGAATGGGGGTCCACACACAGAGGAGGCACGTGGTGCCCTGCTCAGGGGGCTGAGCCTTTTCCAACAGTGGGTGGAAGTTGGAAGTTTGATGAAGATGTTTTTTGGAGCAAAAATCCTACTTTATACTATTTTGAAACCTGAAATGTAATTTTATTTTGAGGAAGATAATTCTTTTCTTTTATTAAACTTACTGGGGTGACATTGGCTAGTAGGATTATGTAGGTTTCAAGGGTACAGTTCTACGATACATCCATCAGCTATACACAGCGTTGTGCACCCACCACCCACAGTCAGACCTCCTTCCGTCACCATGTGTTTGACCCCTTTACCCGTCACCCCCTGTGCTCCTCTTCACCCCACCCCCTTCCCTCGGGTAACCGCCACTCTGCTGTCTGTGGCGAAGTGGCTTTGTTTGCTTGTTTTTCCTGTTTGTTCGTGTGTTGCTTTCAGTTTTATGTCCCACATACTCTGTCGATAATTTATATTCTATACAACTGAATGTTCATGAATCAATTTGTACACTCCATACAACTTATCCCTGCCTTTCATTGCTTTTTTTATATAAAATGGATAGTACCTATACCTGAAGTGTCTCCCCGAAGGTTGAACTGCCCACTCTGAGGACAGAGGACTTCATTTACCTTTCACCTTGGAAATGCCTTTGAAGACGCAATTTTGTTTAAATATACAAGTTGAGGGCAAATCTGGAACTTTTCTTCTAAGTTGCTCAAAAGTGTGAAGAATGTAGATAATATGTAGATTTGTAATGTGTAGATAATAAAAACATAAGCCAATAAAATGGTATTTTCAGGGAATAATAAGGACTACAAAACTAAGATAACGCAAAGGTCAAGAATACATTGTGGGGCGACATGATGTAAGTAGTGAAGAGGGAATATTCAACTCAAACTCAAAACGAAAGGCTGCATAATAGATTATTTCACACACACTGACATTCTAGAAAATAAAATCTGTAGGGACAGAAGACCGATTGTTGGTGTTCTGAGGCATGAGGGGAAGTAGGGATTGACAATCAAGGGGCCCGAGAATTTCGTGGACGAAGGAACCATTCTCAACCTCGACTATGCTGGTAGTTTAGGCATTTGTCAGAACTTACAGAACTATCCATTGAAAAGGAAGAATGTTTACTCTACATAATAAGTAAATACACGAAAGTTTGAAAGGATGTTCTGAGGACAGGAGCTGGGACCTGAATGGCAAGCCCCAGGCGGAAGGGTCTGTAAGTGCAAACAGGCACAGGGGGGCAAGGCTGGCCTGCGTCTCCTGCAGAGACAGGAGTGGGAAGAAATGGCTCCCGGCACCACTGGGAACTTGATGTTAAGACGTGGTCCTCACTGCGGCTGAGGCTCGCATGTAATTTGTGCTAATGTAGAAGGTCATTCTAGGTCTTAGACATCCCTGAACCCAGAGGAGGAAACAGATGACAGAAACTAGAGCAATGGAGAAAAAACAAGCAAACACTAGCTGAGTATAAATCCTGTCTTAATGTCACACCTATCCATAATGGATGTTTTATTTTGTTGTATGCATTTAGAATGATATCCTATCAGAGCGACCAAGTAATAATGATAATTATCTGTTTACATATGGAAAACAAACATTCTCAATACATAAACAAAGAGTTGTGTAACAATACTTATATACTTGACTAAATTTAGAAATATACATACACCATGATGACTTTGTGTATTACATTTTTTCTCTATAATTTCTTCACATAATATATGCTACATTCAAAGAAAATACCTAATAAAGGAAAAAAGAAAAACCACTTTTAGCCTTTTCAATTTTCCTTCTGTAACCAAATCGGGTTTGCTATTATCGATGTTGTATAAGTTTTGTCACACTCACAAGCTAACTGTAGACGTTATCTGCCTCTGTGTGCATACAAAGTGCACAAAAGTCCCCCAGGTGTCCCAGTATGGTCATTAGCCACACATCGATACGTCATTCACTCTTTCAATGTATATTGTTGCTGTTAAAGGCTATTTAGTCAAACTTCTTCCTAAAAAGGTGAAAGTGAAAACATAACAATAAGTATTTTAAGGGCAGATTGTCTCAAGGGAGGAAAAAGTTTATGAGAAGGGTATGGAATAGTGGTGTTTGGGAGAATTTTAAAATTAGGGAAAAGAAACAGGATTCGAATTTCAGCTCTGCCATTTATTAACTCTGGGACTAAAAGTGTTACTTTGCTTCTCTAACTCCTCATTGACAAAGTGGGAGTAGTAATAATACTCAGAGCATTTCCTTTGGGAAGTGAAATTGGATATGATGTTTGACACATTGCCTGGGATAGTAAGTGCTAGTTCTTTTTATTAGAGCAGCACGCTGAGTTAACTCAAGTTATATCTGACATTTTGCACTCTGGTAAATGAGTGGAAAAAGTGAGCGAATCATGGAAAAATATTTATTTCTTAAGTGCATTGCTGGGGTAAAGATCACAGGAAGGCATTGTTTGATAACATGAAAAAATGTTTTCAATCACTTTTCTGCGACAGTATAGCGGATGTACAAGGTACTTGGAAGTTCCACGGATCAGGACTCAAATTAGAGCTTTAACGCTTCTAGCCGTGTGATCTGGGGCAAGCTGCTTAATCTTGGAAAGCTCAGTTACCTCTTTGGTGTAACAAGCATACTAAAATTACTTTCCTCACAGGGTGGTTCCTAGAATGAAAAGAGCACGCTTAGCAGAGTATCTGGTGCATCCGCAGAGCTCAGCAGATGTAAGCATCAGCGGAGCATCCTGGTGGCACTTTCCCAATGAACCTGGGATCTGTTCAACATGTTTACCGAGCGTTTTCTATGCATGGGGCACTGGGAGGAAAATGTGCATAAATTTTAAGATGCACAAGGCATGGTCTCTGCATTAGAGAATTTACTGCATTAGTAATGGGCTGGCCTCCACAGGAGAAGAGACTGAGTCTTATTGTTCCACATCATTCTACTGCTTGGCACAGTCCCAGAATGTAGGTGCTCAAAACCATTTTTAAATTAAGTAACCTTAATGGTAAGTACACATATCTCCTTTCCAGTGGAAACAGAGTTGGGGGAAACAAAGATGTAATGGTATTTACTCCAAGAAAGGGAGGAATCTCAGTTGTGGGTGGTTGTTTTTCCTGCTCCAAATAGTACTGTGTTTGGCTGCTTTTATGAATTGCCCACTACTGCTAGTGGACTTTGCTGTTGTTACTATTGTATTGGATATTATGACTACTTCCCACTCCACCACTGAATAATTCCTCTCATTTCATGAGGCTACCTCTCCATCTTTAAATACCATGGCCATTTATTTAGTGTATTGATTGTTAAAGTACAATGCCTGAACCAACATCAGCATCCTACCCTGAAACTTGTAGGCATGAACAGTATGGGCCTCCCCCAGACCTGTGGAGTCAGAACCTCTGGAGGTGGGACCTAGAATCTGCATTTTAAAGAGCCTCCAGAGCCCTGGCTGGTGTGGCTCAGTGGACTGAGTGCTGGCCCTTAAACCAGAGGGTCACCAGTTCGATTCCCAGTCAGAGCACATGCCTGGGCTGCAGGCCAAGTCCCCAGCAGGGAGCACATGAGAGGCAACCACACATGGATGTTTCTCTCCTTCTCTTTTTCCCTCCCTTCCTCTCTCTCTAAAAATAAATAAACAACATTTTTTAAAAAAAATAAAGAGCCTCCAGGACATTCAATGCACATAAGCATTTGAGAACCTCTGCTTTTGGAGTTGCCCCAAGCTGTGATCTAACTTTTACATTTTATTCGCCATTCTGCTGAGGTTCTTGAAACAAAGATAGAATCTGAGTGGAATGGATTCTTATAGCGGAATGACAACCTTTTCCCCCTAAGAGTGGGTCACGCAAAGTCCCAAGCTAAGGCAGGCCTCTCCAGCTTTCTCCTCTCGTGATGCAGCCTTGACTTTCCCCACTTTTTCCTGAAGGCTTTATCATCCGCAGCACTTTAGATGGTTAAAAATCCCTTCCTTTTTTTTTGGTGTTACACTTTCTTTTTAAAAAATAAAAAAATTTCAATTACAGTTTACATTCAATATTATTTTGTATTAGCTTCAGGTGTATACCATGGTGGTTAGACAATGATATACTTTACAAAGTGTTCCCCTGGTATTTCCTGTACTCAACGGGCACCATACACAGTCATCATCGTATTATTGAGTATATAGCCCACGCTGTACTCACATCACCACTAACCCTTTCTTAAGAGAGTTCATTTGAGAGGCACATTCTGCATCACAAAGCAGTTTCCCCACTTTTTCCTGGAGGCTTCAGATGCCCTGGTGCAGCCGTCTCTGTCCTCTTCCCCATAGTCACCGCCCTCCTCTCTGTGTTCACGAGTCCCAAAACCCGTAGTGATGTGTAATAGATGCGTATTGTTTCTCCCAGTCGGTGTGAGGCGCTCAGAGGTCAGAGTTTATCTGCATTTGGAGGTCGTCCAATGAGCCTGCTTGGAGAAGAGGGCCTTCACATTTTCCTTTTAGAACTTCGGGAGCCGCAGCTGTTACAGAAGATGAAAAAGTGAGATGATAAATACTGGACTTGTGAAATAAATATCACTTTCTGTTCCTGACAGCAGGAGGGTGGCTTTCCTTACCTAAATCTCTGACCTGTCACTATTGTTTAAGAATGAATTTTACCAATCTTACTCATCATTCTCATTTGAAAATAGGAGAGATTTTTTTGTTTCTTCATTTGTTTTTTTGTTTGTGTTTGAGCTGTTTTGAAGCGCATCACTAAATTACTTGATATACCTTTCGGTGTAAAGTGTTTCACCCCAGGACACTGAAGAAAAATTCTTGTCATGTCGATAATTTTGGTCACATGCAGGATTGCAATATCCTATAGAAAAAACAACTATTAAAATATGTTTTCTGGCTATTATGCCATGTACTACCTATTTTCCCTAGATGTTCAAACCACCACGAAAATTGCTATAGATCAGCCTCACACACCACATTGTGGATGGTTGTAAGTTCTAGTATAAGCACATATTGTTAACCTATTCTAAATCTCTGTTTTACACAGAGAATATAATACTATAAGCACCTATTAAGTGATCTTATTTTTTTCTCTGAAAATAATAAGGACATGTATTATTGAAATAAAGAGAAGGATTAATCACTTGCAATTTTCCCTTCACCTATAGAAATACAACCTTTATTTCTGCCTTCCACAGTGGGTAGGTATCAAAATGAGTTCGGCGGACAAGGTTGAAAGTAATAAGAGGGCTCTGTCAAACGCCCTGCCAGAATGACAAACTTCTCCGCGCCCTCTCTAGGAGCGCTGGGCTGTGTGCTTCTCAGCTGCAGACAACAGAAATCATTTTAGGTATTGTAGGGAAAAGTAATTTATCAAAGTATATACCTAGCAAACTGACAGGACTTCAGAAATAGGCTTTAAACTGACCTTCAAATATAATCTCCCCAGACCACACAGTAGACCCGGATCATTAAGAGAGCTGCCACTTTTCGTTGGTTAGCAGGCTGCTGCCAGGGTTGCTCAGTGCGCACGTGCCACCTCCGGGGCGGTGCTACAGGCAGACGCACGCCAGGCCCCACCCTCACCGTGGAATTCGGCCGCACTTCCACCAGGCGGCCCCGTGCACCCATTGGCATAATGCGAACCCCGTCTGTAAAGACATCTGGAAAAGGTAGCTCTATCTTTCCAACATCTGCTCTCAGAAAGACACATACACAAGTCGGAGGTGGCTGCCGAGTCATGTGAGCCACCCATGCGCCACCGCGTGGGGCTCTGTACAGAAACTAGAAGACTCTCTGCCAAGCAGTCAGAAGGCTAGTGTTTAGTTTTCTGGTGATAGTTTTAACTTCCCCCTCCATATGTCTTTGTTACCCTTGCCTACTTGACAGAAACAGCTTCCTTTGCGCTCTGGCTTTCCCTTGGTTTCTGCCCATGGAGGCACTAGCAGGAGATTGGAGGAGGAAGTTTGCTATTTGGGGGTATTTATCCCTGATGCCCTTCCCCAGGGATGCTACAGGATGGCTGAGTCTCTTCATGAAACCTGACCCTCAGTCACTTCCATCAGGTGACCGGCTCCACAAAGCCTTTCTCCTCCAGGCTCTGCTCGGCTAAAGAAGAGCAATAACCGAGTCTCTGGGGTATGCGTTCGTCCATGCGGTGTCTTTATTCCCTGCTGGTTCCTTTAAAAATAGTCCCTTTCTTCAACACGCCCTGGTTACTTCAAATTCATGGTGCTATTTCATAACAGGGTCTAGATGCACAGACTGATTGATTTCAATACTTCATTTTTATTGTGCTTTTCCATTACCATTTACACCTCCATCCCCTTTACCTTCCCTGTTGTCTGTGTCCATGAGTTCTTTTTCTTTTTCTTTTTGCTCAATCCCTCCATTCCCCTGCTCCATCCCACCCTGAGCTATGAGCCTGCTCTCTATCAGACTCACAGATTTCTTGATGTAAAAATAACAAAAAAACAACATTCTCTATGATCGAGACGTAGCTAAGGGAACTGCTTAAATTAAGCATCAGCCTCCATATTATAAAATGAAAGATTGCAAATATGGGTTTCATGGTAAGTATAGATTCTCTAAAAATGTAATGATTTCAATACTTGGTTTTAAATTGTATCCATTTGGAAATCATCAAAATGGTGCAATCATTTTTTTAAGGTTCATATGTTAGAAAAGTATAGAACCTATGCTTCCAAATTAAGTTTCATTTATGTAAATTCTTTATAATTTACAGAAACAATAGTTGTACTTAACATAAATTTTGCCATTATTTTTCAAAATTATATTTTTCAATACACTGGAAAGTTAAAAAAAGAAATCTACTCTGTGTTTCTAAGAGACCTGGAATGTATTTGACAAATTTATGATTTAAGTAGGGTAGGGAGCCAAAAATTAACAATGAGTCAACCAATCTACTGTCTTCTAAGCTATGGGGAAAAGGTACTAGTCAAACCAATTGTAAAGACAGTAGTGATAAAAAAAAATTGCTTGACTGACTCTTTTGTATTTCCACCAATTTTTGCATACCAAGTAGAGGGGAAGTGGATTTTGAATACCAACACCTTGTTTGTAAACTTTTAAAAAGACCTACATGAGTTATAAAAGTGACTTGAAAATATCCATCATTTATGAAATATACCCTTACAATCAATAGTGTCCCTAGGCATGACATATTTTTATAAGTTCATTACTACATCACACCAGAAAATACATTACTTCTGTCTTTCAAGACAACATTAGCAACTGTGATAATCAAAAACACTAATGAAGTGTTTTTGTTTCTGGAGCAAGAATTGAATAGTCTTCAGGATATTTTCTAGAAGACTTACTCTTTCCACAGCTGGAGCCTTTTATTACTTCTGGTCACTATGACAGATTGAGGAGTGGTAGCAGATTTCACTGACCTCCCAAAAGTGCTCAGGCATCTCTCAAGCAAAGTATATCTAAATGTATGTATATTGTCCAACTCAAGCAAAAGAATGAATTTACTTTCATTTAAAATTAACGTTGAGGATCAAGTAGAGCAAGGTGACGTATCTATTAGAAAAATATCCAAATAGGAAAATAACATGTTACGAACCTCAGTGAACTTGGTCCTTCACAATGAAAACAAGAAAACAATGAAAACAATGTGTATCAAGAGTAGACATCAGTGAGCTCCTGTGGATAAAGAAGGGGTGGGCCCTAGCACCCCTCCAGACCTCATAGGTCACCAAGTAAACGACGATAGCGTCAGAACGAATAACAAGAAAAGCAGGCACACCGTGTGTTTTACAACTCTCTGAACTCCACTAAACCCCGGCTGTCTGTCTTTCGACGCTCTGGCAGCACCTTGAGTGTTTAGGTGAGACATCAGCCATAATACTGTAGCAGCAGTATCTGGCTAACGCGGTCAGGGTCAGGCTATGAAATCCTTCCGTAGGCTTCTGAGCACAGAACCAGTGCGGAGCTGATGGCCAGGGAGACGGCCCGCAGGCTCACAGGTTACTGGATTCTCCAGATCCCTACGCCCTGTCCTTGTCGGGGGCAGGAGTGCTTTTATGACATTTCCATCCGGTCCAAACCGGAAAGATCAACCATTTCACTATTTCATTTGCAAGAATACATACGTGTTCTTATTTACTAAGCCTCTGATATTGATGGAAGACAATAATACATAAAATGATTACAGTTGCTGGTTCTGGTACTTGTGCTTTTGATTGAAATTTTGTTAGTTGCTTATAACCGATCTTTCACAGCATTTAATTGTTAAATAACTAGCCATGAATTTTTTTATTTCTGATTAGACCATTTCAAATTGTATATTACAACTAATCTGAAGGGGAGTGTGCGTGTGTGTATGTGTCTACAGACCATATAACAAAAACATTTCAATTTTTTTAATTGATTCTGTTCCCCCTTTAATAGTGTTCTTTCCTCATCCATCCTTAGCTGCCAATAGACAGGACATATTTAACCACAAAATTACACCCATCCACCATGTGCAGAACAATTTACTCTCTGCTGTTAAGTTATAATTTCAATTGAATTTTATCTCTGACATTGAACTTTTAGTATCTTTATTCTCCATCCAGACCACGGCTTTTGTAGGTAGAAAGACAATGGGCACCGGCCATAGTTCCTGACACATTACAGACCCCCAATAAGTACTTGTGAATGAATGAATGAATGAATGAATGAGTTGTTGAAAAGTCTTCCTTGTAGAAATTCAGTGCTCAGTTTATAGCCAGGCCTGTGCTCATTGTATTTGTAGTCTTCGAATTTTACCTAACCAAAACATTCTTTAAAGCAATAACATCATTTAAGTTACTTTTGTTATGGTAGAAATGATAGAACAGCAATGTCATCAATATAAATATCCTAAATCTGTAAGGAACTCTAAAACAAAAGGAGCAGTTTTTCTGCATAAGATTACAATACATGTAGTCACTTGTATTGTTAGGAGATTAAAGCATTATATAATGAACGCATATTTTGATATTCGATTTCTCAATAGAGACAGAAATAAAAGTAAGAAATCGCAAATAACTTGGATTCAGCCTTGAAAAGTATTTGTGAACCCAGAAGCCACATTTCCACTAACCATTAATGAGAAATCCTTGAGAGAAATTTCCAGCAAAGAAACTGTTGACACAAGAACTTTGGGTTATTCCTTAGTCTTTGCTTATGTAGACAAAGAAGCAATCTTGGCAGACCATTTACTGTAAGATTTCAATAGAATCTTATTCTTCTTATGCCATCAAAACTGTAATTTTCTAAATCTGTTTACTGGGAAGGGCAAAGGCCTCTTCTGTACAACTTAGGCATGTGTTTCTGTAGTTCCAGTGGCTTAAAACCTTGACACTAGGAAAGATTTTATATTTGTTAAAAATTATTGTAGATAATTGTTTTTATTTGCTTTTATTTGCTTAATGAAAACGAAATTTACCAAACAAAGCTGATTTTGTTTCAGATCTCGTGACAATTAATCCTTGACCATGACCCCTGTACTGTAGCTATTATTAAGTGAATCTGATGAGAAGATTCCGTGGTTTCTTCAGAGTTAAGAACACATGTAACGATATTTCCTTGCAAAACTCACCTTGCAAGTAAAATATATAAGTATCTAACAGATTAACTTTAAAACATAGTACAAATTTTTATTGTATAAAGATATCACTCATGGAAGAAAATAGCATGCATGGTCTTTTTTTTAAAAAAAGATTTTGTTTATTTATTTTTAGAGAGAGGAGAAGGGAGGGAGAAAGAAGAAGAGAAACATCAATGTGTGGTTGCCTCTCATGTGCCCCGCACTGGGGGCCTGGCCCACAACCCAGGCATGTGCCCTGACTGGGAATCGAACCAGTGACCCTTTGGTTTCTAGCCCTCACTCAATCCACTGAGCTATACCAGCCAGGGTGCATTGTTTTTTTTTTTAATCAAGTAATGGATATGTATTATTTTAAAGAAACAGATTATTTTGAAAGGTGTACAACTGAAAACAGCATTGGCTCACTCATTCCAACCCCTTAGCCCCAACTCTCTAGATGCAATCTGTAGCCATTCTGCAATTTTTATAATGAATGTGTCATTTATAAATAATAGACTATTTGCATTTTCTCCATTTTTAAGATATTTTGTACTGGTTTTCATTTTTGCCACCTCTCTGCAAAATTTGTAAAGATATTTCTGTTAAACTTCCATGAATTTGACACCATTTTTTTATATTTAGGGCCCATAGTCTAGGAAAGTATCAAATTTCCTTTATGAGTACTCTCGTTTTTAATTTTTTAATTAGTACCTTTTAAAATTAAAATCCACTTCTAAACTCTCCAGCAAAGTTTTCAGTGTCTTGCAGTACAATCAAAGTTATAAAATAAGTATGCGTGTCCGTGTGTGCTTTTCCCCTCCGGCCCTTCCCCTGAAAGGAAACCCAGGTTCATTGCTCTCTTTCTCACCCTGCGGACTGCCCGCCGCCTGCCGGGGCAAAGCTGGCCTCTTCCCCGAACCCCTCCATCAGGACACGATCTCCTAACCTCCCCCACGAGCCCTCCTGTTTCCCAGGAGCGCGAACCCTCTGCAGCCGGAGCCTGCATTGGTGCACTAAGCGCTTGGTCCCAGTGAGTGAGGGGAGTCAGTGACCCTCCAGATGGAGGGGGGCAGAGGACAGCCCGGGATGGTCTCAGAGTCAGGGGTGGGTAACAGAAGAGCAGACAAATCAGGCCCAAGACTCAGGTGCAGCAGCCACACTTCCCGAGGAAGGCGAGTCTCGCGGGATCTCGGGAGTCTTGGGACAAAAAACAACCCGGGTGCCCACGCGCCCGAGGCCCCGCGTTCCAGGCTCCTTGTCGTGAGTCTGGCCCACGCCATCTTGGAGGCAAACCCCAGGCCTCGCGGATGCCTGGCCTCTCGAATTCGGAGTCACAGGAGGTGGCACCATACTCCAAAGGCCAGCCAGGTATTTCATATATATAACTCCCCCGCCCCCCACCCCCGGACTAGCCTTCCTGCAGTCCTCCATCTCTGACCTTGCCTGTGAAATTTCTGAGCCAGAGGTAGGGGTGGTGAGGGGGGGGCCTGGCTGTGGTCCAAGACCTCGGAGTCCAATTTTCTCTTATTCAGAATTTCAACCTTCCCTTCACCCCAGCCCACCCACACCTTGACCTTCCGAGATTGCTGTTTCCTTGAATCCCTGAACTGTTAGCATTTAGCAGTGTTTTGCTGTGTAAACAGACTCCGATCCGCACCCCTCGAAGCCAGCCTTGAGAGTTTTTAGCTTTCTCTGCTGTGCTAAACCAGTCAACTCTCTGCTTTGCAGAATCTCGTTCGTGGACTTATTTCTGTCCAGTCTTTTCTACCTTTTGGTCCATATACAGGTTTGCCTTTTAAGAAATGCTTCGTGGTCTTAGTGGAATTTTATAAAACACCTGTGGCTTCTGTTTAGTCTCCTGTGTTCCCTTTAAAATCATGTGATACCGCGGTATAGGTACACGTCCTCAAATAATGCTGTTTTCGTTGTATTGGGCTGGCCAAAAAGCCCGTTACGTTTTTTCATTGCGGTGGCTCTGTTAATGCTTAGTTGTCCTTAACTTCATCGGAAACAATGTTGTTAGATGGCATTGTGACAGCTCTCAAATCAGCGTGCATTTTATAAAAAGCTTATCAAAATTGGTGAATTTTTGTGCAGCCATTTTAACATCAAAGATGGAAAAAGATATGCAACATTTTTGGCATATTATGCTTTATTATTTTAAGAAAGGTAAAAACACAACTGAAATGAAAAAACAAAAGATTTGTGCAGTGTATGGAGAAGGTGCTACGACTGACTGAATGTGTCAGAAGTGGTTTGTGAAGTTTCTTGGTACGATTGACATTTGGCCAAATAATTCTTTGCTGCGGGGCTGTCTTATGCATTGGAAGATGTTTATCAGCACCCGTGGTCTCTACCCACTATCAGCCGATAGTGGGAGATAACCAAGATACTCAAAATATACAAATCAATAACGTTATTGGTGAATGTGAAAAATGTGTCTTTTATTTTAACGGGAAAAACTGAACAGACCTTTGGCCATGCCAGTGACATTCGTAAGCAGAAAGGAGGGATTCTGGCCGGGGGCCATGATCTGTGGAGTTTGCATGTTTTCATGCGTGTAGGTTTTCTCCGGGGGCTCCGGTTTCTTCCCGCCTCCCAGAGATGTGCAGGTGAGGTGAATTGTTGTGTCTAAAATGTCACCGTCCGAGGAGTGTGGGTGTGTGTGAGTGACCCCGCCATGCAAGGGAGACCTGCTTTGGGTTGGTCTCACCTGTTTCTGAGCTTCGGGGATGGGCTCCAGCCACCTGTGACCCTAAACTGGGGTAAGTGGGGTGGAAAATAATTATCGTACTTGTTTTTATTAATCGTTCTTACATGCCTGAATAGCTGACATTTATTTTCATGTTTAATGTTGCACATGTTTTGAGGTTTTTATTTATAAGTTTGGTGATGTTTTAGTGACTAGAAATATACAATAGAGACTTAACTCTTGTTTCTATCTATGGTAAAATCGGCTTTATTATACTTCATTAAAGTCGCGGTTTTCAAGAACCTATCACCTCTTTACTTCACCTGTCACTTTAAGTGACTACTTACTCTGAGTTCCTATATTTATTTCCCTTGGTTGGATAATATTCAACTGTATTGCTAGGCCATAATTTTTTAATGGAACCTCTGTTGTTGGCATTTAAGTTGTTCTTTTAAAGTAAATATAGTTCACCAGTCCTCCATGAAATTTGTATTATCTTTTAAGCATCATTGCTAGAGGTATAATATTTATATACTGAAATGTTAACGGTAGTAATTCTAGGTGATAGGTTCATAGAATTTTTTTTCGTTTCATCATTTAACTGTTTCCAAATTTCCAACAATGAACATATATCTACATTTATAATTTTAAGGAAGAAAATTATACATGCTGTTTATAAAGTAATTTAAGCTCCCAAAGGAAAGACACTATGTTCACTGACTCAGATTTCGTCAAGTTCAGTGCTAGGAAGAGGGCCTAGTAAATAGTAGATACTTGACACCTTTAACAGGAGCCTAATCGACAAAACAAACAAACAAGCGAAATATAACCAAAGACACCGAGATAGAGAACAGGCTGACAGCGACCAGAGGGGAGAGGGGAGGGAATTTCAGGGGAAATGGGGAAGGGTTTGCAGGAACAAGTATAGAGGACACATGGACAAAAACTAGGGAGGGTGGAAATGGGAGGGAGGTGGGGAGGGCTGGGGGGTGGGTTGGGATGGGGGTAAAAGGCAGAAAACTGTACTTGAACAACAATTAAAATTCAAAAAAAGAAAAAAAATTTAAAAAAAGAAAAAAGAAAGAAAACTAGATACTTGGGCATTTCCAGGCTCTGGCTGTCACCTAATGAAGAGGGACACGCACCAGTAGCGTTCACGGTGCTCTGGACTGACCAAATGATGGCCTTGCAAATGATGATCATGCTACTTCATGATCGCTGCCTTTCTGGAATGTGATGACCTCCGAGAAAAGTATACAGCAGGCAGTTAACTAAACAGACCATTTGTTCATGTGGCTCAGTGGTGAAAATCATCAAAGTTTTGATATGAAATATGTTCATGTATGAGTTCTAGGCTGTTTACGGTAGTTTTGTAAGGTCAAGAAAAGCTACATTTAATTTCTTTTGAAAACACTGTTGAGAGACTTCTCACAAATTGGCTCACATCAAGAGATTTTAAAAGGTGGAACTCAGCTGTTAAAATTTGTACACTATGGCAGTGATGAACCTTTTAAAAATTAATTTGGTTTTGCAAGGGTTTGGTTTCTTTATTTCTGCTTAAGAGAAGCAATCTGCTGGTGGGTAGAGAGACGTGAGCACATGTTTCTTAAAGCTGCATTCGTCTGAGTTTATGGGGTATATTGGGGCTTATAAGGAGGGGCTGGGATGAGAGTGGAAAGTTGGTGGCACAGTGCCCAGGTTTGTCCTTGGGGTTACCCCTGGTTATCTCCCCAGATTTTATTCTACAAAAACCATACAGGCAAAAGAGATGTTAACACCGTTGTAATTATGCATATACATACATAATTACAACATTTAAAAATATATAGCATGTTGCTATATATAACATATAGTATGTGCTATGCTATACTGTACTGTGTATATTATACTATCTATATAGTACATAATATTCTTTAGTATATTGGCTTAAACACCTAAGAAGACTGGCTTCTGCCCATCAAAAGCAAAGTAAATCCCTCTTTTTCTCATCTGCGTTGCCATTAATTGTTTCCCATTAAAGCTTGCTTATTTGTTCATTTAAAATTTTCAATTTTGTTTACTATAGAGGGTTATGTTTATATTTTGCTAATCCTGTTTTCTATGTAAAAGTATTTTGCTCTTGAATCTTCCAAAGCATTTTTGAACTTAGCATAGCTAACCTTATTTTGCATATTCCTCATTAGCCCACCAGCTTCTGGCGGGCCAGAAACTTATGCAATTCATTTTTCTCCTCTATGCCCAGCCTGGTGCCCAGTTCACTCCTTCAACAGATATTTACTGACCGTCTGATACACTTGGCCAAGTGTTAGTTAGACATTGGTAGTCTGACAAATTAAATGGTTATGGAAGGTGACTTTACAAACTCCTTATTGTCCCACCTAAGGTTGAGTGGGAAAAGAGGGTTTCTGTGCAGACTGGCTGTAATTTACTGGAGGACAAACAGAAACTTGGTATTTTAAAAGTATATAATTTTGTAATGCATCCAGGAGGTCAAATATTTAGCATTATCAACACAGGACATAATAGAAAACTTAACAAATACTGGATATTGGGTCAAAGGAGAAACACATCACAGACTGTATACCCATCCCCACGTGAGAGGGAATGCGTTTTTCCCCCCACGTACAAAAGCATTGGTAGGCCTAGGCAAGCATTAGTCTACCGTTTTGCTCCTTGCTTGACAGTAGAGCTCAGAAAGTCACAGTAGGAGTTTGTTTCAAATTCTTCTCTGTGGCTCATTTTCCACTTGGGGAATCCATTTCTCATCCATTTGTCCAAAACTCTGTAGCAAATGTGTCTACAGCAAATTCAAAATTGCCTCTCATCCATTTGTGGGCGACACATAAATAACAAAGGAGACATTAAAAAGTTCACTTTTCCTCTCCTTTCTCTGAAATATCTCTTCCAGTGAAAGAAATAGTTTGAAATAATTGTCTATTCAGCAGCACTGTAATAGCTGTGAAGCGTGATTGTCTTTTACCTCCCAGAAGTTCAGTGGCCCCACGAGACAGAATATTTTCTATTAGATAAAATAGAATCTTTCTGGGTTTCTTGATACACTTTCTCTTCATGATACTCAATTCTTAACCCCTTGGTTTTTGAACATGGATGCAATGAAGGAAGCCGAGTACCTCAAGCACATTTCAATTTTGTGATTACAGATGCTACACTGACTAGTAAAAACATTTCCTTTGGAGCAAGGGCTTGGTGACATTTTAGTATTTGGAGAAAAATGAAATCAATTCAAGAAAAACAGAAGCCCAGGGGAAACCAAATGCATGAAAGGTTATGTTTCTAATACTGAGAACTTCTTCCTTAACTGACCATAAAGAAGATTTTTATTTTTTCAGTTTTAGATACTTTATTTTCAACTCTTTTAAATTTGTGTGGGTATTGCTAGCTTGCTGAAATCTCGTGGGGACTGATGCTTACCGCAGACTTTGAAACATTGCCAAGAACCTGGAGATCTGGTTTAAGTCACAGAAAAGAGTGTTGCAGCATAATTAGCAGTTTGTAAATTCAGAAGAGTCACCATTGCAATAGAGTTAGAATTTCTCCCCTGTACTCTTCTATGTGTTTTCTTTATTTTTATTGATTACACTGTTATAAATGTCCTCATCCCCACCCCCTCTTTGCCCACTTCCCCCTGCCTCATCCCCACTTCCCTCGGGCCATCCCACACTGCTGTCTGTGTCTGTGGGTCACACATATATGGCCTTTGGCTAATCCCTTCACCTTCTTTCATCTTCTGTGTTTCTCGTTTTTTGATTTAGTCTTCCACTAATGTCATGGAAGGAGTACACATGCATCATACTTTGCCTCCATCCTTTTTAAAAAATAGAATGATAATAAATAGAATGGGCCCTGGCTGGCGTAGCTCAGTGGATTGAGCTTGGGCTGCGAACCAAAGGGTCACAGGTTCGATTCCTAGTCGCGGCACATGCCTGGGTAGCGGGCCGGGTCCCCAGTGGGGGCCACACGAGAGGCAACCACATATTGATGTTTCTCTCTCTCTCTTTCTCCCTCCCTTCCCCTCTCTAAAAATAAATAAATTTTAAAAAATTTTTTTAAATAAATAGAATGGGGACAATCTTAATAAATTGTGTATGGGTTATAGCATGATAGATGTAGTGATGGGAAGCCATTCTCGTGTTCCCTTGTTGCCCAAACTGTGGGAGGAAATAGAACCCAAGCTCCAAAAAGATTGTCAAGTTTTCTTTTCTTTTGACTTTCCACATTCCATTTCCTTGGAACTTAGTTACTAATGCGTGCATCCTATTTTTTTTTTTTTTGGTTATTTTCTTATGCTGGTTGACCTAGTATGTCACTTTTGTTCTCTGAAAGTAGAGAACAAAGACCTGTAATTGCGATTGCTCGTCATTCACCCCTCCTCCCAGAGTCTGCAGGCTTACACTGTCCAGGTTAGAGGAAAGGGTTTACTCTGGTCCGCTGTTTTCTTGTCCTCTTAATTTTAGAATGGCGGTTCATCATAGTATCATATCTTTGTTGTCTAAAGCTAGAAAGTGGTGATTAAAAAGATTTACTTTTAGTTGTCATTCCTCAGGGAAATGCTGCTGGCTTCCCTGACTCTGGGACCATTAGTTGGCATCATCTGAATTTAAGTAGGGTAATTTATATTGAAATACATTTCTGTTCAAAAATTCTCAGTCTGCATTCCAAATGGTTTTCGTACATAGTAGTTGGAAAAAAACGGACAATAAAGAGAGCGGGGAAAAAACCTGTATTTGCAATTTTCTCCTAATTAACTCATTTTCAATGACTGTTCTTCACGATTAGTCAAGGATTTAGGTCTTTTTCAATAGACAACATTTTAATGTGTACTTGAGGAGATTGCAAAATGGCCATCAATTTGAGAAATTTGAAGTATAATCTTTTTTTCTGTTTCTACAAAGAAAATGTTAAAAGGTTACCTTCAAATTGGTATCAGTGTAAATTATAAAAATGACTGTGGTATGTTTTTAGCCTTACATTTGAAAGCTTTAGTTTTGACATTCGTCATTTATACCTTCTCAGCTAAGTATTTGACTAAAAGCAAATAAGCTAATAAAGCCTAAAATAGAACTTCGTGGCACAAAACTATATAACCTCCTTGTCATCTACCATTGTCAATAGTGGATATTATAATGAGGAAATATACTAATGTTAAGTGAAAAAAGTGAGCTACCAAACAACAGTATTCTTACATTTGCAAGATTATTTACACACACACACACACACACACACACACATCCACATAGAAAAATCTTAAGCATAAACACAGAATGAAACTCATGCTGTTTTGGTGTCTCTGGACTTCTACAGTTAACTGCAGTCGGTTCCACGCTGCTAACAATGGGGTTCTGGTTTTCTTAGAATCCACACTGAAAATGTAAGGATTATGTGTTATGTTGTTTAATCCCTCATTTTACACACAAGAAAATGAATTCAGTGAAAGTGTGAAAATGCTCCTCTCCATCAGTCAATTTCTGTCCAGCAGATTTAGAACAGAGAAATTTGGACTCAAAGAGAGACATTGGGAGGGCTTTTCTTGCAGTAAAATTAAAAAAGAGATACGATTCATACTGTTCTTTCTTCAATTCTTCCTCCCTCTTTCCTCTTTTCTCTTCTCTTCTCTTCTTCTCTTCATTTCTTCATTTCTCTTGCCTTGCCTCCCCTCCCCTCCCCTCTCCTCTCCTCTCCTCTCCTCTTCAAATACCCTCTTTACTACCTTGCAGAATCAGAACATCTAACCCCAAAGGCTGAATCCACTGGCCTGAGGAAGGTTCAGAGACTTTACTCTTTCTTCTTGCCTGTCTTGTTTTCAAAAGCACAGAAATATCAAGCTTATCATTTTGTTATAATTATTTATCTGACTATATCTTCATGACATAATTTCAAAAATAATCCTTAGGTACTTACATTTATAAGATTAATAACAGATGATATAAAGTATATTACAATTTTCATTTTAAATGAAGCATTCAAAATCTAAAGATTAATTATTTAGTTTTAATAATATCCTTTCCAGGTTTGGGAGAATCTTAATAATTTGAAGAGCTTTCTGTTAGGAAGAAAATAATTTAGAATTGCTAATATGTAATGAGGTTTAAAAGTCAGTACTAATTTAGAAAAGAAATCATTTCAAGTTGATTATTTAAAAAGAACAACCAAATACAAATGCTCACAAAATTTAAAAATACAATCTTTGTAAATAGTTTGTTTATTAGCCTCTTTCTTTACCATTCTTTTTTTTTAATATATTTTTTTAAGATTTTATTTATTTATCTTCAGAGGGGAAGGGAAGGAGAGAGGGAGAGAAATATCAATGTATGGTTGCTTCCTGTGCATTCCCTGCTGGGAACTGGCCTGCAACCCAGGCATGTGCCCTGACTGGGAATCGAACCGTGGTCTCTCGGTTCACAGGCCCACGCTTAATCCACTAAGCTACACTAGCCAGGGCTCTTTACCATTTCTTATGACAATTTCTAATAAAAGTTTTATATGGGGAAACAGGAGACCATTTGACCATTTCCCTAGAATGAATGTTCAATTTTTTTTCAATTTTTTCACTGATTCTTAGAGAAAGAGAGGTAGGGGGAGAGAGAGACAGAGAGAGGGGAAGAAAGGGAGACATCGATTTGTTGTTCTACTTACTTATTCACTCATCACAGTTGCTTCTTGTGTTTCCATGTGGATCCTGACCAGGGTGTAGCCGCGACCGTGGCGTATCGGGACGACGCTCTAACCGTCTGAGCTTCTCTGCCGCAGCCTCAGTTGTTGATATTTAAATTATTTTTCTCTAGCTTCCCAACTTCTTATTAGTGCCATAAATCTGTAAATTTTTAGGGTCATTTTCAACTTTGTAAACACCCCATTAGTTCCTTTTATTTCAGTATGTATATGCTGAAAGATTTTAGAGCATTTCAAATTTCAAATACTCGTTCATTTCATAACCATTTTTTCTTGCCTTATGGAGGTATATTCTGGGTTTAATGTTATCTTTGTTTATGTCACTATATTTTGCCAAATGAGCAAACAGTACATCTTTCTCTTTTTTAAATATATTTATTTGAATGAATTTATTGGGAAGTAATGAAGTTTTGCTTTTAGTAAGACCTAATGTAGGGGTGACGTTGGTCATAGCAAAAATAATATGTTCTGCAAAGACTGAAATATTTGCTCTTTTATCCTTTACAGAAAAAAAATGTGTCAGTCCCTATGTGATAAAATTTTTGTTATAATTATTTTGTGTCAAAATATTTTCTATTAATTTTATTGCCCATCCTGATATGTGTTTCTTGTTCCATTGATTTTGTATCTCAGTTTTCTCTTGGTGCTTTCATAAATAAATTTTATCTGATAAAAAAACCATAATCTTTATATAGGGCCTAATCAGGATTTTGACTTTTTCAATTTTTTAAAACAAATTCCATCTCCTTTAATAAAATAGTGTGTTTTAAATTTATAATTGCATATCCTACATCATCATGGGTAAGAGAACTTCTTTTTGATGAGGCATTGAACCAAATACTTTACTTGCAATTTTACAAGTAAAATTATCGAAAGTTATTGAAAGAATCCTCCACAACTACCTTCTGGCTCTGTGCATGAAACTTACCTAAAAACTTTCTTAATGATTACATTATTCGAGGAGACATATATATGACATAGCTTTTTATAAACATAATGATAAAAGATTCTAGATACATGATTAATAACCTTCTAGCCTCGGCATTCTTAATTTTGTCATTCTTTACTAAGAAAACTCCTTTTTATACCATTTCAAAGGGCCTTTATAAGAACACAGAGACTGAAAGTATTCAATAGATTTATTTTTATGCCTTCAGTAAAATGTTTTCCAATTTGGATGCTCCCGAGTTTTTTGAATGTTCCAGTATTCATTTTCACAGCACCTTTTCAAAAGAAATGCAAGCACATGCGTTTATTGTGACAAGATTCTGAGGAGGTGATTGATCTGTGTTGATAGTCTAAGATTATATTCAGTGGGATATGAAATTACTTCTATTGAATTTCTAGGGAGGGATGGCACAGATCAAAGGATTTTTCCGCTCTCAAGTTCCATTCCCACTAAGGCAGCATCTGTATAGAATAAGACGTCATGGTTAGTCAAAGCTATTTTGGATCTGAGTAATCAACAGTAGATAATAAAGGAAAAGAGTCATATTTTAAGTGGTCTTCTTGCTGCTCAAGAAGGTATAAAACCCAAAGACCAATATTGTTCAAGAATTAGAATCATGTAATGGAGTAGAAAGTTAACGTACTTGGGAAATACACGTGCATCCATCACTACCTGTGTCACTTGGGTAGTTGCTAAACTTCTCAAAGGAAGTATTCCATAGTTTCTAAGGGCAAGACTTCTGGTTTGTGTCCAAGATTCACCATTTACTGGATGTTGGATCTTCAGATAGTAACTGATTTGATTTTGTAGGTCAACTTTACTGGACTATGGGGTACCTAGTTATTTGGACAAATACTACTTGGGTGTTACTGCAAGAGGTTGTTTTTTGTTTTTTGTTTTTAAATCAAATTAACAGTTAAGTTGGTAAACTGAGTAAAGCAGGTTGCCCCTTTAATGAAAGCCTGGATGGAACACGGCTGAATCTCCTCCCAGGGAGACAGATGATCCCTCCCAGCGGGAATTGCGCTCAGCTGGCCTGCGTCTCCAGCCTGCCTGTCACCCTGCATGTCTTGAAACTTTCCAGTGCTATGATCAGTGAGCCAATTCCTCACAATAAATCTCCTTACAGACCTCTCCCTGGTCCTGTTTCTCTGAGGAACCCTGACTGGTACATTCACTTAAGCTAGTCTCATATTTAAAGAGAAGGTGATAGGGATACTTTCTTAGAGGATTGCTATATAGATAAAACAAGGTAAAACACAAAGTTTTGCATAAAACTGGCATTTGGTATTTAGTCAATAAATGCTACTAGCTATTATTTTTTTCCTCTTCTGGAAACTAGGGGTTAGTAACTTATTAATAGGTTTGTAAGTAAGGTGAAAAATTACATTTGTAATGAGCATAAAGCAATGTCTTGTGCATCATAAGTGACCATTATATTTCCTGTTGAACAAAAATCTTTATTTAACAACGTATTCCTTGCCCCTCCCTCCGAAGTGGCTGTCGAACGTGTTAAAGGTGGAGTTGGAGATTTGTCTTTTAATTTTCCATGCCTAGTACAGCACCTGAACCAAAGCTAACAAATACGGAATGAACAACCGTCTCAGCTCTGAAATTAAAATCAGCACACGGGAGAAAATTGTTGTGGAAAAAGTTTCCTGCAAGATACAAAAGCATGATGAATAAGCTATCATAAATCCTAATCAGACCCAGAGCTTGGGAATGTGAAGTGAAATGTAAATAGTTGCATGGATATGACTGCCTGACCATTTGGTTTGGTGTCAATTGAAATGAATAACCCGCTCAGAGGCAGTTTCGAGGCCTGGGACAATGTATCTCTTCTTTAGTTTATAATAGCAAAAGCTCCATAGTCCTACTATTTACCGTGATTGGAAACCATAAGAATGATCAATGTCATTTTGCAGAGAAGGGCTCGTTATTAGCAGTAGCGAGTCCATCTGCCCGGGGCCTTGTTGCACGAGGTCATAAACGTGGAGATGTAGGTGAAAGGGCAGTGGGGCACGCTGTGCGCTGTTTCTAGTTTCTGCCGATAGCTTTATAGGACCCACTACTATTATGACCCAGCCATGTAGTCTGTAGTACGTGCTTTTCAGATAAAATGAACCTTATTCATGTGTTTTTTTTTATTATTTTATTATTTTATTATTTTTTTATTTTTTTAAAAGATTTTATTTGTTTATCTTTAGAGGGGAAGGGAAGGAAAGAGGGAGAGAAATATCAATGTATGGTTGCCTCTCATGGGCCCCCTGCTGGGACCTGGCCCGCAACCCAGGCATGCGCCCTGACTGGGAATCGAACCGTGATCTTTTGGTTCGCAGGCCCGCGCTCAATCCACTGAGCTACACCAGCCAGGGTCATGTGTTTTTTTTTTAATTGCTTCATAGTTAGCAAGAGGCTTTGCCATCTTATTTCCTGCTTTGAAGTTTTACTTCTTGTATGTATATGCCTTTGCCGTAAAATTTCATCAATATATCATCTAACACACAGTGATGCCTTCTGGTGTTTAATACAATGGTGTTTAGGGTGACTGTTATTTTTTCCCTAAAATTAGGATGTCACATTGAATGGACACACAGTAGGCTTGCTCATTTTGCATTTTGAAACATGTGCTTTGCTGGAGTAGCGGGAATGTGTCCAATATAATGGAAATGCTTACCCTCATGGCTTATTAAACCCAGAGAGAGGGCATAGATGAAAAATAATTTTGCATATGTTTTCATATGAAAGAGGCAAAAAAGGATATATGTGTGAGGGGAAAGGAAGGCATAGTTCTTTCCATAAAAATTCCTACATCGGAAAGAGAATTGTTTAATCAGTCAGGAACTTGACAATGGAACCCCCACTATTAGAGAAGCTAATTTCCTGTTATAATGGAAGGGTCTAGGGAACTTTAAAACAGTTTCCCCAAATCTCTGTCTTGTCTCTTCACATTGGCTCCTTGTACCAAGTGTCTTAAGTTTAATTGATCTACGTTTTCTTTTCCAATGTGTATGTTACTGCTCACAAGAAAAATCCTCTATTAAAATGTCAAAAAGTCAGTTTTCTTCTAAAATTTAAGACTATCACTGTACAACTTTAATTCACTTGAACTTAGTAGATCATGGGGAATACTGGTCTAGCTTTACTCTCTTCATCCGCAGATTGTTCCAGAAACACTTATTGAATAGTCCATTATATTATCGATGATTGGCGGCACCGTCTCTGTCTGAAACCACACAGACTTCTCTGATGCCAGCCCAAGGAGTGGGGGAACAGCTGCCAACCTTTCCTAGAAGGAAATGAAGTGAGGATTTTAAGTATCTCGGTGGTTAACCTTCATTGAGAATTCTTCTGTTTTTGTGGGCGGTGACCTTTGACATATTATGCGACCTTATTTGCCATCTGAATGGTGTGACTCCTTCTCTGACAAAATAAATACAGGGCCCCACTTGCACAAAATTGTTAATATAGTTTTAGTCTTATCTATTACCTTTGTCATTGGCCCCCTGCTGTGTTCTCCTAACTCAGTCTGACCTTCTTTCAGCTCCAGATTACTCGGCACTGTTGCCAAAAGGGATTTCCTTTTAGTGGCTGGTAAAATTCACCTGTTTTTTTCCTAAATCTTACGCATGTCCAAGAAGACTTAACTCACTTTATTCACCTAACTATAGGATTTCCTTCAAAAGCTATTGATAACTTTCTTGGTATCAAGTTTTATATGCCACTCACAAAGTGTCTGAAAAAGTTAGAATCACTCAGTGCCCTACTAACATGGAATCAGGAGAGATACTGGGGAAAAAAACCCTTATTTTCCAATTAACAAGGCAATTTTGAATATAAACAGCCTATCAAATGTATTATAAAAGTGTACATTTTAGGATGACCCTAGAAATAATTCTTTCAAAGCATTTTACGTTTTGCCTTCCAAGGCATTATTTCTTCCATATTCTTTGCTGAAAGAGATCCATGGAAATTAGAATGATTCGATTGCATCAGATATTAATTTTGTTTCGGTTTCATTTTATGTCAGCAGTTTAGTTTATGTAGTGTAGAATCCGAGAGATACAGCTAATGGAGATTCATCAACACATAGCCTGTGGCAGTTGACGTGAATACTCGATATTAGCTATATTAGTCATCCCAGTAAAGAGTAGTCAAAAGATTGGGAATTCACAAATGACAGAAGACTGCTCACGATTGGTAGGTTTCTATCCCGTCTTATTAAGTGGATGTCTTTCTTTCCCCAAGCAGTAAATGCAATTAAATCTGAAAAAAAATTGTTGCAAGTATGCCCAAAGCTATGGACTAAACGTGCATCGGTATGACTTTACAATTTTCCAGGCCACGGGAAAGGAAGTAAGGTATGTTGCTCGCACAGCCAGGGAAGGGCAGAGCGATGGTATCAATGGTGTCCTTGTAGCAGACAGTGAAAGATTCTTTGAGGGCTGCAGAACATGGCTCAGGCAGAAGTAGAACAATTAATAATGAATTGATAGATGTATATGTTTGTGCACAAGACCATTCACACAGTATTTTATATATTTTAGATTTCATGAAACATTCCAGAGTGATTTGGATACACAGAACTTAGACACAGCCATTAGAATCTAGCCCGAAGGTAACAGACAGTTTTACTGCATAAACACGGTTTTGAAGTTGGCTTCTGCCACACGGTACTGTCGGAGAACGGGAGCAGCCGCACGCCACTAGCGTTTACTGTGTCTCTGACATGCGCCAGAGGAGTCTTACACAGCTCCCTCGTTAAGGTGCCGCTAGCTTTCTGTGGAGTTGGGATAACTGAGAAACGATGTTTGATCTCTCTCCAGAACTGCAAGCAGGAATCATCCAGAAGGATGAAGCGGCGAGCAAAAGCTGTTTGAAGACCTGTGTTTGTTCCCAACTGTCATGTGTAAATCACAGAGGAGAATGGCACGTCCAGATGTTTTTGTTCTCTGCTGGTGCTTTAGTTTTTCTTCACAGAACATTTTCCTCTATTTTAAGTTATTACTTCAGTTATTGTTGTCTGACTCATACATCCTCAGTCTTTAGGCTGTTATACAGCACGTAATAGGTGTTCAGTTAAAATTAACAGAATGAAGGAAATATAAAAACTCCTCATCAGTAGACCTTATATATAAGGTCAAGTTTAGAAATCCTCTCCTCGTTACTTTCCTGTGCCTTTCCCCAAGACTTTACTACAGTTCTTTGAATCACAATAGCATCGAAAGCGAGAAGGGACTCAGATCTGTCTCTCATTGCAATGACTCTGCTCAACACAAGATGTCAAATTCACGGTCATGACAACAAAGAACGCTATTGAGAACTACCACTGGACTTGATTTCCAGGCTGGGCGTACACAGGGAGGTCACTGTTCAATCACTACTAACATCAGGAAAATTCCTCCATGCAGGAAAATGAACTATTATTCTTCTAAACTCTCAGTTTAGTGAGTACCTCAGTCTAGTTATTAGAATTTCAGCCAACCCCAGGCTAAGTATCTCCGAGATTGAAACTGCTATAATTTTTTTATTTTTTTGCTTTTCATGACCATGTCACATTGAGTAACCCGGTCACAGCCATGCTGAGTATGGGGGCCCCCTCTTACTCTTGACCTCCAGGCGTGAGAGGGTAACCATCAGGTGCCGCAGAGCATCGGTCGACAGCATGCTCTGGGCACCTCCAGCCACTGCTTTTGAATTCTTTGTCCTTTTTAAATGGGCAGGCCTCACGCACTCATTCTCTGGGTGTTGCATTGAGGATGATTGGTTTTCTCCACTATTATTTTAGACAATTACATTTATCATGAGAAATTAATCCTTGAGGGACCAATGATGCATGCCTCCCTCCCGCCCACAGGAACAAAGCTATTACTCATTTGCCACTTGACAGTAGTGACCTGTGAACCCATTTATATTCTCGTTCCCTTGCTGGTCGTGGCATGTACACATGGGGTTCGTTGGCTGGTAGTGACCCCTACAGGTGCAGCGACAGAGTCTCAGGGGGCATTGTAGGTGCCACAGTGAATGTGACCGCCAGCAAACCTGTAGGAACCTAAATAACCTCTGCTGAGGTGATGTGCCTACCTACGTGCAGTGAACTGGGAGACCTCTGTGATATGGAGTTGAGTGGTAAAGACAGAACATAGAAACCTAGAGAACTCTCAGGAGACGGGCTTGTTGTTGGAACTTTCCTATTTTCTCTCCAAGGGGACGTTTCTTTCCTCTGGACACCCCACACCCTGGATGCAGTAGAGGTGGTTTCAGTAACATTTAACAGCAAGTTCCAGTGGCTGCCTCTGCCTCCCATTCCGCTGTGCTCTGTGAGATGCCACGTGACCCCTCTCCCTGGGGATTTTAACGAGCAGTGGGAATGCACATCATGAGTAATGGTGGAGTGACAGGCAGCTGATGTTGTTAAACTAGGAAATGATGGGAATGCTGAGCCTCGCTGTGGGTGCTGGGAGGAGAGAAAGTCGCTGTTTTTCAGGTTCTCGCCTCTGTTAGGAAGTTACAGGGTGATCTCATCCTCCGAAAGTGAAAAATGAATCATTCTCTGGGGGACGGGCTAAATTTGACTCCTGAAATCACCCTGGTGCCTGGAGTGACCGCCTCTGACGCTGCCACAGACTTGGAGTGACCAGGGCACCGGTTGAGCTCATGCAGAAACTCAGGCGGGCAAACAGCAGTGGGCGCTGTCTCGCTCGGCGTGTGCAATGACCACACAGTTGGGAAGCGCTTCCTTATGCAACCTGCCTCGGTAACTCTAAATGCTGTATTTCTCTTACTTAGGTTTTATAAATTATTCATTCGGTGTAATTTATCTGTGAACATGAATGTGACCCTTACTTTTGTGAGATTCTTGAGGACAGTGATATCCTGTCTTATTTCTTTTCTATGTTCCAGTGCGTAGTGCAGGGTCCCCCAAGTGATAGATTTTTAGTGAGTAAAATACTATTGAATAAATGAAGGACTGAATAGTATAGAGCTGTGTTGGTGGGCTTTTCTTTTTCTTTAATGTTTCCTGTTACGACTGAAGACCCTAGTCCTGCAAATACGCCTGTCATCCCGAGCTTGTATCTGAGTCCAGAAACCTCCTGCTAACTATGCCAGAAATGCTTGAGACTGTGTGGGCTTGAAGGTTTTAAAGGTTACCCATAATCTAGTTTGCAGTCAGCTGCATTGGGTACAAATGAAGATGAGTTAAGAGACAAAAGACCACAGTGAAGTGAATGCTATCATGATGGAATGTGCAATGAAGAGCATCTCACAAGTAATGGAGTTCAGGGTTTCAGACCCGCTTCCAACTGTCCTCCCTCGATCAGTCCTGGGTATTGTGACGAAAGGCAGGGATATTACTCTGAGCATGAAAAGGCTGAGCATGAAAGCCGCATCTAACCTTAGCTTTCAAGAGAAACCGAGTGAGCACACATACGCAGGGGTGCTCGGTGTGGGAGGGACCCCCAGGCAGGGCACAGGTGTGATACCTCCCCAAAGGGGTCTCGGGGAGGAAGTCTTTGGAAGAAGCCGTTTGGCTACCACAGAAAAAAGTCTGCTTCAACATAAGGGACGCAAATGATATAAAAGTTTTAATTTTCTAAGTTTTATCTATTTTTATTTTAATTTAATTTTCTGACTATGAGTCATATACTCACTTGTAACTTTCCTTGTTCAAAAAGCAATTTGTTATCCCAAATTGTGTGTACCTGCTCTTGCATAAGATGATGGAATTTATACCAGCGTTAGAAAATTTTTGTTAGAGGAAAGAAAAATGCCTTAAGTGTTTATTCACTTAACTTTCTGATTTTCCCAAGATGCTTCAAGTACCATGGTCTAGTTTTTGCCTCACTGTTATTTCTGAATCTCATAGAGTAGATTAACATTGAATTCCCTTTTAACCTGCTTAGTTTAGAGAATTAAAGGCAGTGTCTCAAACAATGATGCAGTTAATTTAGATTTCTTGCGAACCCAGTATGTCGTGCCTGCATATATTCAGCCAGGTTTGAAACAGGGTAGGTAAATATAAACATCATCAAATGAGGTGTCACATGGTTGAAAAACTGATTTGGTGTTTGTTTAATATTTATGTAGGTTTTTAAAATTTTCTCCTATTGTCCTGAGGCATCACTGAGCAATTAAAGCATTGCCCTGGACATTGCACAGCTTATGAAACCCGAATCGCTCTACACAGCAGGATTCTGATTTGCAAAGAAGCAATCTGAAAGCTCATCTTCCCAGGCGGGGAGACACCGGTTAATTTATTTCACTGTATTAGGCAAGACAGGATAATGTCTTATGTTGAACGGTTGCCTGTTGGAAGATTAGACGGTTCAGAGGAAGAGGGCTCTGAACAACCAGCCATCCCACCGCACTGATCGCCGGCAGTAGGGGCTGCAAATGAAGAGATCCATGATGCTCGTCTTGATTTATTAAGGTCCGTGTGTGAAATTCAAATCAATTGGAAACTCTCTCCGCAGCCTCAGCCCACTATTCCAGAATTAAAATAACTCCATAGTGGTTTTCTTGTGAATACTATCATCTCAGTCAAGACCAAACCTTAGTGAATATTTATAAAAGACTGGAACTCACTGTAAAATGTTACTAAAACAGCCAAAATGGCTTACCATTGTCATTTCACTGAATGAAGTCGTCTGTTTGGGCAAAAGAACAGCATGCAGTGAAGCTTTCTGTGGGTGTGCCTTTAAAACTGTTTTCTTTACATTTAATCCCCAGGTGTATTAATGGAAGATGGTAAAACCCTAAGAAGTGTGCTGAGAGTGGCTTTTTAATACCCAGACCAGATCAGTTTCTGAGCTACAGCCTTGGCTGTCAACTTGCACTAAACTGATTAGTTCATGTTAAGATAAACCAGATGATCATCTTCAGTGTTAATGTATGTTGTTAAATCTGGAACTCAACTCTGAGGAAATTTTTTTTCTCTATGAGTTTAGAAATAGTTTGGAGCAAGTTTTCAATTTTTAAACAAATATTTGCTGTATCTCCTTTTCATGTACGTCAGGGTCCACAGACCCTATAAAAGACCAGATGTGAAAACTGGAGGCTTTACAGCCAAACGGTCAGTCTCTGTCTCAGTACTCGACTCTGGCGTTGTGGCGTGGGAGAGAGCATTCCAATACCCGAACAAACAGAGATGATGGTGTTGCAAAAACTATTATTTACAAAAACCAGGGACTGGCCAGATTCGGTCTGGGGGCCACACTTGCTAAGTCCCAATGTACAGCATTGCGTGAAGAGCTATTCAGGAGATAAAGTTACACAAGTTATATTGTGCTCACCCAAACTTGGTTTAGAGCACAGGTGGCAAACACAAGGCCCTCGGGCCGAATCCAGCCCTCCACCTTGTTTTATCCTTGTTTCTACCCAGCAGCAGCGCTGAGCTCTCGCTTAACTGTTAAGGAGTAGTTACGTTTGTACGGCCCTAAAATTACATTTGCCCCTTTGAAGGCAGCCATGGGGCTGATGTGGCACCTGGTGAAAATGAGTTTGACACCCCTGGTTTAGAGGGATAGTGATGAAGAAACAATTAGAAAGAGGATGCAGACAGGTGATATGTCTATCAGGTAACCCACACCTTTAAGTACAAATCAGGTGACCTTTGCATGACTACACACATGGCAATGGCTTTGAACACATTCTACTAAACCAACAAGAATTTAGGTCTTCCAGGCGTCACCTCCAAAATATTTTCATGGTTGTTCCCAGGTAACTACGTGGTTTGCTGGCTTGTCCTGGCGCTCACACGCCTCCTCTGCTAATGGAGTGGAAGGACAGGTCACCTTCTGGGGGGGACTCCACAAAGTCTGCTCCCCATGGCGCCTCCTTGAGCCACTCGTGTTGGGGCTGTCGATGGAGGCAGAGATCTCTGTCATTAGTCCCGAGCAAGATGTCTGTGCTAAGCCTCAACAGTCTTTCTCTTACTCCTTCCAGCTTTAGTGCAGCCTGCACAGAGGTGGGCAGGAAAAGTATTTCACTGACTCAGGAGGGAGGCCTGCACAGCTATTTCACGTCTGTTCCCACGCTTATGTGCAGGCGTATGGACATCTTCTGCCAGAGGGCATCCGTGGTGCCCCAGGGGCCTCACTGTGCCCGGAAAGCCCTGGCTCTCCGGCTCAGGCTGCCTCACATGGCGTTTGGTTCATCAGTCCGGACACCTTCAGTATCTTCTTCTGCAGTCTTGTCTCGGAGTGGGGCTCTCTCATTCATCTGGCAAGTATCTATCTTTGAGCCACCTCGAAGGCTTCAGCCACAGTCACTGCTCCCACCGAGGACACATCCTGAGGCCCCATCAGGTGCACGCAGATGTGTGTGGGGGTGGGGGTGGGGGCCGCAGGCGTCCAGGTCTGCAGTGCAGCTGTGTTCAGGAAGGGACAACGCCCGATTGCTCACCAGCGGGGCTGGAGCCCAGATGAACCCGGACGCAGATGGGAACAGACGAACCTTTGTTGTGCTCTTCTTGCCTCAGCAACCGGGCACTCGGGACCGAGCCCCGCCTAAACCCATCAGGTGCTGAATAGTGTGAACGAGTATCGTATGGACAGTTAAAAAGTCCTGGGTGTTTTGTTCATCTGAGTCCATACTGGAGTGAAATCACATGGTACTTGTCTTGCTCTGACTGGCTTGTTTCACTTAGTGTAATGCTCTGCAGATCCGTCCATGCTGTTGCAAAAGGTTAGATTCCCTTTTTTTTTTGGCAGCCAACTACTATTCCATTGTGTGAATGTACCACAGCTTTTTATCAGCTCATCTACTGATGGGCACATGGGCTGCTTCCACATCTTGGCGGTTGTAAATGACGCTGCAATGAACACAGAGGGGCATATATTCTTTCAAATTAGTGTGTTGGGGTTGTTCGGATATATTACCAGAAGAGGGGCCGCTGGGTCAAAAGGCAGTTTCATAAGCCAATCAGAAAAAGACAAGTACCATGTGGTCTCACTCAATTGTGGATCTAATGAACAAAATAAACTGACAAGCAAAACAGACTCACCGAGAACACACTGACAGCTGTCAGAGGGGAGAGTGGTTGTGGGGGGCCTGGGTGAAAAAGGTGAAGGGATTAAGCAACAACAAAACCAATTCCCCCCCCCCCGAACAACTCATAGACACAGACAAAAGTATGGCGATTATCAGAGGGGAAGGGGGTGGGGCAGGTAGAAGAAGAAGGTAAAGGGGGATAAATGGCAATGGAAGGAGACTAGACTTGGGGTGGTGAACACACAGTATGATATGCCGATGACATACAGAACTGTACCCCTGAAACCTATATAATTTTATTAACCAATGTCACCTCAATAAATTCAACTTTAAAAAGTTCTGGGTAATTCAAAGGAAAAACAACCTACTGTCCCACAACACACGGTATCTGAAAAATATGTCATTACCTGGAGATAAAGCACAGACACCGCACTTGAAGGAAACGGGCATTCAGTAGAATGTATGTGGACTGTGCTCCAGGTAAGAAGCCCGCAGCAGCCCTCGCTCCGAGGCCGAAGGGAATGAGAAAACGCTCCGTGATCGTGTGCAATTGGTGTTTAATGGTCATGTGTGGTGTGTCACATACCTTGCTAAATGCTTTTACGTCACGTCTCATTTCATTTACCGCTCGTTACAACCCTACGTATAATAAATTCTTTAATAACTTTAACGTGATTGTGATTCACGCAAAAAAAGCTTAATATTAGCTAACCATCAAGTGAACAATTACTGTGTGTCAGTTTCCGTTTGCTAAAACTTCAAAGGAAGCCTTCAGATGTAGCATTGTCATTCCAATTTTATAGATGGAGAAATTGTGGATCAAAAGGACCCCGACTAGCAAACGGCAGGGCCCACGCGGAAGTGCAGGGGTATCCGTTCCGGGCACCTCTCGCCCTTGGTGCCGCTGAGTGAGCCCCATCCCCTTAGCCCAGCAGCCTCGTGAAATGAGGAGGGTGCTGTCTACATGATGCTGGGATGGATAAAAGGCTTCTCGTGCCTTTATTCGCCAGAAAAGTCTGATGGTTGCCACCAACCACGTAGGGCTATTTTTGAGGCTGGTTCCCCCTTTAACTTTGTAATGATTGCTAGTATGGATTGTAAACTAATTAAATGCAATGTACAGATGCTGTATCATGGCCTTGTACAGATGAAACCTATATAATCTTATTAACCAATGTCACCCCAATAAATTTAGTAGAAGAAGCAACCTCAAGTGACCCTTCTAACAAGAGCTTCTGCCACATCTGTACTAGTCATTTAGGCAATTGAAGGAGAGGCAACATTAAAAGAGCATGTGTTGGAAAATGCATGAGGTTTAAAATGCATTCCTCTAGCTATAACATCAGATTAGATGTGGGAAAAGTTTTTTGGAATTAAATGAGAGCATTAGATAAATAGCTAAATATACCATTTTGCCTTTACCTTGCATTTTCTCAGATTCATCTATCCATCATCTGTGTCTTAGGTGTTTGAGAACGAGAATAGCACCTTTCATTGTTTCTTCATGAGTGGGCAGTGTGGGTATAGATCATTTCCATTATCACTGAAAGTTCTCTTGGCTATTGGCCATTGGCGGTCTATAGTGTAAGTTTTCACATGCATTTATTTCCAGTCAAGAGCTAGTAAGTGCAGTGTAAAGCCATCACAGAAGTACTTACTTCCAGTATAATGTAAACACATCAGACTATTATTTTGAAGTGCCAGGGCACACATTAAGAGTCCCCAGCCTTCTGAGATAGATCTTTCAGGGTTTTTAGAGATACAGGGCTTAAGAAATAGAAGTTCAACTACAAAATTAAAAGATATGTCATAACTAGCAGAGAAACAAAAATAACATTAACATCAACAAAACTCAGAGAAGGGTGGGGGATACATGAAGGACCAGAGAGTAAGTGAACTAACTTCCTTACCCATCATGGCACAAAGTCACGCATTCACTATCTAGGTCAGTGGGATTGAGATATGAAACTTATATAGTTACTTAGTGTTCTGGGCGCAAGAAGCAGAAAATAGAAAACCCAAACCCTTCAAATAGGATTTAAAATATGGTGCCAAGTTTGCTGGAGGTTCATTAGCTCAAGTGATGAATTAACATAAAAACTACAAAGGCAAAGAGACAGGAAAGAGAAAATGAGTATTTATGACTCCCTGTACAGCTTGTGAAGAGAAATGAGTAAAGAGTAATACTTAATTATACTTCTTTAAGCTTGACTAAGCGTTGACGCGCACACACACGCAGACACATATCTAGGACAAAAGGAAGGGGAGATATCAAATACCACTGATGACGGTCCACAGCTGGCAGGCCCGTCGAATGAGTAACACAGAGGATGCACACAAATACAGGAGGGTACCAACAGGTGAGCGTCCAGGAGAGAATGAAAAGCATACAATTCAGGAGCGATCGTACACGAGGTGACTCTCAGGAAAGGTTTACTACTTTGGATGACATCATTGCCCATGCCGTCACACGTGACCTGTAGCACCGGAGTGAGAAAGATGGTGACAGACCCCGTGTTGACACCGAGGCTCAGGTTGTTGAGTGCCCAGCATGGGATAGTAAGTTAGCTCTTCCATTTTATTAGAAATTTTCATAACCTCTTACGTAATTTGAATTGTGGAATTAGCTGTTTAAGTGGGATAGTCTCATGGACACTGTCTTTAGGTTCTTGAGCCTTTTAATGGACTCACGTGTGTATTTTGGTGAGCAGATGAGGCCGCAGACTGTCAGACTCACTGCACTCTGGCTGGCTAGAGTTCCGGGCCGTCCAAAGCTCAGTGAGGGTCCCTGTCAAATTGTGTGGGTTGATGTGGAAGAGAGATAAGTAAGTAAAACTCTAGTAGAGAGATTTGTGTGGTATCACACACACCGGGCTTTTTTTTCTTTAAGAGGGACTTAGCACTGTGCAAAGAAATTGAATTTTTTGAAAAGATAAGACTTAAATGACTTAGAGCATTGAAGCAAAAAGTACCTTCTCCTTGAAGTTTCTCCGTATGGACTAATACCCCAGACCAGCCGTGGTTAGGAGCCTTTGTAGTTAACCAAACTGTTAATTTCTGTTTTACCCTTTCCAGCTAAGGTATTTAGGATCTTCTTTGAAAGTATGAGGGAATTTGATTTTTTTAAAAAAGAATGTAATTATTTCTGCCATACCAAAACAGATCTGTTCCACAAGGTGTTTGTCATTTTGCCACTCCGCTAGAAGTGATGCTGACGGTCCAGTGTTTGATGACTAAACGGCAGGGTCCAGGGACCCTGCGAATGCGGGCTGATTGTCACCAGCAAAGGCACCTCTCCAAGGAGACCTGGGAATCTCGTCCTGTCCCCAGCGATGTGGTTTCCAAGGGTCGGAAGGACTCCATCGGTGGAGGTTTGGTTAGGTGTCTTCTAAGTCTCTCCGGCCATACATGTGCTTCTATAGCTGTCTACGCTCCAACATAGTGAGCATTGGGGGTATTCCCTGGTTACCAGTTTCCTTATCCATAAAGTAATGATTCCAGGCTACATGGTCTTGAAAGTTTTTTTTTTCTAAGTAAACATCTAAGGCACTGTAATTCTACCTTCATCCTTGGAAACACATTTACAAAAGGAATTAAAAGGGGTGGTTTTCAGTCTTCACGGTGTACAATAGGCATAGACAGTTAATCCCCCACTTACTGTCTCACTGCATGCATAGTCATTGAATCAGCACTACGTGCTGACCTCTGAAGACCCAAAAATAAATAAGAAAAGGTCCAGCCTTTCAACTAGCTCTCAGTCTACTTGGAAAAATAAATAAGGAAAGATCAACTACACTAAAGTATGAAAGCAAGAGAGTGAATAAAATGTCACAGTAAGAAATGGAGGGGATATAGCCTTAAAAACGTGGAGAGTTTGGCGAAAGTTAATTTGTGTTTTAGATACTCCCGTTGGAAGGGTTCTGAAGATCTATTGATTTTCTATTTGCTTTTCTGGACTCAGACAAAACATTAATACCCATCCATTCCGATGCCTGTGTTTTGCAAACGAGGACCCAGAAGGCTGAGGCACTGAGTGGCTTCCCCAGATGTATCCACGGTGCCAGTGGCAAAGCCTCGCAGGTCTCTGAGTGTCTTGGTCTCCCCATTGCCTCCCCTCCAAGTGCCGGCCAGCCTGTTTAGAATATTTAAACCCCCCGTTCTTTCCCACGCCCAGTTTCCTGTCAGCTTCTTTGCCTTTTCTTACACTGGATAGCCTACCCACACGGGCACTTTCACGGGTTCAGCTAAGGTCATCGCCTGCCCCCCAGGAATTTGTTCGGTTGACTCCCCACCATTCAGATGTCATCTCAGTGTGTCCCCTAAGGGAGGGCTCCGTTGTCTCTCAAACTCGCCCTTGCCCCACCTTGCATTCCCATCATTGCCCTTGGTGTTTTTCGTGGCCATTGAGTCTGTGTGAAATGATTTGTTTATCATCTGTGTTCTTCCTCTTGAAACTCGCTCCCTGCAAGCAAGGGTACTGACTCTCCCCTTTCCCACTGCATGAATCTCCAACGCTTTGAGCAGTGTCAGCCCCGGATAAGTCTCAATGATTACTTGTGGAAGGCATAAGGAATTCTGGTGCCGGTAGATTGCACAGAGCATCAGTTAAATGAGATCGGTATGATGATTTGAGGACACTGAGGAAGATCTATTTGTACAAGTGGGGGAAAGGACCGTGTTTGCTGAAATCTCTGTCTTACTGACTCCTTAGTGTAACACTTTGAAGGACAATAGTGAAACGTAAATCACGTAAAGAAGATGTAGTGTTTTCATGTTCCTGGTGTGTCTAAAATAGTTTAACCGAAATCATAAAATGTCACCTCTCTCCAGCGGGTACGCTAAGGCTGCTTCTTCCAGAGGTTTGAAGCAGGGGATACTGCCCTTGGACAGAAAAGACCTAGAGCAAAGTTTCTGGAGGATAAAAACTTTGAAGTAGCCCTGCCTGGTGTGGCTCAGTGGATTGAGTGCTGGCCTGCAAACCAAAGGGTCGCTGGTTCGATTCCCTGTTGGGCACATGGCTAGGTTGTGGGCCAGGTCCTGGTAGGACGGCGTACAAAAGGCAACCACACATTGATGTTTCTCTCCCTCTCTTTCTCCCACCTTTCCTCTCTGTCAAAAAACAAACAAACAAACACCTTTGAAACAGAAGAAGCAAGAGCTGACCAAAGAAGACGAAAAGGAGAAGGCAGGAAGATCCATGGGAAGCATGGGAAGTGGGGGCTGTTGGTGGCGGGGAGACTGTGTAATGTGTCTTAGTCAAGAAGGCCAAGGGCAAGGTTAAGAGGGATTTCAAAAGGAAGCAAGTGATCCGTGCTGCGGAAAAGTTACGGGAGATAAGGACTAGTCGTATCCTTCATAGTTGGCAGCAGATGTACATTGGCAACTGTTCTTGGCTAGTTCATGCAAGTTGCTGTAACAGGTGAATCCCTGGATGGCAGTGGTTCGCACAGCGGAAATGTGCTTCTCAGTCACGGGGCAGGCGGAAGCAGGTGTGGTTGGTCGGCAGGTGGCTTTCCCTGCGGTGACTCACAGACCAGATTCTTTCCTCTTTGGGCCCCATCCGACCACAGTAGGACCCAGACTCCTCTGCGCTGAGTTTGGAAAACGGGATAAAAGGAGGCATAACTAACTGCTTTTTTAAGCTCCTTAGAAATGACACTTGTCACTTCTGCTCACAGTCCCTTGGCAGAGAACACAAGGCCCCATGTCTGTGCTGGGAAGCAGGACATGCGGCCCAGGGATGGGCAGCTATGAGGAGGGGGAGGCCCAGGTGACCAGGGCTTCCAGAGTGGTGCGGAAATCTGCAGTGGGGCCATCTCCATTTCACACCCACTGGCTGCGCATTTGGAAAGCAGGGCTACCTGATACGTTATGCCTGTTCTCACACAAAGTTCTAATTTCCTGGAGGAGGTAAGACATACACAAATTATGGTAATTCAGAGCTATTTCTCATTTATTCATGTAAATTTTGTGATAGGAAAATAGATGAGAATGGTGGGGAATGTGTCGCTGTGTATGGCTCAACCAGTACAAATGTAGACTCTTTTCATTGATGTATCTTATCTGCCTATTTTCAGATGACAAGCAATTGCATGAGATATCCCCGTTTCCACATTAAAGGCTCTTGCCAACTGGGTTAAAACACGCATATATGCATTTATCGTGGTGTACAATGTGACCCCTTCAAAATTGAGTGTAGTGCATGTCACTAAAATCTTACATCCTTTATTTTGTATTCTGCTTTGTAATCTCTCTTGAAGCATATTTCATTTTCTTTACTGGATAAACCATTTGTGCTCGCCTTAGAATACTCAATAATAGGAATTATTATCTCAGTAGAGTTGGGGTGGAGGAAGAGCTGGGCAGGAGTCACAGTTTTATAAATTGTTGAGTTAAGAATTAAACTTTAGAAGAGTATATGCCTGAAAAAGGCTTAAAGCAAAACCACTAGACTTAACCCTACTATTTCTACTTCAAATGAAGTAGGTGAACATGATGTAAATCAAAAGTTGGCCAATGTTTTCTCGGAAAGGGCTGGACAGTATTTTAGGATTTGCAGGTTACCATCTCTGCCTCCAGTGCTCAGTTTTGTCATTGTAGCATGTAAAATCCTCGCTTTAGAGCTAATTTGGGTAAGTTTTATTTTAAAATATGTGAGCTAAAACATGTTAACTACTACAGCCTACATGTTCATTTAGGATAGAAATTAATAAAGTATATGTTCCGTATATACATAAAATTTGAGATGGTGGTGTGTACTATCAAATTTTAATGTAAAAATTAAGTCCCCCTTTTTTTGAGCTATTTAAATGAATGGAACTGTAAGAAATCATCCCAGGTCAGTTTGGAGGGGAAGAAACTCTCAATTCTACTCACGCCCGGTACTCAGTGAAGGCCTTAATGCTCAATTAGGCATTGAGTAGCCAGCAGGTCGAGACGTGTACACGTATTGGCAAGTGTGCAGACCAAGAGGGAGCGACAGTGCCGTGAGTCAGACCTCTCCCGGTCCCTTTCCGACGCCAGGAGCTCAATCACCATGGGCAATGGACCATAAGATACTCAGGTGTCTTCTGCTTGGCTTCATGCTTGATACTGCTGATCAGACACAGCGTTTCATTTCCAATATCACAGACGACAGAGTAAAATGCAGCGTGTGTCGCCGCAAATGTCACAAGGTCCCGGAAAGAAAACACAGCTCTACCTCTGTGTTTAGATTAACGGCAATGGAAAATAAATGCCCATCTCCAATTCTTGGATCTTGTTTAAGTTTTATATGTTTGGTATCATCCACACGTAGCCAGGGATGTTTGCCTAAGCTACAAAAAGAGAAGACAAATAGAGACCCAGAAAAGATTTTGGCGTAATGGTTTATGAGTGCAATTTTTAAACCACGATACTAAAGGTGCACTGCTAACATCATGTACATTGATAGTTTTATTTGATAATTATCCACTTGCAGTAACAGATTGATAAGCTGTCACAACAGTACAACTTCACCCTTCCAGCCTTCTCGACTCTAATTATTAATAGTCGTTTCTGAGACAAAAGTCTCTAGATGTGGTTTTACTTTTTTTTT
Organism: Trachops cirrhosus; assembly: GCA_028533065.1. Classification (NCBI taxonomy): domain Eukaryota; kingdom Metazoa; phylum Chordata; class Mammalia; order Chiroptera; family Phyllostomidae; genus Trachops; species Trachops cirrhosus. The sequence continues at coordinate 78,680,970 of CM052549.1, forward strand.
TCTGTTGAATCAAGATGGGACTTTGAAGGCTGGGGAATGATGCATTCATGTCTTACTTTTCATAAACTCTGACATTTTACTTACCGTCTTACCTACAGGAAGAGTGCCAGTGTATCTCCCCCAGTACTCTGCCCGGGAAGTTTAGCGTATTGTGCGATCTGTACCTAAGAGAAACTACAAAATTTTACAGACCAGAGGAAAAAAAAACCTAAACAAATGCAATAATTGACACAATGGAAGAATTATGAAAGCATTAATGCATTGATTCCTGAATCCCCCCCACTCCCACCCCACAAATGCCTCAGAAACTCGAACTCTCTTTTGTATCACATTTGAATTTCCCTTTTTTCTAGAAAGACCAGAGAATGTGAAGGTATGTCCATGATAGGCATAGTCGGCAAGGGTTATGTCCTTTGACGAGTTGGCCAAACATGGGCATGTCAACCTGGGCCCTTGTGCTCAGCCTGTTCCAGTGTCTTCTCTTCCTTGGAGCACTAATTATGAATAGCACACTTTCCCACTTTGCAAGGGCAAATCTCTTCTTAACCAGCCACAGGGGCTAAAAAAGAAATGCATCGAGCTTCTACAACATGCAGGAACTGGTTAACTGCTAGAGGTAATACCTGGACCTGAACTGTTATAAATACCTCTGGTGAACAGGACCTATGTGGAAGTGAAGTGGAAGCCGTTTCTTTCGCATTCACTGTACTTCACCCAGTTGAATGAGGAATCATGAGCACTTACAGCACTGTACGTGCAAATAGGCTCTTTTGTACGTGGCTGGCTCTATTTTCCTTCTCATTTTTTCCTCTCCCTCATTTTCATTTCCTTTTAAAATTTATCAGCTGGCCCCCCACCATTTCCTTTTGTTTTTCTCTTTCCTTTTTCTGTTGTTTATTCTTTCTCATCTTTCTTATTCTCCCTCTTATTCTTCTTTCCCTTTCACGCCTTGTGTCTAAGAAGAATTGCTTCTGATTGAGACATGCCTATAAGAAGGTGCCACTTTTGAGAGCTAATGCATCTTGCCACTGCAAAGACCAAATCGTAATAAAAGAAAAAGAGGCTGCTCACCTCCATGGGCCAGAATTTCTCACTTCTCCCAATGGTGTGGCTCACTGAAATCACTCCATGACCTCATTAGGTTTCTTTTTAATAAGATTTTTAGCCCTAATGTCTTTTTTTTCATGAAAAGTTCAAGTTTTCTTTGACTCCCACTGGTTCTCCAATTTCCCCAATGTTCTCATGCAGTGGAAATCCTATAAGTCAGTAAGATATTATGGCGGTTTTGCATGCCATCAGCTATATGTAATGTTTTTGAAATACAAGCACAATTCTTTTTAAGTAGGTATTTAATTTTAGTGGAATTTGCACTTGACAGTCCCAATTCATATGTTTCAACATCCCAGTGAAATAGCCCTCTTTGAATTCTAATGGATTGAATACAGTGAAATTAACCTTTTGCAAAAAAAAAAAAAGAACAACAACAACACCCTATTCTAGGCAAAAGCTTTCACACTGTTTTGAATCACTGCTGTGTAGTTACAATAGAGCGAACGCCATTAATGTAATTCACAGAGTGATGAAAGAGGTTATGGAAGGAGAACGTAAATGCCAGGCTTCCTTTATGGCCCTGAGGCGCCAGCAGTGAGCAGTGGGCGTTGACCTGGAACTCCGCGTCATCACTGCGTTTTTTTGTTTTGTTTTTGCCCAATATCAGTGGTGATGTGTCCGATAGATGCAGATACCTAACCACAAAGTGCTTGTGGAGAATGCTTGAAATTTCTCCCTATGATTACCCTCGCCTTGTGTTTTTGAGCTTATTCGTGTGTCAGTTCAAACAATCACCTTCCGTAAAGTTAGCCATCAGCATCTATAAGTTTCCCATAACTGTCTACCTGGTTGTTTGGGGTTTTTTTGAAATAGAGAAACCAGGCATAGGAATAAGAGGTTTAGATTTTAAATATATAATATTTCTTCCAGACAAAAATTAAAGCTATTAATGATGCCCTTGGCCAACTATTAACTACGTACAAAGTCTGTGTATAAAACCTGACTCATTAAGTATATACTTTTGCCAAAACACTTAAATGTTTAAAGTTGATGTAAAAAATCTTGATTGGGTCTTTTTAAAAAATATTCTCTGTGCCACTGAGGGCTTCACTTTTTACCAAAATACTTTTTAAAGATCTTTGGTCTACACTATACAATTATTATGACTTGCTTGTACTGGCAATTGGCAATTAATCTGATTTTTGTATATAAATAAAGCTGTATTTATCCCTGAGGAAATTGCAGAAAATCATCTTATTGGAGTAAAACTCCTTTAACATTTCTTTCCGTACTTATTGTGATATGTTGTTAAACAAAAACCTTCCAGGCTGGAAGTGTTCCTGGAAGAAGGGGTGACTGAGCCCATGCTGGCCGGGGAAAGGACCAGGCCCTGGGGCGCACCGTCCAACCCAGGAACAGCGGGTCAGGTGGACCAGACGGACATGCCTGCTCTGTCGGGATTGATGGAGTGCATTTATGCGATGGGCTTGGGGAAGAACGACGCAAGGTGTTCTGTAAGAATTAGCACTGCATGTGGATAAAGGGGCTGGAAAAGGTGAAGCAGCTCCAGTTCTGGGACAGGTGCCTGGTTCGCAAGAAAGAATCATTTGCTGCCTCTGGACTGACTGTGGCCACAGTTGGGAAAGTTCATGCGTAAGCAGGATGCACGGTGTCTAGTCTGGTGGCGGCCACTCTCTCCAGGTCGTGACGGAAACAGGCACCTGGAAGTCACCTCCGAGCCTCAGAGCACGCTCTGGAACGGGCGCGGTTTCTCCAGTGGCTCTGTCAGCTGCCAAACCACCCTGGTCTCTTCTTCCCGCCCCACCCCCCGCCCCAGGGCCTGTTGTAACTGAATTGAGGACATCTCAGATTTTTACTCCTGTCAGTGCAAAGAAAGGCACATAGTTTTCAAAGGGTAAATAGCCTTGAACTGCTCTAATTCTCACAGAACAGGGTGGCTGGGATTGACCTGCAGAGCTTGTGGAACCACAGATTGCAGAGAGCCCCCCCCACACACCCAGATGTCCTCTCTAAATCCTCTCTAATCCATTTCCGGTGTTGCTGACCTGGCTGCTCCTGAATCCAAACCACGCTTCCCAGGCGAGTCTAACCAGGCTCTCCAGTAACTTTTTTTAACTAAAAACTTCCAATGCATCACAGAAATCAGTAGCGGATTCTTGGAGTCACTGGTTCAGAGCCTAGGCACTGGCACCGTACGGCCCAGGGTGGTGCATTTTCAGTTCGCACGGTGGGGGGTTTGCAGTGAATTGCTGCACCGCTTTAGGTTTGAGTATTTTACATAGCAGGTGTGATGTTATCAATCAGAGCATTAGCGCTGATAATTAGATCATATCTGTTAAGCTCTCCGCAAGGACCCTGGCATATAGAAAGAATCAATTAATTCAAGAAATCTCAAACTACAGTGTTGATGCTGAGAAAAACCAATGACTGAGGACTAGAATGCCAGGTTGGTCTTTTGATGCTAATGTTAGATATAAAATGAGTTGATAAATGTCCCCCAAAATGATTAATTCTTGTGAGAAATGTTCCAAAGTGTACTTTGGGTATATTAATCCTTTTTTTTAAAAAATTGGCTTGGCATAACAAATTTTGAGCTATTTTATTGTAAAAGTGTTTATTATTAGGAAATGCAGTATTGAGTATTCCCTATTTCAACTCATATTACTGCATGATAAACCTGAATTTTTCTAGTGACAGCTAAATATAAATAAATGAAAATGAAAATGTTTGACTTTAACCATGTCATGATCTTTATTGACATTTTGTATACTTTTGAGACTAAACAAATAGTGATGAGCTAATAACAATTAGGCTGAATTTCAGTTATTATACACAGTGGTCTAATTTGAAAAGCTTCCAAATTAATCTAAAATGAAGAACTTTTTCTTGTCTTATTCTTTCTTCCCTCCGGGTCTTTAAAGACAGAAGTATAGTTACTTTGATGATAATATCAAGGAAATATTTTGAAATATGTTTGTGCTTTTTACAGTATCAATGCTGAAATGACTCACTGAATGACTTAACTAGTACATTTATGGGACAACAACAGGAACAAGTGGAAAGTTACTTGCCAACAATGTAGCCTTTGACATGCTTAACCTCTTTTGGCCTCAAAGTCATTGTTTTGTACAGTGGTTAACTGTGGGGTGGTTATTAGAGAGTAATAAGCATTGTGTGTCAATTGGGTGATGGTAAAATTCAGAAACAGGATCTTTTGTTAAAGAAGCTAGCATAGAACAGCAACAGTCTCATAGATGAAACTCAGCACATTTTAACATTTGCCTAAATCTTCATAACTCTACTGTTCCCAAGGCCTCAATTTTCTCATTAAATGCCTCTCACTTCCTAAAATTACATGGTTTAGCATTTCATTCAATTAGTATTTGAGAAAATAAATAAATTAATGAAGTAACAAATCTTTTTGTGAGTTCACTTTCTGAAGCAGATAAGATGGCATATGAGGAAATATCTTTAAATGTACAAGAACAAAATTTATGATCACACACGGTGAATGAAATAATGCAGAATACAACATTTTTAAAAACTGAAATTCAGGTTACCCGAGAAAGAAAATCTTTACAAAGACTGGTTAATAAATGGCTTTTGGTAAGTGCTCAGAATAAGAATACAAAGTATTATTTTTACATGTAGATTGGGATATGCTTTCCATCATATTTTCAGGTCACTCTTAGGTTCTAGTCGGGTCCCATCCTCTGTGGAGGCAGAAACAGAAAACACATTAAACCACTCCTAAAAGGTCTGTTCGAGTCTCAGGAGCCTGATTTTCTTGGGAAAGCTTGAACTTTTTGTCAAGATTCAGGGCTTCCCTGGGTTCTGCGTTGTCCCTGACTAAAATGACTTATTTGGGTGGCAGTTACTTCTTATGTCATTGGGACATATTTTTTAAAACTAGTTATGTTTTTGAGCAGATGGAAAGGCTTAACATTGCTCAGAACTTGTCCAAGATGCAAATCTAAATCGTCGGACCTTTTGAACACAAGATGACTGACACACAGACCAAATAGAATTTAGTTTAAAAGACATCTTATCAGGAATCAAGTAATGGATCTGTGAGGCTCCTTGGATTTCCTCACAGGGAAATAGAAGCACAGAGAGCAACAGCGGTACCAAAAATAGGGGTGGACTGCCTCCTTGCTGGATAAAGGCAGCGTCTGCATCTGTGGTTAACATGCTCCCAGATTCCTGCCCGGTGTGTGCCACCTGCCTGCTGGTCACGTCCACCTTGCACCCCACAGTCTCCTCAAGGTCAGCATGCCACAACCCACTCCCGTTTTCTTCTCCGGATTCCTTTCTCACACCCCTGGTCGTGTCTGCTAGCTTGTCGGAGCGTGGTGTCCCACTCTTTTCACCCAAGCTTGCGTCCTCAGCTTTGTCTTTGATTCTCTTACTGATTGGCTTTGACTCTGAGCTGGACATTGGCCTGTAGGGGGTGACTTAGGGGTGCTCTTGGGACCACTGCCTGAGAGTGGGAGGGAACAGAGAGGAAGGGAAGGAAAGGTGGGAGGGTGGGGGCAGTGGGAGGTTGGGATGCTGTGTCCTCTGAACAGACCTCATTAGCAGCTCTGACTCCGGGATGGCCCTTCAGCCCTGGCCCAGGGGCTGATGGGGTGATGGGCCTGGGCTTTTTGTCCTCCTTCGACCAGCCATTGGATGCAGCTTTCCCAGGGAAAGGGGAGTGATCGTAGGTAATGCGACTCTCTTTAGCCAAGGAAATTCCAAAGGGGAAATAAGCCCTTTAGTTGTGAATGGATATCTGATCGGTCATCACAGTGCACACTGTGGGCTCCTTCTTAAAAATAATGGTGGGTGTTCCGGTGAGTCTGTTTCTGGTTTGTTCGTTTATTTTGTTCATTGGATTCCACACGTTAGTGAGATCATATGGTATTTGTCTTTCTCTGGCTGGCTTATTTCACTTGGCACAGTGCTCGCAGACTGACAGATGTCGGAGGGGTGGGGGTTGGGGAACTGGGTGAAAAAGGAAACGGGATTAAGCAAAGGAAGAAAAATAACAGGCACAGACAACAGTACGGTGATTACTGGAGGGAAAGGCGGGTGGAGAGAGATGGAAGAGAGTAAGGGAGAATAAATCGTGATGGAAGGAGACTTGACTTGGGGTGGTGAACCCACAATACAATATACAGATGATGTATTGCAGAATTATATGCCTGCAGGCTGTGTAATTTTATTAACCAATGTACCCCAGGTAAATTCAATAAAAATTTTAAAAATGATACATGTTATCAAGCTACCTTTTCTTGACGATTTTTATTTTTTACTACGCTAATTTAGGCACTTACAGGGCTTAACACAGAGGTGCTTCTGGGTGACTGAGGCTTCCTAAATGACCTCCTTCATCTAACCTGTCCAGTCCTTCCGTACGCATACGTTGCTCCACCTCACAAGACTCTGCTGTGATCCTGCCGTTAGCCAGTTCAGTAACTCTCTATGGCTCCCCACTGGCACCGGAACAATGTACAGCTTCCATGGCTTGCGGTTGAAGAGCCACCCTGGCCTGGACCTCGTAACGGTTGCCGCCTCCTGCTTTCTTCCAGGCACACGTTTTGCCTTTTTTGGTGCTATTGATTCCTAGCATTCTTTCTTTCTTTTTTTTTTAAAGATTTTATTTATTTATCTTCAGAGGGGAAGGGAAGGAGAGAGGGAGAGAAATATCAATGTATGGTTGCTTCCTGTGCATTCCCTGCTGGGAACTGGCCTGCAACCCAGGCATGTGCCCTGACTGGGAATCGAACCGTGATCTCTTGGCTCACAGGCCTGCGCTTAATCCACTAAGCTACACCAGCCAGGGCTCCTAGCATTCTTTCTTGCGTGTGCTGCTTGTCATATCTAGTTCCATCTTCTTCTTTTTTGACAGAATATTTTTATTTATTCATTTTTCCCCTTGAACTTTTCATTTCCAAATTCTTTCAGATTTATGGAACAGTAGGAAAAATAATACATGTAACTTTCACCTGCATTTCCAAATGTCAACAATGCTATGTAGGGGTTTTATATCTGGCTTATTTCATTTGATACAGTATCTCCTCCAGGTTCATCCTGTTTCTGTGATGAAAGAAGGTTGTTTCTTTTTAAAGATTTTATTTATTTATTTTTAGAGAGAGAGAGGAAGGGAAGGAGAAAAGGAGAGAAATATCAATGTGTGGTTGCCTCTCATGCACCCCTTACTGGGGATCTTGCCCACAACCCAGGCATGTGCCCTGACTGGGAATCGAACCGGCAACTATTTGGTTCACAGCCCGTGAACAATCCACTGAGCTATACCAGCTAGGGTGAAAGAAGGTTTTTCTTTAACAATGATGAATAACATCCTATGTTGAGTGTGTGAGTATGTGTGTGTTACATTTTCCTTACCCATTCATCAATTGACGGACCTGTAGGTTGTTTTCATGTCTTCTCTGTGGTGAATACAGCGATGAACAGGGAGGTGCAGATGTCTCCCCAATACCCTGTTTTCATTTCCTTCGGATATATACCCACAAGTGGGCTTGCTGGGTCAGGTGGTAGTTCTACTTTTACTTTCCCGAAGAATCTCTATACTGTTTTTTTTTAGTAGCCGTGCTGGTTTATATTCCCACCATCAGTACACAGTGGTTCCCTTTTCCCCACATCCTCCCCAGCATTTGTTCCCTGTTACCTTTTTGATAGTAGATGTCGTAACAGGTATGAGCCAGTATCTTACCGTGGTTTTGATTTCCATTTTCCTGATGATTAGCGGTGTTGAGCACCATTTCCTGTACCCACTGGCCATCTGTGCGCCACCTTTGGAAGATGTGTTCACTCAGGTCCTTTCCCTGCTTTCAATCATATTATTCATTTTTTGCTATCGAGTTACATGAGTTCTTTCTATATTTGTATATTAGCCCCTTATCAAATATATAATTTTTGACTATTTTCTCTTATTCTATAGTCTCCCTTTTCATTTTGTGGATTGTTGGCCTTGCTCTGCAGAAACTTTTTTAATTTAATGTGGTCCAAGTTGCTTATTTTTGCTTCTGTTGCTTGCGCTTTTAGTGTCGCATCAAAAAATAAAAATTACTGCTAATAACAGCGTTAAGAATCCTTTTCCCTATGCTTTCTTATAGCACTTGTTTCAGATCTTACATTGAAATCTTCAAGTTATTTCAACGTAATCTTTGTGAGACCTTCACACTGAGGAAGGTCTAATTTCATGCTCTTGCACGTGTGTGTTCAGTTTTCCCAGCACATGTACTGAAAAGATTATCCTTTCCCCACTGAGTACTTTTGGTTGCCTGACAAATGCAGACAACTGTACATGAACAACAATAAAATAATATTTTAAAAAAAGAGTTGACAGCGGTGCAAGGGTTTATTTCTGGGCCCTTTATTTTCGTTCCCACTGGTCCGTGTCTGCTTTTATGCCAACACCGTGCATGTTTTGATCACTGTCCTTTTGTAATATAGTTTGAAATCGGGAAGTGTGGTGCCACCAGGTTTGTTCTTTCTCAGGATTGTTTTGGCCGTTGGGGCCTTTCTGGTTTCATATAAGTATTAGGACATTTTGTTTCTATTTCTGTGAAAAAAATGTCATTGGAATTTGGGTAGGAATTCCTTGGAATCTATACTTGGCTTTATATAGCATAGACATTTTAATAATACTAATTCTCTTGATTCATGAGTATGGGCTCATGGGTTTGCATTTATTTGTGTCTTTTTTCAGTTTCTTTCATCAATGATGTACGGTTTTCAGTCTACAGATCTTTTACCTCCTTGGTTAGATTTATTTCTAAGTATTTATTGGTTTCGATGCAGTTATAAATGGGATTGTTTTCTTAATTTCTCTTTGTGATAGTTCATTATTAATGTATAGAAGCACAATTGATTTTTGGATGTTGATTCTGTGTCCTGAAACCTTACAAAATAAGTGTATTCAGTTCACCTTGAAGGATCTCCATGAGGATGTTTCTAATCATGCTGGAGGAAAGCGATCTTTTTTCCCTGCACTCTCAGAGTAATTATAGTCTTCCACTAAAGGACACACCAATACTATTAAGGTGATTTGTGTTTGGAGAAACAGTTTCAGAAAAACAAGAGCCAGAGTGAGAAGAAGGAGGAATACTTTAACTTTGTAAGCGTGACAGGATGGAGTAATGCAAACATAGTTTTATTTTAAATATAACATTTATTTTCAAAATATGTATTTTACATAAGGGAAACAAAATACTGAAAAAATTCCTTGTTTCTAAAACTATTTTTTTAGTGTACCTAGCAAAATAAAAGTCTACCTGGCTTATACTGATACCAAATTAAAGCCACCACATAGATATTTGGCCACATTTAATATTCGACTTGACTTGGGTCCTTTAAAGGAATAAAAAGCAACATGGAAAGAAGCCATATTTACAGAGGTCTTGTCTATAATGCTATTTGAACTTCTGTGAGCATTTTTGTTCCCTTAAGTCAACTTTTCAATTTTTGGTGCTTTTCACATCAAACTTTGGGCACAATGAATGAGTTGCCTAGAACACTCGGTATGATTTACTACCAAAGAAACATGGGCAAAGTGTCTTACAATACTTGGTGCTACTGATGTGAGCCTTTCAAATGTATAAAAACAACTTCTGTCCCAGCATAGGTGGGATTACATGCAGCCTGGTAAGGGCACGAAGCAGTACTGTGGTTAAGTTCCTTGTACCTGCTTTTCTCCATTCACTCTTTTTTTCTTTATTTTTATTGTTGATATAATTACAGATGTCCCTATTCTCCCCAAACATTGACCTCTTTACCAAGCCATTGCCCCCCTTCCCCTCTGGCCATCACCACATGGTTATCTGTCTGTGCCATGGGTTACGTGCATATTTTGTCCTTTGGCTAATCCCTTCACCTTCTTTCATCCAACACCCCCACCCGCCGACCCACGGCTGTCAGTCTGTTCCCTGTATCCGTGCCTCTGTCTCTATTTATTTACAATTTCAAATAGTAGATATATAGCTATGGTTATTATTGCATCAGGCTTAAGAGTAGTTTGGCTTAGGAGCATCCTACTCTGTTTTGTAGCTGATTTTTTTTTCTTTTCTCTGATATCAACATGTTCTCTTCTTATCAGATTCAAGTAATATTTCACCAAGAAAATTTTGTTCATCATTAAGCTCTTCTTATCTAAAGGTTGTTTTTTAGGAAAATTATATAATCCAAAGAGTGATGGGATTCTGACATGCTGCTCTTACAGTTGACCCTTGCACAACCTGGGTTTCAGCTGCATGGGTCCACTTACGTGTGGATTTATTTCCAGTAAATAACAGTGGGCCCTCCCTATGCCCAGGTTTCACTACCGTGGATTCGACCAACTGCAGATCAACACCAGCGTTTTCAGTGCGCCCTTGGGAATCCCCAGATGCGGAGAGCCACTGCGTGCATTGTTCTGTGCCATTTTATAAAAGGGACTAGAGCGTTTGAGAATTTCTTTTAGGGGGGGGCCTGGAAACAGTCCCCTGCGGATGTGGAGGGATGACTAAAGTTTTTGGAGTCAGAGTTTACGTTGGGGGGAGATAAGCTCTTCTAACCCCTGTGCTGTTCAAGAATCAACTGTAGTTTTGCCCTGGCTGGTGTAGCTTAGTGGATTGAGCACGGGCCTGTGAACCAAGAGATCACGGTTCGATTCCCAGTCAGGGCACATGCCTGGGTTGCAGACCAGTTCCCAGCAGGGAATGCACAGGAAGCAACCATACATTGATATTTCTCTCCCTCTCTCCTTCCCTTCCCCTCTGAAGATAAATAAATAAAATCTTTAAAAAATGTTTTTAAAAAAAAGAATCAACTATAGTTTTAAAAATTCTTTAAGTTTGAATGGCAAAGACACTTTGTGGTCTGTTTGTATTTAGGTAGTGAAAATTCAAAATTTTAATAAGGAAAACTCATCAACTAAAACAAAGGGAAAATGATTTTTTCTAATTATGATACTCTTCTAAGAAAAGGCCATCAACAACCAAGAACAGCTAAAAGAGGCTGCTGCAGCTGAGGATGGTGCTATGGTCGTAGGGTTTCAGAAGAAATAGGCAGACCCCGAGAATTAGTTCATTTGTAGCTCCCCACCACACACACACACACTCTCTCTCTCTCTCTCTCTCTCTCTCTCTCCCCTCCTCTCTCTCCCTCTCTCTCCCTCTCTCTCCCTCCCTCCCTCCCTCCCTCCCTCTCTCTGTCTCTCTCTCTCTTTGATATTCTGTACGCAAATTATCCATGTTCAAAATCATCAGTACTCTATAGGAAATACAGCGATGAATGTTTCTACCTTTTAGATATTTCAGTGTAATAGGAGAGAAAAATATAATACACATAGGTTAAACCTAATTCTTTAAGGCTCAATGAGGATTAAGTATAGTCAGAAAGAAAAGAGATTAGACGTGGCCTGGTCTGAAATGAAACAACTATTTTTGTAATATCGAGATTTGATCAGAGCAATTAAGGTCATATGTGAGTAGAAAGCATTTCAGTTGGACGATCATTAATTTTAAAATATGGTGGAATGTGCATTGGTTCATGATATAAATGGAAATGGAACTCAAATGGAGGGAGGACACGTGATCTGCAGGTACCACTGTCATTCACTGCAGAAGCCAGAAGGAGGGCAGTGAGGGAGAGGAGTGAGTCTCCCGGACCCGCCGTGGGGGTCACCTGCTTCAGCAGGGTGTCCCTGCGTGATCAGGTTGTCACTGCCAGGAGAGAGAACCCTTGGAGATCTAATGAAATGCTTCAAGGTTGTTGAACAAAAAAAGTTATGACCAGAATAGTTATGAACATATAAACCTCTCTGGAGACTTTGCTACGTTCTTTTAAAGAAGAAAGTGCAATGTAATGATGAAAATCATTCAGTTATTCTTGTAGAAATAACTGGGCATGTATTGAATCAGGAAAAGTGCTGAGATGGTTGAACAACAGAACTTGGAGTGATCATATTTCTTCATCGCCCATGTTGCTATGGTGATTTGTGTATTCAGAGCCTAATGGCATGTGAGTGGCATGAAGGATAAGTGATTATGAACTGCTGAATGCCTCTGGAAGTGTTCACTGGGAAGAAATTACTGCTTTAGCCTAAATGTATTGTTACTGCTTGAATGATAGCTGCGTGTTTGTTCATTTTCTCTACTCAGCAAACACTATTCATTTCTAGGATGAGGCATTACATCAAGCAGAAGACTCCAGCTGAGAAATGGTACTATTACCCACACACATAGCTTCCTTGCGAGTGTGTCTGCTATGCATCCACACCGCAGAAACACTGTGCAGTGTGAATTCTGATGGTGTTCTTTAGAAAGCGTGTTCAGAAACAGAAATGCTTCAACATGTGTGATGCTGTGTGTGCAGGAAAGAAGGTAAAAATTACATGGACTACTCTTTTAAATCCTGGAGTGATATGCCCTTCCCAGAAGTATTTGTAAAGACAACCAAGGTGATAATTTTACAGCCTAGATTCTCCTACGACCAGAACAAATACCATTAAATCTAATTTACACAAAGAAAGCGAGGTCACGTTAGGTTCCTTTGTTGCAATGACCTACTCTAATGGGAATGCCAATAATTAGCAACAAAGCCCCACAAAAATAATTATTGTATGGCTTCTTACATAAATTGGTGCTAGGAGTTTTCTCTTTGAAATTTCAAAGGATATTTTTAAATAAATTATTTTTTTTTCTCCTTCCTAGGAAAGTGTTGCTCACTTAGTTTCAGGTTGCAGGTTAGAACTGTGAATGCTAGCAATTCAGTTTTCGTTTCTGCTCTGCCCGCCATGGTTAGAAGGGTATGCTGTAGTCCACCACTGGGTCTCGGGTGCAATGGTCAGCCGCAGGGTTGCAATTTCATTGCTCTGGACGAAAAGAATAAAGTTTTCAAGTGACCATTTCTGAAAATGTTTAGTATTTTTCACATTCAACCAACACCATTTTGATGTGCTCTAAAGCCTTAAGTAAGCCTCATACAGGGTCCAGCAGAAGTAAGGCCTGCTTGAGTGTGGTTGGTAGGGTAAGAATACAGGTGTCATAATTTATAGTTTTAATTGGAACATTTCACCTAAAGTGTCACGTGCTGTGCCTGAGTGTGATATTGTTATGTTGCAGAATTCCATGCTGATGATTTTGTAATAAAAAATTTTATAATAAAACGGGGTGTTATTTGCGCCAGACCCTGTATTTCGGGTAGCTGACCTACCTTGCCCCCCCAATACATGTTATAATTTTTTGCTGCTAAGGAGGCGGAGTGCTTCAGACACATGGGGATACTCTCCTTCCTAGAGAAGAATACTGTAACCACCTGTACAAGGCTTAGTGGGAAAAGGTTAAAAAAAGTCATTCAGTTAAATTGATGGGAAAAAAACAAGTAGCATATGACTTTGTGGATCATTGAAAATAACTAGAAATGGAGCTGGGATTTGATTTTTTTAAGTATAATCAGGTTTCTAAAACTTATTTTTTTCTCTCAAGCACAATAGAAATCATCTTCCTATTGGAGTTTCTCCTCTTTCCTTTTCAGGAAAGGAATTTGTGAATTGCCTGAGGCACAGATCGGTATGATTGTATCTTGAGCATTCCTATGAAAGTTCTTTAGAAAGTTGTTTCCTTTTCAAATTGGTAATTTTAAAGATTTGATGGATTCTTAAGCATAATTTTATGATAATTAGGAAAGCAATTTTTCTACCCATACACAGTTTAAATGTTATAGTGACAATTACATGAAAAATAGAAATACACCTTGCAGCAATTTGAGAATGATTTCTGCTAAGTGAGTAACATGTAAAATGATTTTTTTTTTGCCATTACACCATACAACTGGGTTTTTTCCCACCGAAGAATAAAGTTAGTGGTTGTTTAGCTTGGGTTATTTTCAGCTACTCAATTATAGAATATCAATTTTACATATCCATAGTTATGTGAAATTGCCACATTTGTACTAATGAAACCTAATCATTTTATGAGTATTAATGTAAGTTATTAACTTTAAAAATGATTTGTCTCATGGTTGTTTTTTGGCTTAACTACTTTTAATAGCCTTTTCCTATAACATGACTTTAAACGGAGAATGTAAAACACACAAACAACTCTTAATTCTTTTGCCAATATGTAGAAGAATTATGTGTGCATTTGTTCATGGTGGTACATGTTAGTTTGAGGGAACCACTGTAGGTCATCACACATAGAAAACCCTCATGTGCGGCTTATTTGAAAAGCTGCTACACCCTTTTTCTCTTTAACTACACCTCTCTCCAAGACAGCATTTTACTCCCACAGCTATAAATGTATTCTGAACATCGATGTCTCTGTAATTTTTATCACCAACAGCAGCTTCTTCATGGATTCTAGGGCCCATGACCCCAGCTGCATGAGAAATCTCAGCAGCCCATGAGGAAAGTCATGGAGATTCTGAAATGCAGGTCCCCAAACAGATCTTTACACTATCCGAGGAAATCTTGTAACATTGGGTAGGAAAAAGAGAGAGGGGAAGAGGGAGAGAGGAGAAGGGAGATCAAAAACAGTATTTATAAGAAATAGAAACTGTACAGAGTGAAGAAAGGCTTAAAATTATTAATGTTTTCAGATTGAAATCACACAGCAATTTATCTGTTAGTAAGAATAAAATATTGTAATAAATTGCACATAGAGATAAAACATAAGATCTTATAAAAATATAATAGCAGAAAAAATCTTAAATACTCAGTAAAAGTTTTGAGAGATAAAACTGAGGAAAGGAAATCACTCAGAAAACAAAACAAGAAGACAATGGAATAGAAAACATAATAAGAAAAATAATAAAATGAGATGGAAAATATTAAAATAATAGAAATTCTGAAAAGAGAAAATAGGGATAAATTTATCTAGAAAATATCTGTAGAATATTTTTCATAACTGAGCAAAACCATAAGAAGAAAACCCTTGTAGACACAGATAACAGTGTAGTGACTACCAGAGAGAGAGGGTTGAAACCTATACACTTGAAACCTATATCGTTTTATTAACCAGCGTCATGTGTATTTAAATAATCCATTAGTTTGAACCGTATATACGAAAACATAAATGGGGTAGGCACACCAGATTCAGAACAGAGTTGATCTCTCTGGAGGCAGGATGGAAAATATCAGGAAGAGCTTCAAAGCTATGTGATGCTTTATTTTTTTAAATGACCTAACCTGTGTGTAAAATACAAATTTTTGTTAAATCTAAGAGGTGTGGCATGATTCTTTTCTGTTCTTTCTACTTTTCTATATGTTGGAATATTTCCTAAGTTTAAAAAGGAAAGAAAAAAACCTAACTTATTAAGCCATCTCATCGTTTAATCGTACAAATGGTTTTCCTGGCAGCAGCCCATGCTATGTTTATAATTTATACATTGTAACCAAGATTTTTAATACATGATACTAAAGGATCATGTATTATATAAATATATAAATGAAATAAATGATATAAAATAAGTGTTCTGAAAAGAGATCTTCTCTCTCCCACGCAGAGTAATTCAGTTTATTTTCTCTAAACTAAATCTTTTCTGTATTTTTGACTTTTAAAGTTTTTGATGAGATGGAAAATATCTGAGTCTAAAATACCTTTTCATGCTCTTCTAATTGACTTTCTTACAGGAGAGAGGTAAAGTAATTTATTTTTCATTAAAAAAACTGCAATAATTTTAGTCAGGTGATTTAAAGTGGAATATGTAAATACTATCCAAAAATATGCTATTTAGACCGAGAACATGATATTTCTGTCATTCTATTATGTTTTCTTGTGATGATTTTCTTTAGACAAGCAAATACAGTAATTTGTCATGGTATTAAAACTGTTAAGAATAATAGAAAATCACCTTTGCTGTGTTTTCCTATAACCTGAATAGAATGAATAAGCTCTCTGTAATTAATCTTATGAAGGTAATCAAAGTCAATAATGTAAAAATGTTCATAAATATTGGATATCTTAAATATTTGAACATGTTCATTTTTTCAATTTCTAGTTTATGTTGATGTATAGTACCTAAAAAATACATTTTCAGTCATACCAGCAAAGGAAAAATCATGCTCCCTATTCACTAGGTAAACATCTCACCCAATCACCATTATTCATCTCCTTTGCTGTCGTGCTGGGGAAGCTCATAGGGGATGTTTCCTTCCCCATGAACTGAATCTCCACAAGAGAACAAGGAAAATGCATGTTACCTTCAAAGGCTTTAGAAATAATAAAATATACTACAGTAAAATCAACACACTGCCATTCTCTATTGTTAATTGAAAGACTAAAATTCTAGTGAAATAAAATACATGTAAGTCAGTCCTGCTTTTCAGTAAAATGGCTTGTTATGACAGGTGTCTATATAATATTTCAGTGGGTGGAAATATCTATCCAGTATTACTCATCAAGGATATACCTCATTTTGGCTTGTCCCACCTTTTAAATTAGCCCAATTACTCAACCCCTTCACTTTCTGTTGTTCTATTACTTCATGGGATCCATCGGGCAATCATGCTAAATATTCTTTCATTGTGACAATAAGGAAAGACAATGTGTCCTATTTATCCTGGAGGTAAGCGTATCCCACGGCCTACACAAGGACCGAGCAGAAAATAAGAGAACCAATTGGTTCTAAATCTTGCATTCTTTCCAACATCTGATTTGATGGTGAACTGTGTTTTTTATGGCTTTTATTTGAAAATAACTCAAGGAGAGACCGAATGTTATGATGATTAAAAAAAAAAAGTTGTACTCCATCCTTTCACCGCACCTCCCATTGGAGCCTGCGGAGTGTTTTAAAGGCAGAGTGGTTCTCACTCTCAAGGAAGGATGGAGACAAATGGAAAAAGTCATACAGATGCTTTATTAGAATCTAGGTTATGCCCATGTAGAAAACAGATACACACTTATGCTAGCTTATGTGATTGCTGCAAGTTTCCATGCTGAATGTAACTGAGTCTCTTGCTTAATATATGTAGCACAACATTTAGTGATAGGAATAGTCTAAAACATATTCTGATAATCACCATACTCTCCTCTTCCTCCTCCTCCACCTCTTCCTCCTCCTCCTGCTCCTCTCCCTCCTCCTCCTTTTTTGCTTATAAAACATCAAAATTTACAAAAACCTAAAGCCTAACTGAGGAAAGCATTGATTAAAAATATCAAGCCATGTAATTTCTAGCAGAATTGGAGCTTGCCAGATTGCAGAATTTTGACAAAGGAATGCTGTTAAATACAGACTCCGTCCAATATATGTGCTTACCTTGGCTCAGAACCATGTATTTATTTCCCTGGGAGTTTTGCTGAAGTAATAATTTCTCTTTGAAGGGGTGTCATTTGTAGCCAGTGGACTTTTCAAGCTGTGTTTATCTTGAATTTGCAATTCAATTGAATGGAAGAGAGTATATTTAAATATGGATCATTTCAGATAAAAATAGGACTTTGTTTAATGAGGAGAAAGAAACTATAGGATAACTTAGCTCAACATCCAGTAGAATATTTACCAATCTAGTTCAAATATTAATGAAAGCTCTAACTAAAGGCAGATTATGTAGGTCTCCCTCAAGTTAGAGTTAGGAGTTGCGAGAAAGAAACCATAAGCTTGAATGTAGGATGTGACTTTCATGGTATTACTACAGAATCAATTCTGATTCTTCTTTAGAAACTACATACTTTCCAGAGTTTTCAGTGTATATAGATGAGTCTAGAAATACATGTCGATATAAGTACATTTGCAGTTTTATCCAGTGGAAGGGCCTGGGAGCAATCACAGTCCAGGAGCACGGGTACACCAGACTCTGGGTCTTGGTCCTGAACACTATTCTCCACTAATCTTAGAAAGAAACAACTAATTTCAGTGCAGAGATATGAAAAGTAGCAGATGTGTGCGAATTACCTGTTCGAGTCAGTACGTAAGGAAGTGCTCAGGAATGATGGTGATGTGTCAAAGGTAACTAGGGGCTGCCCTGGCCGGTGGCTCAGTTGGTTGGAGCATTGTCCCATACACAGAAAGGTCGTGGGTTTGACTCTCGGTTGGGGCATGTATGAGAAACAGCCTATCAATGTTTTCTCTTCTCTTCTCTTCTCTTCTCTTCTCTTCTCTTCTCTTCTCTTCTCTTCTCTTCTCTTCTCTTCTCTTCTTCTTCTTATTCCTCTTCTTCTTCTTCTCCTCTTTTTTTCCTCCCCCCTTCCTTTCTCTCTAAAAAGCAAGGAAAAAATGTCCTTGAGTGAGATTTTTTAAAAAGTACATAGAAGCTAGTCTAATGGAATTCTATTGACCAAATCTGGTAAAATTTGTGCATGAAAATAAACAATGACCACTGCAGATTGTAACTTTGAGTAAAATGAGAATCCTTAAGTTTGTCCCATTATAAATACAAGCATGAGTAATAAGTGAAGAAAAGAGGAATATTTTCCGTAAGGAAAATGCAGAAGGGGTCAAGGAATCAGAAAATCACAGTATGGCAGTTATTAATTCTAGCCAGAAAATACTAGCAATGAAGAATTTGATGAGAAAATGGAATATTTCCATAACCTGAATATAACTCCCTCCAAAATATTAATTGAAATGGAAAAAGTAATTTACAGTGGAGAAGACTGGCAAGGGATCTCAAACCCCACCTGTAGGAAGCCTTATTTCTGTGATATTCACACCAAAATGTATAACTTGAATTCCACCGTGAAAAGACATAAGGCAAACCCAAAATGATGGGCATTCTATAAAAATTTAGCCTGGGATTTAAAAGTGTCAAGGAATAGAAGTAAAGATTGAGAGCTGTTCTAGATGGAATGATACATAAAAGCTAGATATGCTGTGATTCAGAACTGGGTCTTTTGCACATAAAGTATTGGCACAGTTGGTAAAATCCAAGTAAGATTAATACATTGGTGGTAGCAGTTAATATAAATTTCCTGATTTTGAAGGTTATTGTGGATATGTAGGGGAATGCCCTTCCTTGTTTTTAAAAATGAAATGCTAAAATGTTTGGGAAAGTTAGAAATGATGTTGGCAACCTACTTCCCAGTAATCCGGTGCGGGGAGAGTTCTTCAAACTACTCTTGCAATTTTTGTGTACATTTGATATTATTTCAAAATGAAAGCTAAGAAAATAGAGAGTTGGAGAAGTAATGGCTTAGAAGGAGTATTGCAATGAAGAAATGAAAGTGTAATCCAGAGTTGGACCTAAATAGTTGTACATATAGTTGAAACTTGAAAGTAACTGATAAAAATAATTCAAGAGATTTTTAGTTCTATAGAACATTTACACGTTAATTAGTCTAAGCCTGAGAATAATATTTGAGGTTAGTCAAGAAAAAATGAAACTGATCTAGACTTTAAAAATATGGCGATTACCAGAGGGAAAGGGGGAGGTAGAAAGGGGAAAGGGGGATGAATGGAGATGGAAGGAGACGTGACTTGGGTGGTGAGCACACAGTACAGTGTACAGATCATGTGTTATAGAACTGTACACCCAAAACCTATGTAATTTTATTAACCAGTGTGACCCTGATAAATTCAATTAAAAATTCAGGTAAGCAAGCAAGCAAATAAATAAAAGCATATACATACATACATACATAATATGTACATAAAATATTTGTGAAAGTTTCCAAGCCAAGGCTCTTAGATATATTTTTTTTAATTAGATTGAATGTTTTGACTCAAATGGACAACTGATTTAGAAATAAAAGATGAGAGGATAGGATAAAAGATCTCCCAATCCTGCCCAAAGCTATGTAGATATAAATAAATAATGACACCATTGGGGACCTAGGATTGGAGGAATGTGTTTCAATGGCATCTCTAAGTTTGCAGTTAACTGACAACTCTTGTAGTTGGGAAAAATCACAATGACAGATTCTTATTTTAAAAAGCACTTTCAAAGCTATTTTTGGCCAAAAAATTGCCAATAAGCCTAATGTAAATATGTAGAGAAAACTAATCCAATGTATTTACAGAAGGATGGCTTACAGAATATCAGCTATATAACAGAAAATACGGCCTGGAGAGATTAAGATTAATTGCCTGAAGTCATTGGTCCTATTTCTTGATGGGCCCAACAAATGCAAGATCATTGTGAAAGGCTGAGCTGGCCCCTTTCACCGGTCACTGGGAGATACACCGAGAATACTGTTTGCAGTTACAGCCAGTCCTGGCCAAGGCCTGGGGGAAATATTGAGACTTCTGTTCTTCTTTGGGATCAGGACTGACCTTTTAGCTTTTCACTGTGATTTCCTCAGTCTGGACCCAGCATTTCACGTATCAATAGTTCTGTCTTTCCTACCTTAAGCAGCCATTTCAACGGAATTCTAGCCAAATAGATTGTTCTTAAACACTGTGTTCATTATCAGCAGTTGAGTTGATGCCAGCTGTTCTTCCGTCTAAATTTCTTTTACTTTACCTCACAGCTTGCCCATTTTCAGGATCTCTCTCTGTTCCATAGCTTTTCTTGGAACCTTTTATACACACCCTTTTACTTCCTCTGAATACTTACAGCCTGTGATGTTAGCAATAACCACTCGCCGCTGTGTAGAGATCATAGACTACTGTCTTACTACCCAACTCTTTCTATACCTCCTCCACGGAATGTGAGGTTCTTGAGAGCCATCCTGTCTTACGTTAACCCAGTGTCTACTCTGACCCAAATACAGTGCCAAGAGCTGCAGGGAGAAAACTTAACTATTTTTCTCTTCCAGTGTGCTTTTGTATTTAGGTCAACTTCTGGATAAATTAAACAGAGGTGCGAGCAGAAATAGCAGTGCATATTAATAGATGCAACTGCGCTGGAAGCACAAAGAGGTGTGAGTGGGAAAAGGATGTTTATGATGCACCACGCTGGGCAGTCACGGTGCCTTCCGCATGGAGATTTAGGCTGCCGTTTTCTGAGACCACGGCCGTGGGTGTCATTGCATGAACCCACTACTGAAATTGATAGGTTAGTTATGCTCATCTTAATGTCAGATATTCTGATTTCCTAGAAAAATATATTTTCAAGGCATGAATTCCAACTTCAGGCATATAATAGATCTTGTATCATCTGCATTCCTAATAGAACATGTTAAATTTCTTATTTTAGAACACCGGGTCTTTTCCGATATATTGGTGTTTTCCGTGAGCAGTGCCTTACGATGCTCCATTTTATCCATTTCATACTTACTGATGGAATAGCTCACATTGACCAATAACCGTGGACACTTGTATTACATCATCCAATGTTAAATAAAGAAGTTAACTTTCCAGGAGTAAATGAGGACATCATTACTTATTTCGTTCAAAGTGGGGGTCATAGTGTGGTTAAAAGGAATCTACAGATTATCCAATGATCCAAATAGTCACTCTGAGCTCTTGGGTTTAATGAAATGTGTCACTCCATCATCCTGCGTCTCCCCTGGCTCCTCCTCACTCTACCCCAGCCGTCAACACACCACACCGTGTGGGCTGAGTGCGCATCACAGCATTCAGCTGCCCCGCCCGTCTTTGGAGGAAAGAGTGTTTAGTCAGTACTGAAAGGACTTGGGTGCTGGTCACAGAAAACGAAGTAGAAAGAAGAGGCCTAAATAAGATACTCTCTTCCGTAATCGGGCCCTGGGGGTGCTTCAGCTGTTCGGATGCCACGCTAAGGAAAGCGTGCTCATATCTTATTCTCTTTGTTGGCTGCTGCAATTGAGATGCCTGACAAATTGGAACATAATTTTAAGATTATTAATGCCAAATTTAAAAAAAAAGGAACTTGCTATAAAATGTCATGAGAAAGTTTTTTTTAAAATTATTTTGGAAATGCCAAGGAATTAATTTCTAAAATCATTCCAGGGAATCTGTGACTTTAATTGTGCTCAGCAAATGTTTATGGATGCTTTTGGCACGGTGTTTTGTTTCTTATCCTCGTAATACTTGCTTTTGTGGCTAGTTTAGAAAACTCAGGGCAGATGTTCAGGTTGCCTGACTCAGGACGTAGACCGAGTTTGAGAGGGACGTACGTGGTGAGCAGAGGGGCTTTGGCACTCTGCTAAAATCATCGGGAAACCGGGAATAGTAAGTTTGTTGCGAGAACTGAGGACTCATAAAGCTCGTAGGGCGTTTCTGGCAATCCTTTTTAATTATGCTCTTTTGTCTTCAATGACAATAGATGATCACTTTTTATTTTGTAGCCAAATTTGTGGCATGATCTGATAAAGAGAATCCTCCTGCTTTGGGGGAAAAAAAATTCTGTTTAAAAACGCCATGTCTGTAACACATAAAGGCGCATTTTCGTTAGAGAGTGGTAATGATTATATAGCTGTGACTAATTGCTGATGCTAATCAATCAGTGAGTTACTAAGGGGATGTTCATAAAGGAGAATCTCCGCACCGTCATGGTGATGTGTAGGTTGTGACAGTTCTCGGTTATTTAGATATTGTTGAGGATTAAGTGAGCTTGTGTCATTGAATTATTATGGTATCAATATATACATTTCACATGCTTCCTACTTTTTGAATGCTCTATTCTTTTGAGTTTAAGAAAGATAAAAACACTAGAAGTATTGTTTAAAAAAAAAGGAAAGGGAGTTCCTAGAAATCTTACAGGCCATGCTTTTCTGTTCCTATCACCAGGTTCGAACTGAAATTCTAACTCACAGGTGCCCCACTTGTTGGGGTGTGCCTCCGGGGGGGCAGTGTCTAAATATAGGGAGAACTGAGAAGCTCCTACACTGGCCCTCGATTTCTTCCTTCTTAGGAATGACAGGTAAAGTAACTGTCACTCTTCTTGAGTAGCGGTAGGCATTATTATGAGGCATATCAGGTTACAGAGTCTCTAATTGAATATTTTTATTCCACTTACCTGATTTTCATTGCTTGTGCACTGTGTTCACGTCTTGGGAACACCAGAAATTGGGTAATTTTCTATTTGAGTTCTAGGAGATTGAAAGCTGTGCCACTTTTCGGAAACTTTCTGACACCTCCCTGCTCATTTGAGTAGGATTTAGGTGGCTCTTGATGAGAGCGGGGAAAACCAGGGAGCTGTGACAGCTTTTCCTCTGCTCGCCGATTGCGCAACTGAGCATCACTGGCCAAGGCACGTCTCTGTTCTTTTCCCGAGTCCGAGCCCAATGTGATCCTGTGCTGAGCGTGGTGAGAAGCCTCAGTGGCAGGTCATTCCGTGGGTTTAAGGAATCGAATACGTCTCTAGAAGTCGAATGGTTTCCCACCCTCACCCATGACACAGCTTGCCATGGGGGGGTCTTTGAAAGAGCAGAACTGACAAACAGGCACAGTATAGATTTTACACTATTATAAACCCATGCAGATGACTTTTTTCCGAGGCTTCTTAATGAGTACTGGTCCTCTATGAAGAGTAAACACACGGACCCTTGAATAACAGATTTAAACTGCCTGGCTGCCCTTATATGTGGGTTTTTTCAATAAATATTTACAGTGGCATAAATGCATTTTCTCTTACGATTTTATTAGTGGCATTTTCTCTACCTTTATGTAAGTATACAGTATTGAATACATATACAAAATAAGTGTTAAGCGACTGTTTATGTAATTGATAAGGCTTTCGGGTAATAGTAGGCTATTAGTAGTTAAGTTTTGGGGAAGTCAAAAATCGCATGTGAGTTTCAGACTGCGAGGTCAGCACCCCAAGCCCCCATGTTTAAGGGTTAGTCGTAGTTCGTTTTGGAAAGTACTCGGACAGGCGGTCCAGTTTGAACAAATTATTTCTACTTTGGTTTTCCGAGGTGCCTGGAATTCCAGTTTTCAAATTTTTTATTGTATTTAAGGTCTGGTGTGTGGAGGAAGGGGGGAGGCTGCCTTTCAAAATCTATTATTTCCTATAGAAATCTCCAATTAATAAAGCACAAAAGAGCCTGTGGATTGCGTAGACTTTGCAATCAGGAGCAGAGAGAGCGCCCCACAGGGCAGTCCTGTTCCGATGTGGTGGAGGTGGTTGGGAGCCTCTGTTGCGCAGGCCCCGCCTGCGGAAGGGCGGGGCTGCTGTGATCCCGCAACGAAAACTGCGTGCGCCAGGGGCGGGCCTCGGAGACACGAGACAGAGGGAGGGAAGGGAGGGGGGCGACCAGTGTGCTCGAGAAAAGTGTACCCACTTTTATTTCCAGCTGTATCTTGGTCATTTGAGTGAAAAGAAATCAATTTAAAGGATTCCCTGTCCTTTTTCTCCCACTGTCAGGCGAAAATTGACACATTTTAAAGTGCTCTTCTTCATTTTCGTGTTTCCATCACACTCGAGTCTGTTCTCTTCCCCTTCGCCTGTGTCCCTTCCCTCCCTTCTCCCAGCGCCCTCCTTCCTCCCAGGCACCACTTGTGTCCTGTTGTGTACTTCAGAGTATGCTCCTGCAAATAAACCGCAAACTGGATGCCCCGTTCCGCCGTTATTAAGATGTAACATTAATAGGCCCTGGCTGGTGTGGCTCAGTGGATTGAGTGCGGGCTGCGAACCAAAGGGTCAAGGGTTTGATTCCCAGTCAGGGCACATGCCTGGATTTCAGGCCAGGTCCCCAGTAGGGGGCGTGTGAGAGGCAACCACACATTGATGTTTCTCTCCCTCTCTTCCTCCCTCCCTTCCCCTCTCTCTAAAAATAAATAAATAAAATCTTTTAAAATTTTTTTAAAAGGTGTAATGTTAATAGGGTGTATTTTGTCGCAACACAGCAATCTCAAAGGCTGTGTTTTCTTTTTTCTGTAGTAAGTTCATTGACACTGTTGTATTTTTGTGTTGCTTTCTATTAATTATATAACTGCTCGTTTAAAATTTAGATGAGTACTGTAAAGTGCTTCATATAATAGCTCAAGTAAAGTTGGATGTTTTGGTTCAAATGCTCTTTAAACTTTTATATATAACCCAGTCAATTTTTGTTTTTTAACTTTTTTCACTGATACACTTTTTGATAAATGCCAACAACTTTAAAAAACAGTAAGTAAGGAACAGTAAACTGATCAATTATCACTAAATAACTCATTTCACAGTGCACTTGCCAAATATAAATTTCAAACTGTATATAAGAAAATGATTATTTTACAAATATATGGGGGGCCTATATCAAAGATTCCTTTAGCTCATTAAGAATGAAACCTGAAGGATGCTAGAGCTGGCTCAAAACCTAAAAGACATGGAAAAATACTGTGTACGGTCAGTGAAGGAAAGAATGTCAAAAAAAGTCAGTGCCAGAATTATTTAATGTTGTACAAGGCAACACATCCATAACAAAGCCATTGTTTCTACTGGATAGAAACCATTAGAATCTCTATTAGAAAGAATATCAATTAGAACCTGTTTTTTTTGTAGAAGCAGGGTTTTATTCAATAATCTGTAATAAGTAAAAACAGATTTACGGCGTCACAGTTTTAACTGACGGACTGCTCTGGCTGTGGAAAAGGTGAGACAAGGAGGAATAGCCCAGAGATGCAGGCATTTTCCTCACCCATGCTGTTTTTTCAGAGAAAATATTCAGAGAATATTTTGTAAAGAAAAAGAACATAAGTTTAATTACATTATAAGTTAGTCAATAAAAAATATAATGTAATAATGAAAAATTTGTAATGTAATTACACTTGCCTCTGACCAAAAAAAAAAAAAATGAGTTCCATTACATCAAAACATGTTTGCAAGACATTAGACTTCGATGAAAGGCGGTATGTCAATATAACTGGAAATGGTTCTCAAAAACAATTGGCTGTGAAAGCCAGTGAAAGAAATACCAAAGTGTTTGGCCTAAAGAAATAAAGAAGAATCAGGTCTTTTCTAATTTTGGCAAGCTAAGGGCACAACAGCGTATGAACCTACTCGTTCCCTTGAGCAATTGGGAATCCCACTTTAGAAAAGATTTTGAGCCCTTGTCTTAAGAATAACAGCAAAGGGCAGAATCAGCATTAATACATCACAATTAACATGTATAATTAGCAACTGAAGATCAGCTGCCTGGTTTTGTTTGAGTGACCCAAAGGCAACTGTCCGCAAACGTCTTTCCATTGAGTATTGTTATGATAACTCTGAGTAAAGAATTCATGACAAAAATCAGACACTTCCACCTGAGGGTAAAAATAAATGGTTTTTGCAAATCTTCATTGTTGTCGTAGTAATGCCTATGTTTTTCTAAACAGTACTGGGAATATACTGGTCAACTGAAAATTCACCTTTAAAGTCGTTACAGTGCTTTCAAAATGAACCTTCGAGAAAGTGTTTTCTCCCCTGTGTAGCCGGCTATCGCTGAGTGTGGAAATGCATTTCTCAGTGTCCCTGCATTCTGGTGTGGCGTGGCGTGGTCTCCTCGGATTTGTCGTGTGTGCTGTCTGACTTTCTAGCGCTCTGCAAAGCCACACACACGCACAGAGCTGACTGACCTGCAGCTCTGACGGAGAGGTCTGCTCTCCAGACACTGTCTCGAGAGTCAAGGATGTTATTGTAAAGGTTCCCAAAGAACGCACTAACTAATCCACATAATCCACACGTCAAAGAAAGAAGACCTGTCTCAATGTCTACGTAACTTTCCTAGAAATCTTTCCCTTTACAGGTTAAATGTCAAATGTGTTTAGGATAATAAGTAAAGTCTTCAACGTTAAACTGCTCAACACGATGTTGGTGGTAATACATTATTTATCGATGTATTAATTTATGTCACACTCTGAGCATGCTGCCTAGCATGTCCCAGGCAGAGATCTGGATTGAAGGAATACAGATGCCTAATACAGATGGTTAATGTCTACTCGGCACGTTGCGAGCATAATACAGGAATAAAACGCGTGTGTGAACTCCTGTCTGGCAGAACAGGAAGTGCTGTGGATGTCGGTGGTGTTTCAGAGCCAGGAGGGTGCACGCCAGATTAGCTTTTGTAACTCAAAATAGAGTCACAGAGCAGGCGGTTGTGGATATAGATCTGCAGCGGTAGACAGAGTTGAGCTGGGGAGAGGTTTGAGTGGCCAGGAAGGTTCTGGTTATAGCAAACAGCGTGAGAAAAGGAGTAAAAGAAAACACACGCCAATTAGCACGAAGACCGTGGAGCGGCGCCGTGGAGGTGAAGCGCGGAGCCTGTGGGTGACGGCAGCTGATTAGAAGAAACCGACTTGTACATATCATAGATAATCAGGAATTCTAGGCTGATTTTTAAAATTTACTCTTGACACAGTAAGCACTGAAATGCCAGTGAAGGCTTTTGAATATTTATGTAAACTATTTCAGAGTATTTTATGTGACCTATTTTAGAATATCTTTCTGTTCTACAGACTTCATTGAGACAGCGTACACCCAGCTGAGTACAGGGACACAGCAGAGCAGGAAGGTGTGGAGGGGGTCTGGCGTGGAATGACAGACGTGGGCAAATGTGTCTCGCCCTCGCTCCTCCCCTGTTACTGGAGCACCGCACCTCTCACGCCCCCGTGGCGGTGGGGTGGGGAGCTGCCTTGATAGGGGGAGCACTCATATATTTGAGCTGACCCATTTAAAGCTGTCGTGGGAAGGGGGACGCCAGGCTGGCGCTTGTGCCACCGTGCCAGTGATTTGCGGTCCTCACTCCGATACACCCCGAGGCCCAGTGTGAGGAGACACGCGCAGGTAGCCGCGGCTGGCCCATTACAGCTGTTTCCTGCAGTAACCCAGGAATATTGTGTCATCGGTGCCAGGTTCTCTCTCAGTGTCTCCTTTAAAACTAACTGGAACGTAATAATCAACAAAAGAAAAAAGCAAACAAAATAGAGCCAGAGACATTGAAATTAAGAACAATCTAACAATAGCCAGGGGGAGGGGGAAGAGGACAGTGGGGAGAAGGGTTTTCAGGAACTACTATAAAGGACACCTGGACAAAACCAAGGGGGAGGGTGGGAGCGAGGGAGGGAGGGGGGTTTGGCTGGGGTGGGGGAGAGTAGAGGGGGGAAATGCAGACGACTGTAATTGAACAACAATGAAGTAATTAAAAATAAATAATAAATAAATGCATAAATCAAAAAAAATCACCTTTAACTGCACTAGGGCCTGGGCAGGTGACACCTAGCTGCAGAAGTCAGTGGAACACCGTCATCTCAGTGTGAACCCAGGAAAACAGAAACGTGTGGAGCGGGACACACTTCCGACCACGCTGATCGTGGGTGACAAACACACAGTGCAGCTCCGTGTTCTTGGAAATATCACCACTGTAGTGCATTTCACGTTATCACTGTGTGATGTTTTGTGACAGTCCGCCCACTACTCCAGGGTGACTGATGCACAATTTTGACCAAAACCTTAAAATGATTAAGTGATTA